>CM056957.1:2666119-3219648 GCA_029856935.1 Cyclocarya paliurus | reverse complement strand
AATTATTCTGATATAAAGTTATTTGCGAATAATATTAATTATTATCCGTGGAATGAGTATTAATACCGTCGAGATATTTTTATATAATAAGGACTCGATTTGAATAAATAAAATTATTTTTTAAATTTTAATAAAAAAATTAAAAATTAAAATAAAATTAATATTTAAAAAATTAAATTATAATAATATTTTATTTTATTTTAATAAAACATCTTATCTAAATTATGAACCAACGAGATTTAAATTTATAAATTGATATATCGTTTATATAATATATTAAATTAAATTTATAATAAAAATAATTTTATAAACGTATTATTTTAAATTATTTTAATATTTAAATTTATTTTTTTTAAAATATTTATGATTAAAATATTTCTCTATTTTTAGAATTTCAATATTTTTATAATAATCTTAATGATATGAAACGAGAGCTTTATTATTTAACCAAAAATAACTTCCCTCATTGTCGGCTTTTTTTCTTTTGCTGGTAATAGCTTAATAGTTTTTGTTCCATATATAAAGAAAAATCTGCTATCTATTTCAATATCGACTGTCCACACAAATTCTTAACCAATATAGATTTTTTATCTTGAAAAAGAATGAAAAGTCACTTTGCATGTAAAACTAAAATGGTGCATTCTTTCAGCTTAGAATAACTCTATTCTAAAAATTTTAAATTACGTATCATCCATGCAGTATAATTTAATTTTAAAGATAATTTTTAAAATTTAGATCTTATAAATTAAATTATATCGCGTGAATAGTGTGTGATGTAGAGGTCTAAGGTTGCGTGTCAATGCTAAGATGATCTTAAATAATCTGAATTTATCTATGAATATTAATGTTTTGTAGGTCCTATTGAAATATATTTAAATAGAAATAAGTTAAAATATGTGTTTAATGTATGAAATAGACTGAGATGAGTTTAACTTTTTTTTATTAAAAATTGAAAAAGTACTTGTTCTTGTTAATAATTTGATTGAGATGAGTCTAACAATCAAACATATAATAGCATTGATCGATACTTGGACTAGGCACGACTCAAGTGGATCGATATCATCAACATAAAATCAATATTTTTTGCTTTCCCCACAATGCCAAACCTAAAATAAATCTTAGTTCTTTACGTTTCTTGCAAAGTAGGTTCAGGCCCAACAAATTAATAGTAATTAGAAAGAAAAAGAAATTAAAAACCAATTGTTTTCAGGCTTAACTTGTATTGGGTCCCAAAACAGGCCCAAATTTTGTGCAAGTAAATGAGAAAATAATGGGCCAATTCTTCCAGACGGGCTTAACCACTGCTTCTTGGGTCCATAGTTCCTAATTTACTACACCCAGAATTTACTACGAAATGTGAATTGGATCGGGCTTTGCTTAGGCCGACAACATGGCCAGGAATCAATATTCTGCATGCGTGACGGTGACAGACCGAATCTTTGCGGTATTCTTCCTGCAAGCTTTTCAAACAATATTGCCACGATAATACGATATTATATTTCAGCGCCACACATTTACAAGAAATATTACAGAAATAAAAGAACTATATAAAATAAATAAACAAATTAATATAACTTTATATGATATATTAGATCTATTTTATTATAAAAATAACTTTACAATCTAATATATCACAAATTACGTTACTTTATGAATTTATTTTATATTAAATTTTTTGTGTCTGAAATAGTTATCTTCTATAAAACCTAGCGTATATATATTATCACCCCCAACGTTACATTAAAAATCACACCAGCTTTCCAAAGCTTATGCAGTCATAATTTGCTTCTTCTTCTCTACTTTATCTTGATTTTCCGACTTTAGGAGGTGCGTTGTTAATCTCTTCAATGAACATTTTGCATTGGTGATACTTTCAAGCGGAGTTTGGTCTTTTAAATGGAAAATATTCAATGGGTGGCCTGCTTTTATTTGTTTCTGCATTTAGTTTTGGAAAATGATAGTATGACTCTCAAATATGTCTACTAAATGTGTCGGTTCATAAATATCTATATATATATATATTATTTTTTCTTAATAATTAAATATGTTTAAAAAATGCTTAAAGAAAAACAAAAAACTCATTTACACTAATGTAATAGTGTGCATATTTGGAATGCACCAAAATTTATTTAATTTTTATTTATTTAACATTTCCTATTTATTTAATATTTTTTCATTTTCATTTTCAAATCGATCATTTTCTATATATCAAAATGGTCACTTCCATTGTTTAAATTTTATGCGATTCAAATTCATTTATTTATTTTTAATGAAGTTACCCAACACGGTTTTTTATTATTTAATATTATTTTTTATTATTTATAATATTAATATAAACACCCCAATACTGGATATGTGGAATAAAAAGTTTGAAACTTTTTTAATCCTATGATAGGAAAAGAATAAAAATCTAGCATTGTACTTTAGCTTTACACTTTTACGTATTTTTAATCCTATGCCGCTTGAGTAGCACCGTTAGGTTATTTTGATATTTTTTTTTTTCTTCATATTTTTTAATATATTTTAAAAAATTAAAAATAATACATAAATATATTAAAAATTACTTTCTAATCATTAAGTAAAAAAAAAATTAAATACATAAGTGATCAAAATGAGTAGACAAAAATAAGAGGGCAAACTAACATTTTCCAATATGGAAATCCTTTCTCGACTTCTAAAGCAACCAATTAATTACATTATCTTAACTCTAACTTAATTCATCATGAGGCACGTTACAATAAATTATACAAACCCTTATTGATAAATATATATATATATATAATATATAAATTTGTATATGGAGAAATCTTCCAACCAATTATATTTGTAGTGTGTTGGAGATTATCTTCCCACTCCTAAGTTGCCATTTCATCAAAAATAACATCTCTTGAAATTACCAACTTGTTTGTATTAGGATTCAATAGGCAATAACCTTTAGATTCATCACTATAGCCAATAAAAATAAATTTTCTCCTCTTTTCATCAAACTTCTCTTTTTCTTGAGAGTGAATGTGAGCATATGAGACGCATCCAAACACTTTGAGCTGATCTATCAATAGCTTTTGCTTGTACCAAGCTTCAAATCGGGTTTTATTACGGACAACCTTTGTTGGAGAGCGATTGAGAATGTAAATTGCTGTGTTGACAGATTCTACCAAAGTTTATTGGGAAGTGCTTTCCCTTTAAGCATACTCCTAACCATTTCTTCAATTGTTCCTTTTTTATGCTCATAAACTCTGTTTTGTTGAGGAGTTCTTCGAGCTGTCAACAGCCTTTGAATGTCATTTTCTTTGCAATACTGCATAAATGGCTTATAAATAAACTCCCACCACGATCTGTTTTTAGTCTCTTCATTTCATAGCCACTTTGCCTTTCTACCAGAGCTTTAAATTGATGAAAGAATGAAAGAGCTTCTGATATTTTTCTCCATTTCTTCCATTTTTTGCTGACATTTTTCTCCATTTCTTCTGTGTGACATTAAGATTGGACTGAAATGCTTGCTCCAAAGTCTTATCTTGAGAATCTGCTCATTCTTCCTTCATGTGCTTCAAGGGATCCCATCAATTCAAATATGGTGAGGTTTGATAAATCTTTTGATTCCTCTACTAGTGTTGCTACTATATGTTCAAACTTTTGAGGCAAGCTTCTAAGAACCTTTTCAATCTTCTTTTCTTCAATGGTATCTCCATAGCTTCTTATTTGATTAATTATTTCCGCAACTCTTGAATGAAAATCTTTGACAGATTCACTTTCTTTCATTCCCTTGTTGTCAAAGTCTCTCCATAAGTTTTGAAGCTTAATGGAGATGACCTTGCTTGAGCCTTGAAATTCTTTTTGTAGAATCTCCCATGCATCTTTTGCTTTTTTTACACCAAATATTCTGGGATAAATAGACTCTCTTACCCCTTGATGAATAATCCTTAAGGGAGTAGCATTTCTCTTCATATTCTCCTTGTACTGCTTCTGATTTTCTTCTATCCAAGATGAACACCCAGCTGCTGGTGGGTCTTGGAAACCCTCTTCAATCAACTCCAAAAGATCTTGGGAGATGAATATCGTCATCATTTGAGAGCTCCATTAGCCATAGTGTTCTCCATTAAAAATAGGGACTTGGTTTGATGTATAGGCAAACAAGGTGTCTCCACAATTTGCTGCCATGGAGACTTGCAGGAGAGTGTTGCTAACTTGAAAAAACTCAGGCGCGTGGGATAAGCTGATATAAAAATTTGTTGGCATATGCAAGAAGCAAGGTGTGAAGTATATTGTTTGGGAAATGCCAGTGGCCCTCAAAGTTACCGCTACAGTTCAATTATTATAATTCTCTTTTTAATTTTTTTATTTAATGATCAAGGAAGTAATTATTTATAAAATTGTGTATTTTTTTCTTAATAATTAAGAATATTACAAAATTGTTGAAAAAAATAGACTAACAGTACGCAGCCCGCTAGTACTATTCATATTTTTTTTATGAATAATACTAGAGCCACCGCTAAGAGCTCTTACTAAGCTCTTTATGTGCTTTTTTTTTACATAGATTTTTTAACACTTTTAAAATATTTTTAAAAAATAAAAAAATTTACAATATCATTAAAAAATATTTCCTTAATCACGGATTGTTTTTCAATGATTAATATTTATTTTTATTAGCTCTAGTGGGAAGACTAATATATATATATATTTTTTTACTTTGTATTAAGAAAATGTTTTTTAATGATATTGTGAATTGTTTTTATCTTTTAAAAATATTTGAAAGTGTTAAAAAAATCTATGTAGTGAATCTAGCATTATCTTTTTTTTTATTGATAAGAGAACAAATTGCACAATGGATTAATAAAACTCTATTTTTTTACTTATGCAGAGCTGCTGCACCAGCAGTTTTACACGTTTTTTTTTTTTCTCTTTTCACCATAGGCTGACAACTACGTATATTTATACTTGAAAGGGAATTCAAGATACATATATGAAGTCAACTTTGAGAATATCAAAATCTTATCTTGAAATACTAGAAATTATTTTCTCCAAAAACTTCTATGCAAAATTACAAATTAACTTCCAACATTATCTTCTTCTCTCTCTCTCTCTCTAAGTTCTGACGGCCAATCCTATCCTTGTGTGGTCTACTGTTGAAGACTTACTACTGGGTTTTTGCTTTTTGTTGTTCCTTAATCCCGAATAGCCTCTAATTCTATTTTTGAAATCAACCTTGTCTTTGTCATTAATATATGTTAAATTGTTAGCATACTTACTGGTCGGTCGCCATTATCTTAATTTACATTGTAAAGTATGATCCTGGACATTATAATCACCGCTCTAATTATCTCCGAGAACAAATATTGCGCCGAAGATTAGCTGTGGCAACTAAATTGTGCAGTTCCTCGGTGGTGGAGAAGGTGAGCTTCAGCTTCCTGTAATATTTTGGGTGGGTGGACGACGTACGGACTGGCTACGTCGAACTGGTAGTGGTCATCTGCTGGTGGCGGTAACACTACGCAGTACCATGCAAATCCTTTGTCAACTTCTAAAACAACCAATTATATTAACTTAACTCTAAGTTAATTAATCAGGCACGCTACAAGAAATTAGACAAACCCTTATTGATAATGTGTATATATATATATACGTATGCCCTCCTTTGTTAACAGCTTGATGAGAGAAAAAAAAGACCAACAAATGAAAATAGAGAAGACGAGAAAATTATAACCGGAAGAGATCAGAACGCGATGCATCTCAAAACTCCATTTATTTATATGTGAAAGGGGGGCGGGGGGGGGGGGGGGGGGGGGGGGAATCATCCAAACTAACGAAACCCAACATAGGAAATATTAATATTACAAACAGAAAACACATAAAGTTAGCAGCCGCAAGCAGTCTATTCAATTTATTTTTTCTTCTCATCACGAAGCTCTTGAAAGTATTTTTGGGCGTTCCTTTCAAAGCTAGGTCTGGAAATGCGAATATCTTTCCTTCCTGGGGCTTTCATCGTTTTCTCTTCTGAGGCTACAGTTGATAGCAGAGCAACCACACCAGCCAGCACACCCACACCTGCCGCTACTGCACCAGCCACCTTCGCTGCTTTTGCATAGGAACTGGGATCCTCCTCAATTTGAGTGCTTCCGTTGTTGCCATTTTCACCCAACTCTTTTGTGTTCTTCCGATTTAATTTCCAGCTCTAGACACAAACGATGAAGAGCACGGAGATTATGGGGGTACTTATACTATATTGTCGTAGATAAACCGCCATGCTTTTCCTTCGTGGAAAACCTCGTAATAAGATGTAACATGTTCTGCCTTTCTTCTAGGAAGGCTTCCTTATTAATAAAGCTGCAGTTTTCAAGTCACATGTATAGTTTGCACATACTATGTGAGGACATCGCCTCTACGACTTTCAATAAAATGAAGGATTGAAAATTTAATAAAATATTATTTTTAATATTATTATTATTTTAAAATTTTAAAAATTATATTATTAAATATATTTTACATAAAAATTTTATAAATTATAATAATAATATAAGATGGGATGAAATGTTTTTTTTTTATTGAAACCTAGCTAGCCTAAGTGAAACGACCCAATCTGTCTGGCATATAGATTTATTTCTTCATTATTTAAAAAATTGCATGCTAGAAATAGAGATAAATCTATTTGTAATTTTTTTTTATTCACAAACTTACCACGTCATATATAAAATAAATATAATATTTTAACTTCTTTTATAAATACAATTAGAAATCTTATAAGAAGTGATTTATTACCCACTAAACTTTTAAATATCATAATTTTAGAATAATAGTCACACGAATCAATTCAAAAATATTTTATAAAAAAGTTAATTCTATGAGTAATCGAAAGAAATAAATGAACTAATAACAATATTTTCTTGTCCTTTTCAAAAAATTTCCTATTAAAGGTGTCTCTATCTTTCTTTCTTTTCTTTTTTTCAAAAAGAGAAATACTTAACTAAAATTATACAAAAATAAATATTATCTACTAAACTTCTAAATATCATAACTTTAAAATAATCTTCTCACGGATCAATTGAATAAATCTTTTTAAAAAATTTAATTCTATGACCTATTAAATGTATCTTTATCTTTCTTTTCCTTTTCAAAAAAAGGAAATATTTAGCCATAAAAAAATTATACAAAAGTAAATTTTAGCATTAAACTTCTAAATATTATAACTTTAGAATAATCGCCTCACGAATCAATTCAATAATATTTTATAAAAAAAGTTAATTATATGAATAATTGAAATAAATACATCAACAAATAACAATATATATTTTTTTGCTTTTCAAAAAATTGCCTATTAAAAGTGTCTTTATCTTTCTTTTCCTTTTCGAAAAGAGAAATAGTTAGCCACAAGAAAATTATACAAAACTAAATTATCCACTAAACTTCTAAATATCATAATTTTAGAATAATCGTCTCACGAACCAATTCAATAATATTTTATAGAAAATTTAATTCTATGAATAATCCAAAGAAATATACGAACCAATAAAAATATTTTTTTTTCAAAAATTGCATATTAAAAGTGTCTTAGTTATCTTTCTTTTACTTTTCAAAAAATAGAAATACTTAGCCACAAATTTCATATTAAAGGTGTCTTCATTATCTTTCTTTTTCTTTTCAAAAAGAGAATACTAGCTAAAAAAAAATTATACAAAATAAACTTACAAAATGACGTGGTCTGATATAGTATATTAGATTGTAAAATTACTTTTATTATAAAATAAATTTAACGAATCATATAAAAATTATATATTTGGTGCTGCAGGATTATGTCCCAATCCCATGTATTATTATTCCCCCAGCAAGTTTTCCACATAATAACTACTAATCCTATTAGCAATATCCCTTGAAGACCCACACCTACAATCAAATATGTATATTGTACGAACATGACAAAAGAAATTACCGTATAGATAAGCTATTGGAGAGCTTCTGCAGTTGTCTAATCGCTTGTGTTTATGAATTTTGTATTTATAGTTTATGATTCAGGTTTGGGGAATATAAAATTATAATTTATTAAATTCACTTGTCTACCAAATTCATTCAATATTTTCTAGGATTATTTTGACAAATAAGAGTATCCGTATTTATAAGTCAATTTGACAGGTGAACCAGCTGGCAGATTATAAGAAATTTTTATTCATAAAATAATACATCTATAATTACTGCCCTCATTTAGTGTATCATGCAGTGTGAAAATGGTAGTGGCTCAGTAAAATTATTCTGATCAGCGAACTGTACATTTGATCATTATTCTTCCTACAAGCTTTTCAAACAATATCCCACCCTCCCAATTATCATTTTCAGAGTCCCACATATTATACAAATAAGGATATAGTAGAAGAATAATGCTAGTATGGCACTCATTTTTACTGTTTATATATTTATTTTTAAAATTTTTTTAATAGTTAAGGAAGTGATTATTAGTATATTAGTATTTTAAAAAAAATGTTTAATATATTTAAAAAATACTTAAAAAAAGTAAAAAAATAAAAGAAAAGTACAATTTACACTAGGCAGCACACAAAATGGGTGCATGCAGGTGGCAGATAACATCACTCATAATATAAAAGCAAATTCACATATTGACATTGCTCGTATAATTTGTTAAATCCATTTTATGATAAAAATAACTTTACAATCTGTTATATTTCAAGTCTCGCTATTTTGTGAATAATAATATATTAGACTTTAACTACCAACTCAAGTTTTTTTCCTTTTTACCATTTTTTCTCTCTATGGGTGAATAGGGTTTCACGTTCAGCCGCACGGTTTGGTCTTCGCAAGAGACTACATGGCAGCCGCTAATGGTGGCATAGGTCAGCCTTCCTTTGCTGACCTGGTGGCTGCTATTTCGTAGCCCATCCTTGAGATGGTGCTAGCACCCTGACCTCCAAAGATGGTTGACGGTGAGGACTTTCAATTCTCCAGAGGTATACCTTCATTCTCCATGGAAGAGATTGCACGTTCCGTGGAATCGTTTGATATTCCGTTGTGCACAAATTCTTGATGCAATGTCCTTCGCTAGATACCGTGCGTGCTTTCCTTCATAGCGATGGGATCTCTCGGCCATACCGGTATTTTCTTCCATGCGGTGTCCTCGTAATGTGTTTGTGCGTATGGCTAATGAAGTCGATTTTACTCAAGGCTTATTGCAGGATGTTTGTGAGATCAATGAAGTTTTCTATTAGATCTTTCGTTGGACTCCGAAATTTAATGAGGATGAAGAGCCCTCGATGGTTCTAGTATGGCTTTCTCTATCAAGCCTTCCTTCTAACTTTTATCGTGAAGCTTTTATGTACATCCTTATGGCACCTATTGGGACTTAGTCGTCATGATAATCCAACTCGGTGCACTACGAGAACGGATGGAACAAGATTATGCGTGTAAGTGGATGCTGTGAAAAACTCCTCTGACTCACTTCTGGATTGGGGCGCCGGGCTTACCTTCTAGCCGAAAGCAAGAGATTGTGTATGAAACACTTCCTTCATTTTGTCTTACGTGCAAAATGCAGGGTCATAATTCGCGGGCCTACAGAATAGGAAAATCTCAGAAGAATGGGCATGCTTGAGTAGGGAAGAAAGGTCATCAAGAGGCTGTGAAACCTATAGCAGAAACTGAGGCAAAACCTGTGGTAGAACATGTGCCAAGAGCATCTGACATTGCGGATAATCTTCCATCGGATATTGTTCTAGAAGAAAATATGGTGACTGGTATGGAAACAAAGGGTGCTGTTATAGAAGTGGAACCGAGTCCATCTAACGTTGCTCCTCCGTTTAAGAAAGCAGATCATTGGTGTTGTCATTGGTGGTGCCATTTGGTCTTACGGTGACAGCCTGTTAACTACAAAAACAGAGGGTGTAAAGCCAACTGAGATAGAAAAAGATTTTCCAGTTTGTGTTGAGAATGCTACGGGTGTTATCATGGGGGAGACTTTAATGGAGAGTCCTGAAGTCCTAGTGGTTATGGCCAATGAGTGGGTGGATCCATTTGTGGTGTGGGATCTGTTTGTGGTGCATATTGAATCACTGGAGAAGAGGAACTTGCGGATGCACCTGGTGAAGAGACAGTTGCACTGGAGAATATTGTTTTGGAGCCGGAACCAGATGTTCAATCAAAGGTCTGTCCCCAGGATAAAGAATATCTTATGGAGTCTAAGGCCAACAAAGGTAAGATGAAGTATAAGAAAAAGTTGTTTGTTAAAATAAGAAGTTCCTCTCGGGTTCATGCCCGAATTTCAAATCCTGCTCAATGATTGATTCCATTTTCGTATGGAATATTAGAGGGATTGAGACCTCCAAGAGTAGATTAAAGAAGTCGATTGGTAAGTTGAAGCCGGAAGTTGTTGCTCTTTTAGAACATTTTCAAAATTTAGAGGGCGCTTGTAAACTAGCACGTTCATTGAATTTTGATAATTTATGTTCTAATGAGGATGATGGGGGCAAAATTTGGATTTTCTAGAATAGTACTTGTTAGGTGCAAGTGGTTCGGATTGGACTACAATTTATTTCTACTTTAGTAGGTGAAGGAGCCGTGAAGTTCTTGCTCACTGTGATTTATGCCAAATGTACCATGGCAGAGAAGTGATACCTTTGGGATGATCTCAACTCTAATAATTTGGGATCACACCCTTGTGTTTTTATTGGTAATTTTAATATTATTTGTAATGACTCTGACAGGAGGCGAGATAGGCCTTGTCCTCGTATGGCTATGGAGGATTTTAATAATTGGATTCATTAAGGGATCTGATGGAAATGGCTACGAAAGAGTGTTTTTACTTGGTGTAATGGGCTGTTGGGTCTTGCCCGCTCCTAGGCACGTCTTGATCGTGCTCTCATGGATAGCTCCTCTCTTGCTTTGTTCCAAATGCTATTTGTTCTTATTTGCCGCATTCTACTTTAGATCATGCTCCCATGTTTATTGATTTCAAGAAAGATCCTTTCTTGTATGGCCCAGCCACGTTTCGATTTCAATAGATGTGGGTGGATCACCATAGTTTCTTGGACTGTGTTTGGACAGCTTGGACTACTCGGGTGGGGGGGTTCGGCTATTCAGATTTTGTCTAGAAAATTAAAACAGACTAAGGTGGCATTAAGTGCATGGAATAAAAGGCTATTTGGTCATACCTTGGATAGTATTGATGCTCTTGAAAAAACAGATTGAGGAGATTGAGCAACAGTTTCAATTAAATTGGGAGGAAAATTTGGAGAGGAGTTACATATGGTTGTATCAGACCTGGCAAGTTAGAGGTGTAGGGAAGAGTTGTGATTGGCACAAATGGCAAAGTTAAATGGAAGGCGGATGGAGATCAAAATTCTAAGTTTTTTCATGCTTGCCTAGCCAATAGGAGGAGAAACAGAGTGTTGGAAATGCGTTCGAATAGGATGTTCTATGAGACGCCAGAAAGTATTCACCAAGGGGCAGTGGATTATTTTTCTTCTTTCCTTCAAGGGGAACCACCAATTGAGCGGCCTAGACTTGAGCAGCTCATTGATCCCGTCATTTCAGAGGAGGAAAATGTCTCACTTCTTCATGCGCCTACAATAAAGGAAGTTTTTGAGACTTTGTCTTCCATTTCGTCTCAGAGTGCTCTGGGTCCTGACTGGTTTGGTTCGGGTTTCTATAAAAGTAGTTGGGAAGTGGTTAAAGTTGATGTCTGGAATGCAGTTTTGGATTTCTTTACGTCACCTTCCCAAGTTTTTCACGGCCTCACATTTGGTTCTACTACCAAAGGTGGATTCGCCTACAGGTTTTGATAAATTTCACCCCATTAGCCTTTATTCTATTTTTTATAAAATTTGCTCCAAGATTATTGTGAATTGATTAACAGGCCTCCTGCCTTGTCTGATATCTTTAGAGCAATGAGCCTTTATTCCTGGGAGAAGTATCTTTGAGAACATTAGTCTCACCTAAGAAATGGTTCAATCTATTAAATAAAAGAACTCAAGGGAGAAATATTATGTTGAAAGTGGATATGACGAAAACTTATGATCATGTGGATTGGGCTTTTCTAATTACAGTCTTTGTGAAGTTTGGTTTTTCTTCTCAATTATGTGACTTGGTGCATTTTTGTATTTCTAGCCTTGGTATTCGATTATGATGAACGGCACGGTCAAGGGTTTCTTCTCGGAAGGCCGTGGTCTTCGTCAAGGGGATCTTTTGTCACCTTATCTGTGTTTTCATTCAGCAAAATGTCCTATCCGGATGATTCATGGCAGCGTGAGAGAGAATAAATTGGTCATTTCTATCAGGCCCAAGGTATGTCTATTGTTTCTCATTTGATGTATGCTGATGATGTGATGAATAACTTAATTAATTCATCATGAGGCACGTTACAATAAATTATACAAACCCTTTTTGATAATATTTTCTATATATAAAAGCGCCAATTGCAATAGTTTTTTTTTTTCAATTTTTTCCTGACGATTTTTTTCTCTCATAGATTTGTCCATTTCGTCCTTCATAGATTTTTCCCATTTTGTTTACAATTTTTTTTTATAGTAGATTTCGCCGGCAGCTCACCTCCCTCACTCTCACTTTCATATTATGCTGATCAACCCCTGTGCCACCAAGGAGCAGCCACCTACAAAAGCTTAAGTTAGGGGCCACCTCGAGCCACTATCCTACACCAACCAGCTCCAACGCTTCTCTTTCTTCCTCTCTGTTTCTCCATCTCTCTCCGCTAGTTCCTCAACGCTGACCTCCCATGCACGACAACAAGGCCACAAGCAACCAAGAAAACTGAGTAGAAAACTGAGCCTCTCTGACATATGCACCAATGTTTTGAATACCGTATCAGATGCCGTACCAGTCAAGGCACTGGAACGAAATATTATCAGTACAGTTTCGGGATTGTAGATATATGAATAAATTATATATATAAATTATATTCTAAAATAATAGTTTATATATGAATAAATTATATATAAATACATAAATATATAAATTATAAATAACCTAGTCTGAATTGGGGGTCAAAAAATGAGCTTGTAGTTTAAAAAAATGAAAAAAACAAATTAAAGGTCGAAATATCAACCGGTACGGGCCGAAATACAGGCCGGTACAAAATACAAAAAATACCTGTACTGGACCAACGACCGATATGGAAAATACCGGCCGTATCGGTCGGTATTGTACGATATTTAAAATCTTGATATGCACAACCATGGGAGTTTGTGTAAAAATTTTACCCGTAAGCCTGCATGCAGCTCCGGATGTGGTGATGGAGGCGTGAAGGAAGTCCTCGAGCTTCGGCTCGTGGTTGGTAAACATGGACAAGTGGGTTGCCAACTTTACTACGTACAACCGACGTGTGCTACCATTTGTAACCAACTGACACAGCTGGGGGGACTTTCTCTTTTTTCTGTCTTTCTTCCTCCCTCTTTCTCTCCCTTTCATCTGTTTGATTATCAATGAAAAACTCAGAAACTGTTCTCTATACCTCCATTTATTTCTCTATCAGTTTCACTATACCCCAGGCCCCCTTTTCTTGTTGTCATCCCAGCAGCTTTTGTTGCAGCATCAGCCCAACCACAATCTTCACAACAAACCTAAAGAAGATTTATTGACTTGCTAGGGCGAGTTGATATGTTTTTGGAGATTGATATTTTGGTCAAATTTTTGGTGGGTGTGTAGCTCTGGCGAGTTACATGGGGGAGGAAACTATGGTGGTGAGTCTAACATGCAGTAAAGATACAATGGTGAAACGTTGTGAGGTCTTCAAATGTTTGAAGCTCAAAGTCATTATGGCAAACATCAACGCTTTTCCTGGGAGGCTTGTGAAAACAACCTTCGTTGAGGTTAGTCCCTTTTCTTGCTTTATACCGATTTGTTGCATAAGATTTCTCTTCTTTCACAATTAGTTAACCACAAATGGATTACTGAGTTGCTAAGCACCAGCAAGGCTGATTTTTTTTATTTAGTTTGGGTTTGTGGAGAAGACGAATGGGGCTTTGTTACTGTTCATCACTTCGCTTGTTGAATTACATGCTTCATTTCTTTTTTAAAAAAGGAAGAATTCTTGTTTTTGGTATGTTAATTAGTGTAAATATCCTTTGGTTGACATTCACTATGACTGCATCATTTACTTACAAGATTACTGTTCATCATTGGGACTCCTAACATAGCCTCCCCTCATGCCGGTGACCACTGACATGGACCCAAGCCACCGTCGAAGCCTCCACGGCAGCCCCATTCTCCCCGCATCCCGAATGGGTCCCACACACAAGTTCTCCACAATAGCACCGTCGTACGCTGTCTACACTCCACCGCACCCCCACCACCAAGCTTCCCTTCCTCCGACGACCACCCCATGCTCTTCCAACCACCCCTAACTCCTACCCTTCCCCCATGCACGAACCCATAGGCTTGAGAAAAAAACAAACCAAACACAATTTGTAAAATACGCCTAGATCTAAATTAATTGGTGCCGAGAGGATTTAACAAACACAAGTTGCTTCTTCGAATTTTGTGGAGGGTGGCGTCAGGAGTTGGTGGAATACCAACCAAATAGAGAGGAACGAAGAGAGAGTCCGACAAAGTAGCGGAGAGAGAGAGAGAGAGAGAGAGATGGAAGAGAAAAGTTACCCTGGATTTTCTCGATGTTGTCGGCAACTGAGGTAGCTGCGATGATCTTTCGCAGTGACTAATAGTGGCGAGACAGGGAAATGACAGCAAGCAACAAAAGGAAGAGAGAAAGATATGATTTTGACAAATAGAAGAGGACTTTGGTGGAGAAGAGGAAGAAAGAGAAGGAGACAGAGAGACAAAAGAAGAGAAAAAATTTAGGTTTCAAAGACAGAACAATAACGTAGAAAGGGAAGAGAGAGATATAGAAGAAGAGTTTATCTCAAAGCGGGATCAGGTGACTTCAGGCATTTTACACCACCTAATGAAAGAGCGCTAGCTCATAAATTTTTGAAACTTTTGGTGGGTTCATTCACATGTTATTCCTCTTTATTAGTCCATTCCCCCCTCTCTCTCTCCTCTCTCTCCCACTTCAATGTTCTTCCTCCACATTCCTCTCTCTCTCTCTCTCTTCCACTTCACTCTTTCTTTCTCACCATCAACCTCCCTCTCAAGCCAAAGTTTCTCAAAGTATTAACAAGAGGACTAATTTTGCATGCCACATCGAAACTTGCAGGAGATCATGAACCGCCTAGAGCATTCACTTGAACCCCTTAGCATATTCACAAGTTTTTAAAAATTTATATGATTACTAAAATAAATTGTATTTGGAAGAACAAGTGCTCTCACAGAGGAACTTACATATAGAATCTCAAGAGATAGATCTCAAATATGTACCGATAGGGAGAATGTGAGAGAGAGAGAGAGAGAGAGATGGCAATGGAGGGCACACACCTTCCATAGAGAGATAGAATTAGAGAGAGAGAGAGAGAGTGAAGAGAGATTGTAGATCATGGTTTCTGAAAGGGAGAGACAGTGAAGACTAAAGAGAGAGAAAAGTTAGTTTTTGTGTTTCTAGAGAGAGAGTGTGTGTCATGGGGAGAGAGGGAGATTGCATTTCTAAAAGAGGAGTAGTTTAGTTTTTGTGTTTTGCATCTATTATAAATTTGCTATACCTGCAACGTATCACCCTCCCATTAGAGCGTGTAAATCTTTTAATTACAAAACGTCCGGCCTATAGGGGCTCCCATGGAACAAGGGGGAAGGCTTTCGGAGCTGTTCACCTGCAGAGGAGATTTTATGAAAAAAAAAAAGTTTAGTCCCCCACTGGACACAAACCAAGAGAAGAGAAAGAGAGAGAGAGAGTTGACGGTAGGGTTCTACACGAAACTGACAAACCAACTGTGACCGGTCGCCAGAGGTCAGAATTGGCCGAAACCGATAGTGAATCGATCGGCCGACGGTGGAAATATAACAAAACCGACGTTGGCCAATTCGATCCCGGTTTGAACCAGGAAAAAATCGATGAACCGATCAACGTCAGCGACCCCATTTGTTTTATATATATGACATTCTAAAACAAAGTTATTATACGTAAATAAGTGAAACGGCGTCGTTTTTCTTCTTGAGTTTAAAAACAAAAAATTAAATAGGAAGGGTGCCATTTGGCATAATCCAAAGCCGTTTCATCCTAGGGCTTATTCAAAACAGCTACCTTCTTCTTCTCTTCTCATTTGAGCCCTTATTTTATCCTCGATCTCCAGCTTCAACCTTCCGCAACCCTCATCTCTAGTGGCAGTGGCAACGGCAGCAGCCCAGCCTCCACGACGTCCTCGCCCCTCCAGCAAACGGCGCATCCCACTCCCGCGGATCCACTGGTCTTTTCACTCCAGTTTTTTTTTTAGCTCTGATTTTCACTTAATAGTTTCACTCCAGAGTGTGGTGGCATCAGGATTTATATTTTGTGGTATCCTATTTTATCTAGTGTCATTTCTATTTTTATTTTTCTTGATTTTTTCGTGGAATGGCTATTTCAGGATTGCTGGATATTTTTGTATTTGGTGATGGGATTGCAAGAAGTTGATTTCCAACAAACCACCAAACCGATTGGCAACCGAAACGGCCAGTTTTCTTCTCCAAAATTGATATTTTAGTCGGTTTCAGTTTTTGCACAAAACCAAACCTCGGTTCGGTTTTTCAACCCTAATTGATGAAAAAAAAAAAAAAAAAACATTAGCTTTTTCAACCTTCAGTCATGTCCATCTGCACGAAATGAATTCGCCCAATTCATGTTTGGATGGTTGAATGAGTTTAAAGTGGAGGATACTCAGTTTAGCTTGGGAACCAAACGGGGCCTAACTCTTTATAAAAATTTATGAAAAATATTGTACTCTTTAATCTTGGGCAGTATGTTATTTTCTTCAGTTTTTAACTATTGATTATTGAATTTATTTGTTACATTTTATAATTAGACATTTTATAGCTTTTGCTTCACAGTATTTTACATATGATTAGTTACAAATTTAGAATTAAAAAGTGCTCCTATTTTACTAATTTTTTTTAGAAAAAGTTATCAAAAATTAACTTGTGTAAATCCTTGACATTTTTTTTAAACTTTGTTTGACTATATTTCTTCATTTCCTCCTATCTTATTAACTGTCAATTTTATTTGCATATTCTTGCAATTGGGCATACGTGCATGGCACATTATGACGAATGTGTAAAAGTTATCATTAACATTAATATAAAGAGTCAACAATTGATAAACATCTTTATAATTTTTTTTATTTAAATATTTTTTATTAATTTAAATATACGTAAACACATGAATATATATAGGAAAAATTCTACTAATCATCCTCATATCACACACACCACACATAATTTCTTTAAATTTTTTTTATTTTTTTTATCTTACCAAATATGTGATGTATGGATGATGAAGTAAAAAAAATCAATTAATTTATGAAGAAAAAAACCAATAAAATTTTTAAAAAATAAAAATAAGTATAGTGTACGGAGATAATCAGTAGCAAAATTCTATATAGATATAGTATATTAAAGTTGTATTTTAAAAACATTATACCGTTTGATGCTTTGTAATGAGATTTTAGTATTGATATTTGCAATATTAATTTAAGGCTTCTAATCTTAAATTTCAGCATTTTTTTGTTGGATTCAAAACTTAAATAGATCTAAATATTGGTTACATCTAATTAATTTTGTTTATGGGGATTCTTTCTAATTGGAATATGATTAAAATTTGGTTGCATGTTCATAGATTTTATGTGTGCATGCGAGAAAGAGAGAAACGATACCTATTTATCTACCGAAGGGTTTAGGTGCCCACATAATCATACTGATTCTATTATTTTAGCATGATTTTAGAGAGTTAAAAAATCTAATTCCTATGTGGCCTATTTTTTATTCATTTTTCTGTTCCCATCAAACTTTTCAGTGTTATAATTATATAACAAGATAAAACACAAACATAACATATACTGTTGGTTGGCAAAACTGTTACTTGAATTTTTTTACTTTGTAACTTTGCTTATCCACCAAACTTGTATGGATCTATCACTTGTCTTAACTTTGTATCGGGTTTACTTTAATTTGTTTAAATCTATTACTTGGTTGAACTTTGTGTCATAATTATATTTATTAATAATAATTCTGATATTTTTGCCACTGGGCACGGTGTGCGTGCCCTTTATTAGTGTATATATACACACACATGCCCTCCTTTGTTAACAGCTTGATGAAGAGAAAGAAAATACCAAAAAATGCAACAGAGAAAAGGATAAAATAACTGGGAAGAGATCAGATCGCGATGCATCTCAAAACTCCATTTCGTTTTTTTTTTTTTTTGGGGGGGGGGGGGGGGGGGGAGGGAATTTATAGACAATTAAAAGAAGAGGAAATCATCCAAACTAAACGAAACCCATAACATATTGGAAACATTAATATTAATCGTAACAGAAAACACATAAGTAAGCAGAAGCAAGCACTAGTCACTGTCATATGACGTTTTCACTTCCCATTGGCCATAACGATTCTGTTGAAAGTAGCGTTTGGCGTTCCTGGAAGTGCGAGTACCTTTCCTTCTTGGGGCTTTCATCGTTTCCTCTTCCGCGGTTCCCTTTTGGTGCTCTGAGCCTACACCCACACCCGCCGCTACTGCACCAACCACCGCACACACACCCACACCTGCCCCAAGTACTGCAACCAGCACAGCCACACCCATACCTGCCGCTACTGCACCAACCACCATTTTCACCCAACTCTTTGTGTTCCTCCGATTTAATTTCCGGCTCTATGACACAGACGATGAAGAACACCAAGATTATGGGGGTATTTATAATATGTTGTCGTAGATAAACCGCACATGCTTTTAACTAACTAAAGTAAAACAGCCATGCTTTTCCTTTGTGGAAAACCTAGTAATGTAAAAGATGTACCATGTTCACCCTTCTTCTAGGAAGGCTTCCTTACGAAGGAAGCTGCGGTTTTCAAGTCACATGTATAGTTCGCAGATACAATGTGAGGACATCGCCTCAACGTTGAAAGTTGGGATAAAATGAAAGTTTGAAACTTAATAAAATATTATTTTAATATTATTATTATTTTAAAATTTAAATTATTTATTATATTTTATGTAAAAATTTTAAAAAATTACGATGATTAGATGAGAGAAGATAAAATGTTATTTTTATCCGAATTTAGTCTAACGCAATCAGTCGGGCCGTACAGATTTATTTCTTCATTATTTTAAAAAATTGCATGTTAGAAATAAAGATAAATCTATTTATAATTTTTTTTATTCACAAACTTACCACGTCATATATAAAATAAATATTAATTTTTTAACTTCTTTTATAAATACAAGAAATCTTATGAGAAGTGATTTATTATCCACTAAACTTTTAAATATCATAATTTTAGAATAATAGTCTCACCAATCAATTCAATAATATTTTATAAAAAAGTTAATTCTATGAATAATCGAAAGAAATAAATGAACCAATAACAATATTTTCTTTTCATTTTCATTTTCATAAAATTGCCTATTACAGGTTTCTTTATCTTTCTCTTCTTTTTCAAAAGAGAAATTGCACAAAAGTAAATATAATCTACTAAACTTCTAAATATCATAACTTTAAAATAATCGTCTCATGAATCAATTCAATAATATTTAAAAAAAAATTAATTCTATGACCTATTAAAGGTATCTCTATCTTTCGTTTCCTTTACAGAAAAGGAAATACTTAGCAAAACAAATCATAAATATTAGCCATGCACTAAACTTCTAAATATCATAACTTTAGAATAATGTCTCACAAATCAATTCAATAATATTTTATTAAAAATTTAATTCTATGAATAATCGAAAGAAATAAATGAACCAATAAACATAATTTTTGTTCCTTTTCAAAAAAACTGCCTATTAAAGGTGTCTTATCTTTCCCTTTCAAAAAAAGAAAAAGAAATACTTAACCACAAAGAAATTATATAAAAATAAATATTACCCACTAAACTTCTAAATATCATAATTTTAGAATAATATTTTTATAAAAAAAGTTAATTATATGAATAATCTAAAGAAATACATAAACCAATAACAATATTATTTTTTTGCTTTTCAAAAAGTTGCCAATTAAAGGTATCTTTATCTTTCTTTTCTTTTTCAAAAAGAGAAAACTTAACCACAGATAAATTATACAAAAGTAAATTATCGAATAAACTTCTAAGGCTTAGTTTGGATTAAGAAACACTTATAACTTATTTTATTTTATCTCATTTTATCATTACAATTTTCATAAATTTTCACATAAAATATAATAAAAAATTTAACTTTTTCAAATTTTAAAACAATAATAATATTAAAAAATAATATTCTAATAATATTTTATTCAACTTTTAATTTTTATCTCAACTTACTATCCAAATATAACATAAATATCATAACATTAGAATAATCAATTCAATAATATTCTATAGAAAATTTAAATCTATGAATAATCGAAAGGAATAAATGAACCAATAATATTTTCTTTTTCTTTTTCAAAAAAATTGCATATTAAAGGTGTCTTAAATTATCTTTATTTTCTTTTTCAAAAAGAGAAATACTTAACCACAAAAAAATTACACAAAAGTAAACCTGCAAAGCGACGTAGTTTGATGTGATATGTTAGATTGTAAAGTTAATTTTATTATAAAATAGATATAACGAATCATATAAAATACATTTGGTGCTGCATGATTGGGACACATATGCCTAATCTCGTGCATTATTATTCCTCCATCAAGTTTTCCACATAACAACTACTAATCCTATTAGCAATATCCCTTGAAGCCCCACATCCTACAATCAAATTTGTATATTGTACCAGCATGACAAAAGAAATTACCGTATAGTTCAGCTGTTGGAGAGCTTATGTAGTTGTCTAATCGCTTGTTTTTATGTATTTTTGTATTTATAGTTTATGATTCAGATTTGGGGAATATAAAATTATAATTTATTAAATTCACTTGTCTACCAAATTCATTCAATATTTTCTAGGATTATTTTGACAAATAAGAGTATCCCTATTTATAAGTCAATTTGAAAGGTGAACCAGCTGGCAGATTATAAGAAATTTTTATTCATAAAATAATACATCTATAATTACTGCCCTCATTTAGTGTATCATGCAGTGTGAAAATGGTAGTGGCTCAGTAAATTATCTTCTGATCAGCGAACTGTACATTTGATCATTATTCTTCCTACAAGCTTTTCAAACAATATCCCAACCTCCCAATTATCATTTTCAGAGTCCCACAAATTATACAAATAAGGAGATTATATAATAATAATACTAGTATGACTCTCATTTAGACCGTACATATATTTATTTTTTTTAAAAAAAATTAATGATTAAAGAAGTGATTATTAGTATATTAATTTTTTTAAAAAAATATTTAAATATATTTAAAAATACTTGAAAAAAGTAAAAAAAAATATATATATATATATATATATATATATAATTTGCACCCAGCACACAAAATGGGCACATGAAGGTGGCAGATAACACCACTCATTATATAAAAAAAAAAATTCACAAATTGATGTTGCTCCTATAATTTGTTAAATTCATTTGAAGATAAAAATAACTTTACAATTTTCTATATTTTATGTCCCCTTACTTTGTAAATTTATTTTTATATAATCACACTATTTATAGTAATTATCTTTATCACACCAGCTTTCCTAGAGCTTATGCAGTCATAATCGCTTCTTTAATTATTCAGCTAGCTACTTTATCTTTATTGTCGAGCTTTAAGAGGCCGGTTGCTTGTTAAGCATCCTTATTTCGAAGTTGCTTCTTAAATGAATATTTAGCATTGATGAAAGTAGAGTTTTTGTTCTTTAAAATGGGCAAATATACTTTTATTTGTTTTTGCATTTAGCTTTACACTTTTACTTATTTTTTTCAGCCTTCTCTTTTATAATCTGCTACACAGTTGACAGTAGCATGCAAATCCCTTCTCAACTTCTAAAAAAAATCAATTATATTAACTTAAGTTAATTCATATGGCACTTTACAAGAAATTATACAAACCCTTATTGATAATATATATACGTATGTCCTCCTTTGTTAACAGCTTGATGGGAGAAAAACAAAATACCAAAAAATGAAACAGAGAAGGCGAGAAAATAACTGGAAGAGATCAGAACGCGATGCATCTCAACACTCCATTTATAAAATATATATGTGTGTGGTGGGGGATGGTGGGTGCATACTATTTTACAGACAATTAAAAGGAAAAGAAATCATTCAAACTAAACGAAATCCATAATATATAGGAAATATTAATATTGCAAACAGAAAACACATAAAGGAAGCAGCAGCAAGCACTAGTCTATGTCATAAGTTTTCACTTCTTATTACGAAGCTCTTGAAAGTAGCGTTTGGGATTCCCTTCAAAGCCAGCCCTGGAAATGCGAGTATCTTCCCTTCCTGGGGCTTTCATCGTTTTCACTTCGGCGGTTTGTTTTTTCTTCTCATCACGATGCTGTTGAAAGTAGCGTTTGGGATTCTCTTCAAAGTGAGCCCTGGAAATGCGAGTATCTTTCCTTCCTGGAGCTTTCATCGTTTTCACTTCTTCGGTTGCCCCTGGCTGAGTGCTTCCGTTGTTGCCCATTTTCACCTAGCTCTTTGTGTTCTTCCGATCTAATTTCCGGCTCTATGACGCAGATGATAAAGAACGC
The DNA here is from genome assembly GCA_029856935.1 of Cyclocarya paliurus. Taxonomy (NCBI): domain Eukaryota; kingdom Viridiplantae; phylum Streptophyta; class Magnoliopsida; order Fagales; family Juglandaceae; genus Cyclocarya; species Cyclocarya paliurus. Next base: position 3,196,976 of record CM056957.1, on the reverse strand, counting down.
GGAGATTATGGGGGTACTTATACTATGTTGTGGTAGATAAACCACCCAAGGTTTTGATTAAAGTAAAACTGCCATGGCCATGTAAAAGATGTACTATATGTTCTGCCAGTCTGCTCCATCGGTGAATACATGGAAGCCACGTGTAAATAAAGTTAGGTCTATGGTCCGTACTTCCCTATCTAACCTTTATAGCGTCATATATGAAAACGTCACTTTCTCACAGAGTGAAGAAAATAATTAGTTCTGAAAATAGAAATTCTTTTCAAATAAAAAACAAAATTTATATTTTAAAATTTTAAATTTCCTTTCATAGAGTCCGTCAATAATGTGAGGACAACACCTCTCTATACATGTAAATAGAAACGACTCTATCTAAGTCGGGCCGTACAGGTTTATTTCTTCTTTATTTAAAAAATTGCATGTTAGAAATAAAAATAAATCAATTTGTAATTTTTTTTCTTCACAAACTAACCATGTCATATATAAAATAAATGTAAATTTTTTTTATAAATGCAATAAATATTATTATAATTGATTTATTAAACAACAAACTTTTAAATATCATAAATTTAAAATAATGAATAAATTAAATAATATTATATAAAAAGTTAATTCTATAAATGATCGAAAGAAAGAAATTTTACCAATAACAATATATATATATATTTTTTCGTTTTCAAAAAGTTGCGAAAGGCATCTTTATCTTTCTTTTCCTCTTAAAAAAGAAACGTGGCCATGTAAAAAAGTGTACTATGTTCTGCCTTTCTTCTAGGAAATTGCGGGATAATGATGCGACGATATCACCTCCGTGTTAGTCTGACGAGTCTCTCTAAGTCTGTCCGTACAAATTTATTTGAAATTCTTAAAACCAGATGAGGTGAGAAATTTAAGAATTTATTTAGATACATAAATCACTTCATCTCATTTTATTATTATAATTTTTTAAAATTTATATATAAAATTTAATAAATAATTCAATTTTTTTTAATATCAAATATAAAAAAATTATATTCTAATAATATTTTGTTCAACTCATCTAAAACTATCTTATCTTACAATCCAAACGAATTTTAAATCTTTATAAGTATGACTTTTTGAACCGATGAAGTACTGATGTTTTTTTTAAAAAAGAAAATCTTAGTGATTAAGAAAGTTAATATTATTAATTTTATATATTTTTTGTTGAAAAAATACTTAAAAAATTTAAAAATTATTTAAATGAAAAGAAAAAAAAATGGAATTGTACTTATTGGTTGGAACATCATCCCAGTGGGCCAATAGCATCATCCTTTTGTGTATGCTTTATATTATTCTTCCAGAAGCTTTTCAAACAATATTGCCTCCATAGCATCATTTTCATATTGCCCCCACAGAAAATTCTACATATTTTTTCTACCGAATAGTTAAACGTACTCTTTTTGTATTTATTTTTTTTCAAACATTTTTCAAACCCCTTTAAAAATTTTTAAAAATAAAAAAATTCATAAAATCATTAAAAGAACACTTTCTTAATCATTAAGTAAAAACAATTCCATAAAAAATAAGTATACACTTTTTCAACAGCTCTATCATTTCTCTTTATTATATATTCTTCTCTACTTTATCTTTATTTTGGAACTTTAAGAGGTTGCTTGATTTCAAGTTGTTAATTTTTTCGATGAACATTTAGGCCTCGTTTATTTTTGGAGATGAAATGAGATGAAATGAAATGAAAATTTTTGAAATGAGATGAATTGTTTATTTTATTTTGTATTAAAATTTGAAAAAGTTGTAATGATTAGGTGAGAGAAGATGAGATGAATTTGAAAAAGTTAAATTGTTTATTTTATTTTGTATTGGAATTGGGAAAAGAGTAATGATGAAATTGAGATGAGATGCGATAAGATGAGAGTTTTCTGAAAACAAACCAGGCCTAAATGTTTTCTGAAAACAAACCAGGCCTAGATGAGAGTTGGTTTGGATTCAGATATGAAATGAGATATTTTAAATTAAAGATAAAAGTTAAAAAAAATATTGTTTAAATATTATTTTTTAATATTATTATTATTTTGAGATTTGAAAGAGTTAAAAATAGATTTAAAAAAACTGAATTATTTATTATATTTTATTTAAAAACTGAATTTTTCAGATGATTACTACATTTATTAACGAATTATATAAAAACAAATCTAATTTCATTTGATTCACTAGGTCTACTTGATAATAAAAGTAACTTTACAATATGACGAATCACATCAAGTTATGTTAGTTTATAGTATTGCTTTTGTGTACTCAGCTAGAGTATTTCCCTATTCTCTATATATAAAAGAGCGAATTGCAATAGTGTTTTTTGGTTCAACTTTTTCTAACGATTTAATCCCTCATGAATTTGTCCGTTTTGTCCCTCATTGATTTTTCCCATTTCATTTACTTTTTTTTTTTTTACAGTACATTTTGGAAGCATCTCCCTCTCTCACTTTTGCCCTACGCTAATCAACCCTTGTGCCACCAAGGAGCGGCCACCGGCAAAAGCTTAACTCAAAGGCCACTTTGAGCCACTGTCATACACCACTTAGTCCCAACGCTTCCGTTGCTGTCCATTTTCACCCAACTCTTTGTGTTCTTCCGATTTATGTTATGATCCCCAATTAAACAAACCGTACCGTCTTGCCAATAAAGAAAACTGAGCTACAAGTCATCTACAGCTTGCCGTTTAGATCAATAGTTGTTGCAATTTGTCATTTCGATTCTATTTTAGTTTTCACGTGTTGTATTTTCATTAGTTCTGTTAGTTATGGGCTACCTCCATATGTAAGCCAGAAATGGCATCGTGGGAGCATCAGGAAATTATCTTTAAAACAGTTTGTATTTTCATTCGGGAGGAATTGGGTATCTCGAATATCCCAAGGCATTGCCATTATCATCACCTTTTTGTTATTGATTCTTCTTATAGTGTTTATATTATTGTTCTATTCGTTTACTTCCTAATAATTGATATCAGAGCCACTGATTCTTCATAAGTGTAGTACGATTAAATAAACAACAATTGTTCTTATTAGAAAAGATTTTGAACAAATTAGAGCATATGAGTGAAATATTCGATGGAATGCAAGAAAGTTTCAAGAAGATGTTGGAATCTCTCGTGCAATGGCACGAACAGGAGGATGAAGAAGAAGAGACTGTAGAGGATGACGTAAAAGATGCAGCAAAGGATGAAGCGCAAACAAAAGACGTAACCATTCTAGAAAATCTTCATGAAATTGCACACCATTTAAATGAAATTTCTAATGAGAATACAAATGGTGGCAATAGAAAATGAGATGGAGATCAAAGTTATTGATGTAGTCGAGGGGTACTAGTTCGCAGATACCATGTGAGGACATTGCCTCTATGTTGAAAGTTTTTTTGTTTCTTTGATACATTTGAGGTAGGGGATTTTGAATCAATTTTAGAGGTTGGAAGTTTATGTCAATCTGGCCATGGGCCTTTGGTATCTCTATGTTGAAAGTTGGGATAGAATGAAGGTTGAAAATTTAATAAAATATAATTAAAATTTTATTTTTTTAATATTATTATTATTTTAAAATTTTGAATTATTTATTATATTTTATATAAAAATTATAATAATTAGATTAAATGAGATGAAATAAATGTTTTACCCAAATCTAGCCTAAGTGAAACGATCCAAACTGTCTGGCCGTACAGATTTATTCCTTCATTATTTAAAACATTGCAAGTTAGAAATAAAGATAAATCTATTTGTAATTTTTTTTATTCAAAAACTTACCACGTCATATATAAAATAAATATTAATTTCTTAATTTCTTTTATAAATAAAATAAATCTTATCAGAAGTGATTTACTACCCACTTATAAACTTTTAAATATCATAATTTTAGAATAATAGTCTCACCAATTAATTCAATTATATTTTATAAAAAATTTAATTCTATGAATAATCGAAAGCAATAAATGAACCAATAAAAATATTTTCTATTCCTTTTCAAAAAGTTGCCAGTTAAAGGTGTCTTTATCGTTCTTTTCTTTTCCAAAAAGAGAAATACATAACCACAAAGAACTTATTTTACAAAAGTAAATATTACCCAATAAACTTCCATAACTTTAAAATAATCGTCAAATGAATCAATTCAATAATATTTTTAAAAAAATTATAGTTCTATAGGTACCTATTAAAGGTATCTTTATCTTTCTTTTCCTTTCCAAAAAATGAAATACTTAACCATAAAAAAAACTACACAAAAGTAAATATTAGCCACTAAACTTCTAAATATCATAACTTTAGAATAATGTCTCATGAATCAATTCAATAATATTTTATTAAAAATTTAATTCTATGAATAATCAAAAGAAATAAAAGAACCAATAAAAATAATTTTATTTTCCTTTTCAAAAAAGGCCTATTAAAGGTGTCTTTATTTTTCTTTTCATTTTCAAAAAAAGAAATAATCAACCACAAATAAATTACACAAAAATAAATATTACCCACTAAACTTCTAAATATCATAATTTTGGAATAATCGTCTCAAGAATCAATTCAATAATATTTTATATAAAAAAGTTAATTATATGAATATCGAAAGAAATACATGAACCAATAACAGTTTTTTTTTTTTTTGCTTTTCAAAAAATTGCCTATTAAAATTTAAAGGCGTCTTTATCTTTCTTTTCCTTTTCAAAAAGAGAAAACTTAGCCACAGATAAATTATACACAAGTAAATTATCGAATAAACTTCTAAGGCTTAGTTTGGATTAAGAAACACTTATAACTTATTTTATTTTATTTCATTTTATCATTACAACTTTCATAAATTTTCACATAAAATATAATAAAAAATTCAATTTTTTCAAATTTTAAAACATTAATAATATTAAAAAATAATATTCTAATAATATTTTATTCAATTTTTAATTTTTATCTCAACTCACTATCCAAATATAACATAAATATCATAACATTAGAATAATCAATTCAATAATATTTTATAGAAAATTTAAATCTATGAATAATCGAAAGGAATAAATGAACCAATAATATTTTCTTTTTCTTTTTAAAAAAAAATTGCATATTAAAGGTATCTTAAATTATCTTTATTTTCTTTTTCAAAAAGAGAAATACTTAACCACAAAAAAATTAAACAAAAGTAAACCTGCAAAGCGACGTAGCTTGATGTGATATGTTAGATTGTAAAATTAATTTTATTATAAAATAAATATAATGAATCATATAAAGTACATTTGATGCTGCATGATTGGGACATATATGCCTAATCTCGTGCATTATTATTCCTCCATCAAGTTTTCCGCATAACAACTACTAATCCTATTAGCAATATCCCTTGAAGCCCCACATCCTACAATCAAATATGTATATTGTACCAGCATGACAAAAGAAATTACCGTATAGTTCAGCTGTTGGAGAGCTTATGTAGTTGTCTAATCGCTTGTTTTTATGTATTTTTGTATTTATAGTTTATGATTCAGATTTGGGGAATATAAAATTATAATTTATTAAATTCACTTGTCTACCAAATTCATTCAATATTTTCTAGGATTATTTTGACAAATAAGAGTATCCCTATTTATAAGTCAATTTGACAGGTGAACCAGCTGGCAGATTATAAGAAATTTTAATTCATAAAATAATACATATATAATTACTGCCCTCGTGAAGTGTATCAGTGTGAAAATGGTAGTGGCTCAGTAAATTATATTCTGATCAGCGAACTGTACATTTGACCATTATTCTTCCTGAAAGCTTTTCAAACAATATCCTACCCTCCCAATTATCATTTTCAGAGTCCCACGTATTATACAAATAAGGAGATTATACAATAATAATACTAGTATGACTCTCATTTAGACCGTACATATATTTAATTTTTTAAAAAAAAATTAATGATTAAAGAAGTAATTATTAGTATATTAATTTTTTTAAAAAAATATTTAAATATATTTAAAAATACTTGAAAAAAGTAAAAAAATATATATAATTTGCACCAGCAAACAAAATGGGCACATAAAGGTGGCAGCTAACACCACTCATTATATAAAAAAAAAAAAAATTCACAAATTGATGTTGCTCCTATAATTTGTTAAATTCATTTTAAGATAAAAATAACTTTATAATTTTCTATATTTCATGTTCCGTTATTTTATAAATTTATTTTTATATAATCACACTATTTATAGTAATTATCTTTATCACACCAGCTTTGCTAGAGCTTATGCAGTCATAATCGCTTCTTTAATTATTCTACTACTACTTTATCTTTATTGTCGAGCTTTAAGAGGCCGGTTGCTTGTTAAGCAACTTTATTTCGAAGTCGCTTCTTAAATGAATATTTAGCATTGATGAAAGTAGAGTTTTTGTTCTTTAAAATGGGCAAATATACTTTTATTTGTTTTTGCATTTAGCTTTACACTTTTACTTATTTTTTTCAGCCTTCTCTTTTATAATCTGCTACACAGTTGACAGTAGCATGCAAATCCCTTCTCAACTTCTAAAAAAAATCAATTATATTAACTTAAGTTAATTCATATGGCACTTTACAAGAAATTATACAAACCCTTATTGATAATATATATACGTATGTCCTCCTTTGTTAACAGCTTGATGGGAGAAAAACAAAATACCAAAAAATGAAACAGAGAAGGCGAGAAAATAACTGGAAGAGATCAGAACGCGATGCATCTCAACACTCCATTTATAAAATATATATGTGTGTGGTGGGGGATGGTGGGTGCATACTATTTTACAGACAATTAAAAGGAAAAGAAATCATTCAAACTAAACGAAATCCATAATATATAGGAAATATTAATATTGCAAACAGAAAACACACAAAGGAAGCAGCAGCAAGCACTAGTCTATGTCATATGTTTTCACTTCTTATTACGAAGCTCTTGAAAGTAGCGTTTGGGATTCCCTTCAAAGCCAGCCCTGGAAATGCGAGTATCTTCCCTTCCTGGGGCTTTCATCGTTTTCACTTCGGCGGTTTGTTTTTTCTTCTCATCACGATGCTGTTGAAAGTAGCGTTTGGGATTCTCTTCAAAGTGAGCCCTGGAAATGCGAGTATCTTTCCTTCCTGGAGCTTTCATCGTTTTCACTTCTTCGGTTGCCCCTGGCTGAGTGCTTCCGTTGTTGCCCATTTTCACCCAGCTCTTTGTGTTCTTCCGATCTAATTTCCGGCTCTATGACGCAGATGGTAAAGAACACGGAGATTATGGGGGTACTTATACTATGTTGTGGTAGATAAAGTATAAACCACCCAAAGGTTTTAATTAAAGTAAAACTGCCATGGCCATGTAAAAGATGTCCTATATGTTCTGCCAGTTTGCCCCATCGGTGAATACATGGAAGCCACGTGTAAATAAAGTTAGGTCTATGGTCCGTACTTCCCTATCTAACCTTTATAGCGTCATATATGCAAACGTCACTTTCTCACAGAGTGAAGAAAATAATTAGTTCTGAAAATAGAAATTCTTTTCAAATAAAAAACAAAATTTATATTTAAAATTTTTAAATTTCCTTTCATAGTGTCCGTCAATAATGTGAGGACAACACCTCTCTATATATGTAAATAGAAACGACTCTATCTAAGTCATGCCGTACAGATTTATTTCTTCATTATTTAAAAAATTGCATGTTAGAAATAAAAATAAATCAATTTGTAATTTTTTTTCTTCACAAACTAACCACATCATATATAACATAAATGTAAATTTTTTTTATAAATACAATAAATATTATTATAAGTGATTTATTAAACAATAAACTTTTAAATATCATAACTTTAAAATAATGAATAAATTAAATAATATTATATAAAAAGTTAATTCTATAAATGATCGAAAGAAAGAAATTTTACCAATAACAATACTTTTTTGTTTTTTTTCGTTTTCAAAAAGTTGCGAAAGGCATCTTTATCTTTCTTTTCCTTTTCAAAAAGAAACGTGGCCATGTAAAAAAGTGTACTATGTTCTGCCTTTCTTCTAGGAAATTGCGGGATAATGATGCGACGATATCACCTCCGTGTTAGCCTGACGACTCTCTCTAAGTCTGGCCGTACAAATTTATTTGAAATTCTTAAAACCGGATGAGGTGAGAAATTTAAGAATTTATTTAGACAAATCACTTTATCTCATTTTATTATTATAATTTTTTATATATAAAAAATTTAATAAATAATTCAATTTTTTTTAATATTAAATATAAAAATATTATATTCTAATAATATTTTATTCAACTCATCTAAAACTATTTTATCTTATAATCCAAACGAATTTTAAATCTTTATAAGTATGGCTTTTTGAACCGATGAAGTACTGATGTTTTAAAAAAAAAAATCTTAATGATTAAGAAAGTGAATATTATTAATTTTATATATTTTTTGTTAAAAAATTATTTAAATGAAAAGAAAAAAAAATGGAATTGTACTTATTGGTTGGAACATCATTCCAGTGGGCCAATAGCATCGTCCTTTTGTGTATGCTTTATATTATTTTTCCAGAAGCTTTTCAAACAATATTGCCTCCATAGCATCATTTTCATATTGCCCCCACAGAAAATTCTACATATTTTTTTTACCGAATAGTTAAACTCTTTTTGTATTTATTTTTTTTCAAACATTTTTCAAACCCCTTTAAACATTTTTAAAAATAAAAAAATTCATAAAATCATTAAAAGAATGCTTTCTTAATCATTAAGTAAAAACAATTGCATAAAAAATAAGTATACACTTTTTCAAAAGCTCTATTATTTCTCTTTATTATATATTCTTCTCTACTTTATCTTTATTTTGGAACTTTAAGAGGTTGCTTGATTTCAAGTTGTTAATTTTTTCAATGAACTGGTTTGAATTCAGATATGAAATAAGATGATTTTAAATAAAAGATGAAAGTTAAAAAAATATTGTTTGAATATTATTTTTTAAGATTTGAAAGAGTTAAAAATATATTTAAAAAAATTGAATTGTTTATTATATTTTATTTAAAAACTGAATTTTTTAGATGATTACTACATTTATTAAGGAATTATATAAAAACAAATCTAATTTCATTTGATTCATTAGGTCTACTTGATAATAAAAGTAACTTCACAATATAACGAATCACATCAAATTATATTAGTTTATAGTATTACTTTTGTGTACTCAGCTAGAGTATTTCCCTATTCTCTATATATAAAAGAGCGAATTGCAATAGTGTTTTTTGGTTCAACTTTTTCTACGATTTAATCCCTCATGAATTTGTCCATTTTGTCCCTCATTGATTTTTCCCATTTCGTTTACTATTTTTTTTTACAGTACATTTTGGAAGCATCTCCCTCTCTCACTTTTCCCCTACGCTAATCAACCCTTGTGCCACCAAGGAGCGGCCACCGGCAAAAGCTTAACTCAGAGGCCACCTTGAGCCACTGTCATACACCACCTAGTCCCAACGCTTCCGTTGCTGTCCATTTTCACCCAACTCTTCGTGTTCTTCCGATTTATGTTATGATCCCCAATTAAACAAACCGCACCATCTTGCCAATAAAGAAAGCTGAGCTACAAGTCATCTGCAGCTTGCCGTTTAAATCAATAGTTGTTGCAATTTGTTATTTCCATTCTATTTTACTTTTCACGTGTTGTATTTTCATTAGTTCTGTTAGTTATGGGCTACCTCTATATGTAAGCTAGAAATGGCATCGTGGGAGCATCAGGAAATTATCTTTAAAACAGTTTGTATTTTCATTCGGGAGGAATTGGGGATCTCGAATATCCCAAGGCATAGCCATTATCATCACCTTTTTGTTCTTGATTCTTCTTATAGTGTTTATATTATTGTTCTATTCGTTTAGTTCCTAACAATTGGTATCAGAGCCACTGATTCTTTATAAGTGTAGTACGATTAAATAAACAACAATTATTGTTATTAGAAAAGATTTTGAACAAATTAGAGCATATGAGTGAAATATTCAATGGAATGCAAGAAAGTTTCAAGAAGATGCAGGAATCTCTCGTGCAGTGGCACGAACTGGAGGATGAAGAAGAAGAGGCAGTAGAGACTGTAGATGATGACGTAGAAGATGCAGCAAAGGATGAAGAGCAAACAAAAGACGTAACCATTCTAGAAAATCTTCGTGAAATTGCACATCATTTCAATGAAATTTCTAATGAGAATACAATGGTGGTAATAGAAAATGAGATGGAGATAAAAGTTATTGATGCGGTTGAGGGGGTACTAGTTCGCAGATACCATGTGAGGACATTGCCTCTATGTTGAAAGTTTTTTTGTTTTTTGATACATTTGGGGTAGGGGATTTTGAATCAATTTTAGAGGTCGGAAGTTTATGTCAATCTGGCCATGGGCCATTGGTATCTCTATGTTGAAAGTTGGGATAGAATGAAGGTTGAAAATTTAATAAAATATAATTAAAATTTTATTTTTTTAATATTATTATTATTTTAAAATTTTGAATTATTTATTATATTTTATATAAAAATTATAATAATTAGATTAAATGAGATGAAATAAAATTTTTACCCAAATCTAGCCTAAGTGAAACGATCCAAACTGTCTGGCCGTACAGATTTATTTCTTCATTATTTAAAACATTGCATGTTAGAAATAAAGATAAATCTGTTTGTAATTTTGTTTATTCAAAAACTTACCACGTCATATATAAAATAAATATTAATTTTTTAATTTCTTTTATAAATTCAAGAAATCTTATCAGAAGTGATTTACTACCCACTTATAAACTTATAAATATCATAATTTTAGAATAATAGTCTCACCAATCAATTCAATTATATTTTATAAAAAATTTAATTCTATGAATAATCGAAAGCAATAAATGAACCAATAAAAATATTTTCTATTCCTTTTCAAAAAGTTGCCAGTTAAAGGTGTCTTTATCTTTCTTTTCTTTTCCAAAAAGAGAAATACATAACCACAAAGAACTTATTTTACACAAGTAAATATTACCCAATAAACTTCCAAATAGCATAACTTTATAATAATCGTCAAATGAATCAATTCAATAATATTTTTAAAAAAATTATAGTTCTATGGGTACCTATTAAAGGTATCTTTATCTTTCTTTTCCTTTCCAAAAAATGAAATACTTAACCATAAAAAAAACTACACAAAAGTAAATATTAGCCACTAAACTTCTAAATATCATAACTTTAGAATAATGTCTCATGAATCAATTCAATAATATTTTATTAAAAATTTAATTCTATGAATAATCAAAAGAAATAAATGAACCAATAAAAATAATTTTATTTTCCTTTTCAAAAAAGGCCTATTAAAGGTGTCTTTATTTCTCTTTTCATTTTCAAAAAAAGAAATAATCAACCACAAATAAATTACACAAAAATAAATATTACCCACTAAACTTCTAAATATCATAATTTTGGAATAATCGTCTCAAGAATCAATTCAATAATATTTTATATAAAAAAGTTAATTATATGAATAATCAAAAGAAATACATGAACCAATAACAGTTTTTTTTTTTTTTTTTTTGCTTTTCAAAAAATTGCCTATTAAAATTTAAAGGCGTCTTTATCTTTCTTTTCCTTTTCAAAAAGAGAAATACTTAGCTACAAAAAAATTACACAAAATTAAATATTACCCACTAAACTTCTAAATATCATAACTTTAGAATAATCGTCTCACGAACCAATTCAATAATATTTTATAGAATATTTAATTCTATGAATAATCGAAAAAAACAAATGAACCAATAACAATTTTTTTTCCTTTTTCAAAAAATTGCATATTAAAAGTGTCTTAATTATCTTTCTTTTCCTTTTCAAAAAGAGAAATATTTGACCACAAAAAAATTACACAAAAGTAAACCCACAAAGCGACGTGACCTAATGTGGTACGTTAAATTATAAATTTACTTTTATTATAAAAAAGATATAATGAATCATATAAAAAACCACACATTTGGTGTTGCAGGATTGGGACACAGATGCCAAATCTCATGCATTATTATTCCTCCAACAAGTTTTCCACATAATAACTATTAATCCTATTAGCAATAGAGAAATTCTATTTACAGTTTTGAGTAAGGGACTGCATGTGCAATTCTATAGATGAATGGAGGTAAAATGGGAAAAAGAATCATTTTAAAAATGATATTATTGCAATTTTATTTATTTTTAAATATAACTGTATGGGCTTGCGTAGGCTGTCTCCATTTGAGGACTGTATGTAGCCTGATTAGGTTTCGAGAGTGAGATGAGAATTTTTAGTTTTAGATGAAAGTTTAAAATATTATATTTTAATATTATTATTGTTTTGAGATTTGAAAAAGTTGAATTGTTTATTATATTTTGTATAAAAATTTAAAAAAATTGTAATGATAAAATGATATGAGATAAAAATTTTGTATTTAAACTTAGTTACCAAATCCTACATCCTACAATCAAATATGTATATTGTACCAACGTGACAAAAGAAATTACAGTAGTTCAGCTGTTGGAGAGCCTATGCAATTGTCTAATCGCTTGTTTTTCTGTATGTTTGTATTTATAATTTATGATTGAGATTTGGGGAATATAAAATTATAATTTATTAAATTCACTTGTCTACCAAATTCATTCAATATTTTCTAGGATTATTTTGACAAATAAGAGTATCCCTATTTATAAGTCAATTTGAAAGGTGAACCTGACAGATTATAAGAAATTTTAATTCATAAAATAATACATAATTATTGCCTTCATGAAGTGTATCATGCAGTGTGAAAAAGGTAGTGGCTCAGTAATTTTATCTTCTGATCAGAGAACTGTACATTTTACCATTATTCATCCTGAAAGCTTTTCAAACAATATCCACCCTCCCAATTATCATTTTCGAGTCCCACATATTCTACAAATAAGGAGATTATATAAGAATAATGTAATTAGTATGACTTTTATTTTGACGGCTCGTATATTTAATTTTTTTAATAGTTAAAGAATTGATTATTAATATATTGATATATTTTTATTTTAAATATATTTAAATATATTTTAAAAATTTTGAAAAAAGAAAAATAAAAACATAAAAAAAAATGTAATTTGCACTAGGTGACGTAAGGTGGGTACATGTAGGCAGAGTAACACCACTCATTATATAAAAGTAAATTCACATATTGACATTACTCCTATAAAATAATTTTATAATCTAATATATTTCAAATCAAGTTATTTTATAAATTTTATTTTATATAAATCGCACTATTTATTGTAATTATCTTCATCACACCAGCTTTCCTAGAGCTTATGCAGTCATAATGGCTTCTTTAATTATTCCGCTACCTACTTTATCTTTATTGTCCAACTTAAAGAGGCCGGTTGCTTGTTAAGCAACTTTATTTCGAAGTTGCTTCTTAAATGAATATTTAGCATTGATGATACTTTCAAGTGGAGGTTTTGTTCTTTAAAATGGGCAAATATACTTTTATTTGTTTTTGTATTTAGCTTTACACTCTTTACTTATTTTTCTCAGCCTTCTCTTTTATAAGATGCTACACGGTTGACAGTAGCATGCAAATCCTTTCTCAACTTCTAAAAAAAATCAATTATATTAACTTAACTCTTAAGTTCATTCATCAGGCACTTTACAAGAAATTATACAAACCCTTATTGATAATATATATACGTATGCCCTCCTTTGTTAACAGCTTGTTGGGAGAAAAACAAAATACCAAAAAATGAAAGATCAGATCGCGATGCATCTCAACACTTAATTTATAATATATATATATATATATATATATATATATATATATGTGTGTGTGTGTGTGTGTGTGTGTGTGTGGTGGGAGATGTGGGTTCATACCATTTTACAGACAATTAAAAGGAAAATAAAACATCCAAACTAAATGAAACCCATTATATATTGGAAATATTAATATTCCCAAACATAAAACACATAAAGCAAGCAGCAGTAAGCACTGGTCTCTGTCATATGTTTTCACTTCTCATTACGAAGCTCTTCAAAGTAGCGTTTGGGGTTCCCTTCAAAGCTAGCCCTGGAAATGCGAGTATCTTCCCTTCCTGGGGCTTTCATCGTTTTCTCTTCTGCGGTTTGTTTTTTCTTCACATCACGAAGGTCTTGAAAGTATTTTTGGGGGTTCTCTTCAAAGCCAGGCCTGGAAATACGAGTATCTTTCCTTCCTGGAGCTTTCATCATTTTCTCTTCTGCGGTTGGCCCTGGCTGGAGCAACCGCACCAGCCACCTTCGCTGCTTTTGCATAGGAACTGGAATCCTCCTCGGTTTGAGTGTCGTTCTGAGTGCTTCCGTTGTTGCCCATTTTCACCCAACTCTTTGTGTTCTTTCGATTTTAATTTCCGGCTTTATGACACAGACGACGAAGAACACTAGATTATGGGGTATTTATACCATGTTGTCGTACATAAACCGCCCGTAGTTTTAATTAAAGTAAAACCGCCATGGTTTTACCTGGCCATGGAAAAGATGTACCATGTCCTTCTAGGCAGCTGCAATATGCTCCATCGGTGAATACATGAAGGCCACGTGTAAATAGAGTTAGGTCTTTGCATGGTCCACAATTATATGTAAAATCATATTTGTATAATATGATTTTAAAATTATCTATATTTATTTACTCTATAAAATATATTTTAATTATTATTTCTCTTTCTTTCTACTTTCACTCTCAATCTTTTTTTCTTTTCTCTTCCTCAACAACATAACAAACCTTTACTTACATATTTATTTTATTATTATAATATGATATATATTTTTTTCATTTTATTATATTTATATAATATATAAAAAAATTATATTTTTTATTATTATATTTGTATTATTAATGTTAAATATATGTAGTAGATGTTAATTGTAAAATATATATATATAAATTTAATTTTAGAAAAAAGCTAATAATAATAATAAAATTATTATCTCAAATATCATAAGTTAAAGTGAAAGTTTTACTTAAATATAAAATAAATATATAAAAGAGATAATTTTACATATACATATATATATATATAGACCAATACTAATACTCTCTTTAACTTTATTGCCACGTATATGCAAACGTCACTCCATCAGAGTGGAGAAAATCATTAGTTCAGAAATATAAAATTCTTTTAAAGTAAAAAGAACTTAAACAATAAATCTTCCCAACCTCTCAATATTTTACACTCCATCTTTTTTTAAAAAAATTTTAATTTTTTTTATTAAATAATTTTTATACGAATAGTGAATAAAAAATTTGAAATAGTTTAAAAAAAAAATTAAAAAAAAAATTAAAAAATATGGAATGTGGATAAATAGTATGAGGTTGTGTAGCAAAACCCAACTTTAAAATAATGTTATATACATGTATAATATTTAAAAATATATACGGTCTTGGTCTAGTCAATCTAATCTGGTCGGTTTTTCCGATCCATCTTACAGCCAATTTATACACCTAAGTGAAACGACTATATCTAAGTTTAGCCGTATAGATTTATTTCTTCATTTTTAAAAAATTGCATGTTAGAAATAAAAATAAATTTATTTGTAATTTTTTTCATTCACAAACTAACAACGTCATATTTATAAATACAATTAATCTTATAATAAGTGATTTATTACGCATTAAACTTCTAAATATCATAACTTTAGAATCATTGTCTCACGAATCAATTCAATAATATTTTATAAAAAAAGATAATCCTATGAATAATTGAAAGAAATAAATGAACCAATAACAATATTTTTTTTCTTTTCAAAAAGTTTCCTATTAAAGATGTCTTTATCTTTAATCTCCTTTTCAAAAAGTGAAATATTTAGCTATAAATAAATGATCTAAAATTAAATTTACAAAGCAACGTGTCGATGTGGTATATTAAATTATAAATTTATTTTTATTATAAAATAAATCTAACGAATTAAATAAAATTATGTCATTTTGTGAATTTACATTTATTTAATTTTTTTCATCTACAGTACTTCTCTTTTAAATAATTCTCTTGCCACGAATAAGAAAAAAGGAAAATGCTAGTGGAACCCTTCAAACTTACCACTCATGCATTTTAATTTTTTTAATTTTTTACTTAATAATTAAGTAAGTGACTATTAATAAAATTATATCTATTTTTATCTTCTTCTTAATGATTAAGAATGTTAAAAAAGATTTAAAAGAAAAAGAAAAACAAATTTTAATTTATAACTAACAAAGAAATCAATGTGTGACGTGTCCAAACTTTACAGAGTTTGAACTCTGAACCCAATGTGTACAAAATTATCCAAGAGGCGTTATGGACTTTTCCTGGGCTTAACGCCGTATAGGCGGCATGAGATTTCACACTTTCTTAGCCAGCCCATCTTAGGCCCACGGCCACAAAACGTTGGGAACCATTCAAAAATAAAAACCTATGCATTATTTCAGGAGAAATCCTTACAGCCGGTCCAGCTGCTTTTCTCCCAAAAACAGCCCGCCACATATCATGTTCCACGTACGCCTTCCATCTTATTTATCCTAAACCAGCAAACATGAGAAAATCAAGTTAAACAAAAACTCATCGTATCCCCTTCGTCCGCATCCCCCCTTCGTCCCTCGCACCAGCCAAATCGCAACCTCACCTCGCACCCCTTTCGTCCCTCACACCCCCCTTCGTCTTCGTCCTCATCCTTCGCCACCATACAAAATCGCAACCCCACCTCGCACTCGCAACCCCGAATCGGCGTCGGCTCCCCCTTCGTCAAAGCTCAACCCGAAGGAAATCTTTGCTCAAGTTTGAAGTGGGTCAAGTTTAGCAGCAAGAAGGAGATGGACATGGAGAGAGCTAAGCTTGAGAACGAGAGGAAAAGGCTTGAGAATGAGAGAATGTCCCTGCTTCTACGCCAGGAAGAGATGGAGCTGCTTGATCTTCACCACGAACAGCAGCAACAGCTACAAATCGAATTTCCAAGCATTTTCGTCTCCCTCAAACCCAGGCCATTTTCGGAGCTTCAACAGAGGCCATTTCATCTCCCTCAAACCCAGGCCATTTTCGGAGATTCAATAGAGGCCATTTTTGTCTCCCTCAAACCCAGGCCATTTTCGGAGTTTCAACAGAGGCCATTTTCATCTCCGTCGAACCCATTGTTCTTCGAACCCATCTTCGTCGAACCCATATCTGGAACCCACTTGATTTGTAACTTGTTTATTTTTTATTCTACATCTAAAAATACTTATCTTGTGATATATTGGAATCTGTTTGTTCTGCACTTGATCTGGATAAACTCACAAATTTTTTTTTTTCTAATCAACACACTCAATAGAATAAAATTTGGACTGCAAATGAGAAAGGATTCTCTGTGGTTTATCACATTTCAGAACATGTATTTTTTCTTACGTGTCATGTTGAGATTGGAGGGCTGTTTTTGAAAGAAAACCAGCCCGACCGGCTAGAAGGGTCTCTCTTATTTCAGTCTGCAACACTCATATCTCACTCATTTATTTATTTATTTATTTTGACGTCTTTGAATAATGATTATTTCGATAAATGTTTTCATCCTATATTTTATTATCTCGAGTCATATATATTAATGTAACTTATTTCAAATGGTTGTTTTTATAAAAAAAATAATAATAATTTAGTGAACTGATTTATCTATCTGAAGTTCAATTAATAAACAGTAAAGTTTGTTCATAATTATTCCGACTAGTAACTTTTCAAAAAATTTCGAGAATAGAAGTTTAAAATAAGGGCTTTGTAAGTGGATTTTCTCCACAAGGTCCAAGAGACCCTATCAAGTCCGGCCCAGAGCAGAAAGCCATGAACCCGACCCACTAGGAGGTTCCTCTGTATATAACCTGCAGGAGGGATGGTGCTGCAAATGATGAGACTCATCGATCTGAGGACTCCTAAAGTAGTGTCCAGTCCTTGAGTGCCCACCAAAACAACAGGCATGATATAAGGAGAATCGTTGATCTATTGACAAAGAATGCATGAACGGACCAAAATGAATGCAGACTAAGAGGAGAAGATTGGAGAATCACGCCGCATTAATAGTTCTGCCACCCAGACAACACGCCATATTAATGATGTCATCGCAGAGCCACGCCACATTTAAAAACTCTGACAAAAGGAACAGTACAGGGAATACAGACTTCATGAAAGCAGACACGATCTGCTCCTCAGACTTGTAGTATAAATAGCAAACCGCCTGCCCCAGAATCCTCTATTTGATCCCTAGACTCTCTTACTTATTTGATACACTCCAAGAATATTTACTAACTTTGGTATCGGAGGTTCCCCGGCCCCAAGGCCGCCGTCTTTAAACCGCAGTATTTTCTACCTTGTGTAGGACCCGTTTTCGAATATTTGAGTTGTTGGAGCTTGGCTCAAAGGTATCGGAGCTTGGCTCAAACATGTAATAGATATTACATGTTTTTCTCGTGCTTGCGACAACCTGTTCCGAACAATTAGGCAGAAACATGAGAGACGCCAAGAAACAAGGTTAAAAACCATGGAGGAGTAGGTAATGAAACTAACTGATGAAGTAAATGTACTCCACATAGAAAACGAAGAGCTTAGAAAACCCTAGTGGGAGCAAGATGGCTGGGAAACCAGTGACACTGAGCACATGGGATCCCTAAACACGCAAGTGGGACCTAATAAGGGAGAAGAGTAGAAAATAATGCAAGACGAGCTCCACAACCTCAAAGGGACGTACGAGGAAATAGCAAGGAAGGTGAGCACGTTAGCAACGGTAGACCAGTTGCTCACAAGCATGAATTTACCCTATACTGAAGAAGTAATGGTGGTTCCTTTACCACCAAAGTTTTGACTCCTCGCTATGGAAATGTATGACGGAGGAAGGGGCCCCCTCGAACACCTGGAAACTTTTAGGGCTCCCACAACATTGCATGGCTTCCCTAGGGAAATAGCTTGTAGGGCATTTTCACTGACATTAAAAGGGTCAGCACGTGTATGGCTTGGGTCACTAGCACCTAAATCGGTGGAAAGCTTTGACGAGCTAGTCAGACTGTTCCTAACCTAATTCATGTCCAGTAAAAAAAGGCAGCATCCAGCTGCAGACATTCTCACTATCAAACAAACAGAGGATGAAAGCTTGAAGTCCTACTTGGCCCAGTTCAACAAAGAGCACATGACTACCAATAACCAGGATGAGAAGATAACCTTGGCTGCACTCCTGGGAGGTGTCTGGCCACGCTCCCAATTTATGGCAGAGCTAGCTAGACGGACTCCCGTGACACTACTGGAATTCATGGACTATGCCGACAATTTCATCAACGTGGAAGACACTCTTCAGGCGTTGATAGAGCCACGAATGAAGGAAGTGGAGTGCACGGAGAGGAAAGAGAAGGCCCCAACCAAGGACAAGCCCCACGAGAAAGTGGAGAAGAGCTTCCAAGAGAAGTTACAGGAGGAAGACCCGGCAAAGGAACCCGGACCACTGTACGACCAACCCACGTTCACCATTCAAAAAGAGGACGATCGGGAACAATGCACTGTTACTGCACAAACCATCGGTCCACCACACACAACATCGAAGACTACTTCTCTCTAGGAGGAAAGAAGAAATATGAGGAACAACAGAGACACCGCTGCTCCTCGGCCAGAAGACAAGAGCAAGAGAGAAGGGGAAGATCGAGGGAAAGAAGTTGGGATCGAAAGAAGTTGGGATCAAGATGACCGGCACAGACGGGTGAACAGGCCTCAACTACTGGCGATAAGGGGGCCACCTCCATTTTACCCCCATTTGCCACCAAGGTAGCAACCCCCCTATTGGGGAAATTCAAACCATGGCTGGAGGGTTTGTGGGAGGGCCATCACCTCTTCGAGTAGGAAAGCACATACCAGGTGGGATCGATACTACGAGGTATACTCGGCCGAGTATCATCCCCCCAAACAAAGAAGGGGTGACCCTACTCTAGTAATCTCGTTCACGGAGGCTGACGGATAAGAGGTTCTATACCCCCATGATGACGCCCTGGTGACCACAATACTCATCGCCAACTTCACCACTTGCAGATTCCTCATTGGCAACGGGAGTTCCGCGGACATTCTATTATGGGAAGCCTTCCTCAAGATGGGCATTAAGGCCTCTCGGTTGCTACCTGCCCCTATGCCTTTAAAAGGTTTCTCTGGAAGTATTGTCCAGTCAATGGAAACCATCACGCTATCCATCTTGGTGGGAGTAGCCCCTGCACAGCCCTTGTTATGGTCGACTTGGTGGTGAAAACTCTGTCGACTTACAACTCCATCATTGGGAGGCCCACCTTCAACAGCTTAAGGGCCATTACCTCGACTTACCACCTCAGAATGAAGTTCCTGATTCCTTAAGCAATATGGGAAGTTTGAGGAAAGCAAGTATTGGCGACAAAATGCTACATCTAGGAGTTGAAGCAGAAAGATGAAGGGCCCGCTTTGGACGACAACAACGGAACAAGATAGGATGAGCACCATCAAAGAAAACTACGGCAGGCCTTTATCTACACCTCGCCCTACTAGTTTTGAGGGGGGGAGAGATGGTGCATAGCTTTGGAGAGAAGGATGGATGGCGACTTCCCCAGACCGGGATTCCGAGTCCCTTAATTTTGTAACACCTCTTCATCTGCCTTGTACTTTCTTTTTATTTAATAAAAATGCGATTTTTCAGGACAATGCAAAATATGTGTTCCATGCTTTCATATTACCGGTAAAGCGCCAACAATAAAATACGTGGCTAAAGAAATCTACAGCAACAAGATCATAAATAGATTACCTACCTGCAGGGCACCGTAGGGAAAGATAGGCCCAAGGGTTGCCTTATCCCTCCCACAGTGGAGTGCGTGTCAGCCAATGCCGGTCCAATCACAAACTATTCGAAATTACCTCCCCGCGGGACACTATAGGGAAAGGTCGGCGCAATGGTGGTCTTATCCCTCCTGTAGGGTAGAGCAGGATCAGTCCCACGACCCTTATGAATAAATTACCCCAACCTCTACCGCAATGAATAGTGAGATCAATACCAGCCTAACCCAACACTTACATTTCCTATGATATCAATGAATAAGAGTGGGTCTAGTAACAGACTATTTGAACAACTTACCTCATTGCATGACTCAACAGGAAAATTCTAGCCTTAAGCTGACCTTATCCCTCCCGCAGAGGAGAACAGGTCCTACCTTCAAGACAGCTTGAAGAACTTATCTTGGCTCTTATCACGGCGAAGAGCGGTAAGCCAAATTGCTGTCTAAACTTACCTCCCCACAGGATACCACAGGAAAAAGTAGGCCTTAAGTTACCTTGTCCCTCTCGCGACGAAGTGCGGATTAATCCTCAGCTACCCGAAATTAGAAAATATACCTTCCTCGTAAGTGTTAACAGGCGGGAGCAATTACAGTAACAAATTGTTAGGATAACTTACCTCCCCACGGAAAACAATAGGAAATGTAGGCCTAAAAAGTTACCTTATCTCCCTACAAAGGAGAGATGGTTTGGCTCTTACGGCAGCTCAAAAACTTACTCTGACCTCCACTATGAGCGAAGAATGGGTCTAGCACCAGCTGGCCCAAAGTGTTACATTTTCCTGTGATGTCAACGAGCGAGAGCGAGTCTAATAATAAACTACCCGAACAACTTATCTCTCTGTGGGACTCAACAGGGGAAAGGTCAGCCTAAGGGCGGCCCTATCCCTACCGCAGAGGAGAGAAGGTCCTGCCTTTGTGGCAGCTCGAAAAACTTATCCTGACTCCTATCACGGTTAAAGAGCGAACTACCCCAAAAAGTTACCTCCTCGGGGAACCAAAAATGGGCGGACTGACTTGAGGTAACCTAACCTCTCTCTAATAGAGAGAGTGTGGCTTTAAGTCTTATGACTATCCAAAGTAAAAAGAATCTACATAAAGGAAGCAAAGTACAGCAAAAAGGTCGCACAATCATCAATAAGGAAAAGCAACAATGTCACCCAACGAAAGGCAGTAAGCAGAAAAAAATGGGGGAAGTACAGGAAAAAATACAATAAGAAAAATGTGAAAATAGTACAATCTGATACACAAAATTATTTTATTAATTATGTAGGATTACAAGGAAAAAATTACATCATGAAGTCAAAAGACTACAAGGAACAAATTACATCATAAAGTTGCAAAGCTAGAATGGACAAGTTATATCATAAGGCCGCAGAACTACAAGGAGCAAATGCAAATTACACCGTGAAGCTTATATATCCAACAAAACAAGTTCCAGTGTCTGACCTAGACTGTAAAACGGCCAGGGATAATCTAAGAGATCCAGAAGAGCTCACTGTTCTTGGACCCAAGGAAACCAAAAGATTTAAAAATTGATGTCCACATTTCTGGGTGAAAGAAATGAGTTCGGGGTCTACAGTTGTGTGTGTTTTAGACAGCAATAGACACCACAGCCTCACAACAACAAAAGCCTTTCTCCACTATAACCAAGTAGGCAACAAGTTCGGTACAACTAGTGAGTCAACAGAAGATTGTTGAACTCAAGCCCCGTAAGCAAAAGGGTGAGAACAAGTAGGGCACAATAAGCAAAAGGACAAGAATGAGAACAAGGGGTTCGAGACCCCGACAACGAAGGATTGGTGGTTCCACCCTCTAACGCTCAGACCGCCATGGCCAACAGCGGCCTAAGCCCCACAAGAGGACCTATTGCCTACTAGGGTGTAAAGAATTCATCAAAACCATGAAAAATAGAAGAAAATACAAAAGAACTTCGAAAGAAAATCAAAGGAACTGGGAACTCAAGCGGTAAAACAAGAGTCACAGAATATAAAAGAAAGACATAAGTGAGTATAATGGAATTTTTAACTGGGAGAATGGTCCTTATATAGGCGGGGTTGACACTTGGTTTGCCAAAGCATCATAACTCCATGAATCACCATAAGTCGGCACGTGTCCCTCCTCTAGAGAACTAAAATCCATTGATTAGCTCAAACGTTGCAGAGGATATCTACTGATACGATGTGCAGAGTTAACGATAGGTCCTGGAGGATATCTCCCCTAGAGAATGGAGCCATGATGCGGAAATCGAATGGATGCAATTTAATGTAAAAACGTAATTGGCACTGTGTTGCCACGTATGTAAAATACTAACGGTCACTCGGCATGTAACCAGGCAGGCTAGGAACTTGACAAGGTTTAAATGAAGAAGGAGATAAGAAGAATTCTTCTCGGACTCGTCCAGAAAAAATTAGCAGGAACCCGAAAATTTGCACAAATCACAACAAAAATGCAGAGGAAGAAAGTTAGTATTAAAGACATCTCAAAAAGCTAAGCAACTAGCAGGGTCGAAAAGGTTAAACTAGATGCTAGCGGGGCAGGCCGAGAAACTTCAAAGGTACGACTAGACACGACCGCCCAAATAACGATTAAAATAATGGCTGCATTCCAAGAACGAGGATAAGCAAGCACAACATGACCAGTTAGCGGGGTAGATAGGAGCTCTACGGATTACCACAGTCCCCCAGGCCAACTGCACAAAAACAAAAAAAGAAAGGAAAAATAGACAAATGCAAGACGTGATGAATGAAGATATGTGCATTAATCATTATATATATATATATATATATATATATATATGTACAAGCCGCTGTGCAACAAAATGAGGATACATGTGTTAATAAAAAAGAAAAAAGAAAAGAAAAGAGTGTAATGAAACAAATAAAATCTTTAAGTCTCAGCGCCCAGAGCATCAGTCTCAGTGGCAACAGGAGCAAGGTTGTCCGGCTCACCGGCAGCAGGAACAAGGTTGGCAGGCTCCACTAATGCCGGCATAGGTGACGCAGGACCAGGGAAAGCATTTGGTATCTCTTTCCTCCCTAATTCGCGGTTGGTTTCAAATGATGTCTCATCGGTGGGAATTTTAGCAACAGCGAGCCGTTAAAGATATTTGGTGAAAGATCTTGAACGCAGTTCCGGACTCTCCAAAAGGAATGCACGCATTGATCTACGACCTTCAATATCCCCATGTTCCCATGCCTGGTCGTGGAGTTTTGGGAACCACCTCAGATGCCCTTGTAAGGAGAGGACGACATCTTGGAGACTTTGGTTCAGATGCTCCAATCGGTCTCTCTCCTCTCGTGCTTGAGATAAGTCACCTTGGAGACTTTGGTTAAGCTGCTCCAGTCAGGTTCCCTCCTCTGGCTGCACTCCAACTTCTTCGCTTTCTTACGCTCACCCGATAGGTCGAGTCTCGTCCTCCCGAGGTCGCACTGCAACTGATCCTTCTCCTCTTGTTCACCGCGAGCATTGTCGGGATGGTTTTGCACCCATTTTCACACGATTGCAAGATGCTTCGCTTCTTAAGGAGTGGCTGTTGGACGCACAACATTATCTTTTGAAATTTTTTCCGAGTCTGTCCGTATGGGAAACTTCGAGTGATTCACTTGGCCCACCGGAAACTCTCATCCGCGGCTAGATACAAAGAACTTGGTAGACTAGTCTTTCACCTTGCGGTATCGAGGCTCCGAGGTGACCAGAGTATGGAATGCCTTGAAGCTACATACATTCCCCTTTAGGCATAACATCCTGTGAGCAAGAAGAAACTCGTGGCTAGTAAGGTCCGCCGCCAGATAATGCTACAGTAAATCAATAATCTCCAGGCATTTGGATGTAGTTGGAAAGGGGTCAAGCCAAGGTAGTTCAGAAGGTCACAGATAGGGCGAGGGAACGACAGTCTCAAGCCGTATGAAAACATGGAAGGGTATAGGGCTACTTTACTAGAATGATCCTCTGCATTGAAAACGCTTTCATTGAGGCCAAGAACTTCGAAGGAAACGAACTTTGGTACTTGGAAGGTAAGGGCTAAGGAGGCCAGCATTGATTTGTTGGTCTTCGAGCGCCATCCACTACCCAAAAACAATGACTCAGTGTCGGCAGAGCCCCCACCAGAAACGTTAGGTTGGACAGATTTTTCAGAGGCCATCATTACTAGATTTTTCATACATCATAGCAATAAGGATACTCGTCGTTTTGGTTTTGGGGAATGTGGTTTACGAAATGACACAAATACAAAAAGCTGTCTGACACCCCTTCATTAATGAGGCTGAAAATATGTAATAAAAATGTGAGTCCATCATGGAATATAAAAGTGGCATCAGAAAACCTAAATAAAGTGTCCGACCTTGATAAGAAGGCGGGACCAAATCGTGATAAATTTCCATCATACTTATCCGTTGAGAATTAGCGGGGTAACTATAAGGAAATTTTCCCTACAAGGCTTAAGAAACCATATCAAGTCTGGCCCAGAGCAGAAAGCCATGAACCCGGCCCATTAAAAGCCTCCTCTGTATATAACCTGCAGGAGGGATGGTGCTGCAAAGGATGAGACTCGTCGATCTGAGGACCTCTTGAGTAGTGTCCAGTCCTCGAGTGCCCACCCACACGACAGGTGTGATATACGGAGAACCATTGATCTACTGACAGATAAGGCATGAACATACTAGAAGGAGACAGACTAAGAGGAGAAGATTGGAGAACCATGCCTCATTAATAGTTTCGTCATCTAGACAACACGCAACATTAATGACGCCATCGCAGAGCCACACCGCATTTAAAAATTCTGACAAAATGAACAGTACAAGGAATATGGACTTCATAAAAGTAGGCACGATCTGCTTTTCGGATTGGTAGTATAAATAGCAAAACCCAGGTACAAGAATACTCTCTTTGATCCCTGGACTTTCTTAATTATTTGCTACACTCCAATAATATTTACTAACTTTAGTATCGGAGGTTTCTTGGGCCCAAGACTGCCCTCTCAAAGTCGTAGTATCTTCTACCTTATGCAGGACCCATTTTCAAAGACTTGAGTTGTTGGAGGTTGGGCCAAAAGTGTGCGAAATACGACGTTAATAGTCTCGTTTGGGGAGTGAGATGATACGATAATTTTGTAAATAGTAATAAGATAGTTTGTGAATTGTAGTGAGATAGTTTGAGTTGAATATTTTTTTGGGCTTTGGAAAATAAGAAAGTAAAAGTTGAATAAAAAAATTATAAAGTTAAAATATTGTTAGAATATAGACTTATAATATTATTTTTATTTAAGGATTTGAAAAAATTGAATTGTTTTCTATTTTTTATTTGAAAGTTTGAGAAAACTGTAATGATTAATTTGAAAAATGTGTAATGATTAGTTTAAAAATTTTGTATTTAAATTATATTTGAAAAGAAGATGAGATGAGAATTTAAGATGAGATCTATTTTCAAACAAACCCTAAATCATTTGATGGTCACCACACATTTGATGCTGCATGATTGGGACACGTATGCCTAATCTCGTGCATTATTATTCCTCCAGCAAGTATTTTTACATAGTAACTAGTAATCCTATTGGCAATATCCCTTGAAGCCCACATTCTACAATCAAATATGTATATTGTACCAACATGAGAAAATAAATTACAGTAGTTCAGTTGTTAGAGAGCTTATGCAGTTGTCTAATCGCTTGTTTTTATGCATTTATATGTCTCATTTGTGTCTATCTATTGTACGGTAGTCTTTGCGAGAAGGACAATTATTTTCAGATATACTATTTTATTACTATTTATAAATAATTTATTACTATTTATGTTCTAAGATCTGAATCTAATCTTTGTTAGTGGTTGAAAGTTGCTACTCCCCGTTGAAAATTTAGCATTGTTTTTACTGTTAATGGGCCCATGGAAATGAAAACTTATGACTTTTGAGGCTATTTTAATGGTCAGTCATGGCTCAATTTACATACGTTATCCCCTCACGTTGGGCTGGGCCCTCCGGTCGGTGATGTGTTTTTTCGCTTGTTTTTTTTTCTTTGTTTTTTTAAGGGGCCAATGTATATATAAATCAAAATTGCTTTTTATTTGTATTCATTTTCAGGTTTTTTTGTCTTATTATTTTTAAACAAATACAAATTTTCATTTTAAATTTGTAATTTCCGATGGCAGATATTAATGTATTATATTTTGAATGAAATTATAAAATTATCGTGACACCTAAAACAATAAAATTACAAATTAAGAACAACATTTATCTTATTGGATTGCTGTTTGGTTGAAAAAAATTGTTAATTTAGACGGAAAACTGCTCATAGACATGATACAGAAATCCATGTAAAAAGAACCAACGGGAAATCTTTTGTCGACAGTAAACGGATGAGAACACCAAGACAAGACAGAAAAGACCCTCCGGCGCAGTTTTACCAACGACGGTGACATCCCAACTCAAATGGGGCGCACTGGGCCACCCGCATTCGTGCGCTCCTCGTTCTACAAACCTGCCTTGTCTTTCACCTATTTTTACGTTTTTTGTTTTCATAAGTTCTATTGGGTTGTATCTGTGCAAAGAAAAAAAGAGTTCAATCTTTCTCGGAAAATAATGAAAATTCCTGCACACGAATATTGGCATTCTGATTGCAGAAAAGTCTTGGGTGTGAGGTTGGCATGATATGAATATGCCGACTTCAACTGAGAGACATGACAAGCCTTAATTATTAAAGACTAATTTATTTATTTTTGGATAAAAACAGGATTTGTAGATGATACGAACGGAGTAATTTCGTGCAGCAAACAAAAATACATTTTTTTTTTTTTAACTCAGGGATAGGGGTATCAATCGAATTTCTTAACAATATAGGGAGTAGAACTACAAACTACAAAGTAAGAAATGAGAATCAATGGCCGCTGAGAAAACAAGTCGGATACCGTGTACGGCCCAACTTAGCGACAAAGATAATATATTATTGGAGGGTCTTAGAATACGAAGGCATTCATTTGAAAATCTTGGCAGGTTCGAGAGAAGTTTATAAATAGCCAACGGCAGTCACTATGCTACATTTTCGCCCTTTCTGCGACTGTTGAGAGTTCGGTCAGAGAAGAGTCGAGAAGAAACACCTAGAGAGCGAGAAAGAGAGAGATGGGGAGGCCCCGGTGCTTTCTGGACATAAGCATAGGAGGAGAGCTGGAAGGGAGAATGGTAGTGGAGCTTTACAACGATGTGGTGCCCAAAACTGCGGAGAACTTTAGGGCCCTCTGCACTGGCGAGAAGGGCATTGGTGACAATACCGGTGTTCCCCTCCATTACAAGGTCCTCTCTTTCATCGCCTAGAAGTATATGTATTTAACTAGATGGGTCTAGGTTGGTATTTGTGTTTTAGTGATGAAAAAGACTCTGCTGTTCTTAATCGTGAAGTGAAGGTTTTTATCTTATAGGTTTGGTGATTGTTTATGAAAATTCACGAGTGTTAATGCCTCTGTTGCTTCTATATACGTATGTGGTTATGTTTTTATGTGGGGTATATACGTACTTGGGTTTATTATAATACGTCGTTGTATGTGTACTGGGGGTTTTTCTGGTTCAAGTGTATGTATGGGGGCTGAGGCTAGCTTTCTTGCTTGGTTATGTAATGACGGTGGTGTCCTTGGCGATATTGAGAATCATGCTGGGTATTCTTTTTCTTTTTTTCTTTTTTGCTGGTACTTGCTTTCTCATCGATTTCGAGGTTATCAATGTCCGTACATCTTTGCGTTCCGTAGTAAAAAATGGGATCTCAGTTTTTCTTTTGGGTGTAGCAAAGGCAAAAGATGTCGACGCCCTTGGGCCTTGAGATAAAATCGTTGCTCTTTTTTTAAGTTAGCAATTTTTTGAAATTTGAAAATCACTCTTTTAAGTTTTCGTTGGAAGAAAAAAATGTTCTTGAAGTATCAAATTTGAAAATCTATTCAAGTTTGCTGTGATTCAAATATAGAGGCAATATTCCTTGTGTTATCTTGTACTCTGGAATTAATGACTCGAGTTTAAGGCTGGTTGGATACAGCCTTTCGGAAAGTCCACATATGTGCTTGTTATGCTTGTCATTTGCATAACAAGCGTAACTTAAAGATTGAATAGATAAGATTGGAGGATTTTTCCCTTGAATTATTTGAGATGTACTTAAAAGAAAACTTCTTGCCAAGGGCTTGTGCACGTCTAAGATTAGTCGGATGTTGTTCCCAGACACCTAGTGCCAATAAAAAAAAAGAAAAAAAGAGATTGAATAGATGGGTACACTGGTGGTAGATACTTACCTTTTTCTGGTTAAGAAGTTCGAGCTTGGTGATGCCTATCTTAATTTCTTACCAATGAATATCGTCATTTCAGGGAAGCCGTTTTCATCGTGTTATCAAAAGCTTTATGGTACAAGGTGGAGATATCTCTGCTGGTGATGGTACTGGGGGAGAATCTATCTATGGTTTGAAATTTGAGGACGAGAATTTTGAATTAAAGCATGAAAGGAAAGGAATGTTATCTATGGCTAACTCTGGACCTAATACAAATGGGTCTCAGTTTTGCATCACGACAACTCGAACTTTTAATCTAGATGGAAAACAGGTTGTGTTTGGGAAGGTAATTAAAGGGATGGGAGTAGTGAGATCAATTGAACATGTTACGACTGATGGCGACCGTCCTATTGCTGAAGTTCTAATTGTGGACTGTGGAGAGATTCCTGAAGGGGCAGATGATGGAATGGCTAATTTTTTCAGAGATGGTGATATTTATCCTGATTGGCCAGCTGACCTTGATGAGAGTCCTAACGATATCTCCTGGTGGATGAATGCTGTTGATTCTGTAAAGTCTTTTGGCAATGAACATTACAAGGTAAAGATTGTAGTAGTTGCATTCAACATTACTCTTTTATTTTCTAAAATGTACTTCGGAGTCTTTGGTTGAAATATAAATCCTCAGAGTGGGAAGGAAATTTGGCAAACCAGTTATTGTTAGCTCTGTTCCATGACTTCATTCTCTTCTTTCTTTTGGGTTACATATATCTCCTGCATTTCCAGTGTACTAATAATTCCCGTGTGCAGAAACAAGACTTTAAGATGGCTCTTAGAAAGTATTGGAAGGCTTTACGCTATCTGGATATCTGTTGGGAGAAAGAAGGGATTGATGAAGGTGAGCCATCACTTCTCTCATGTAGTTTATTTCTGCACTGACGATGATCTGAAAATGTTAGCAAATCCCCAAGCCTCAGTTTGATCTTATGCTTTATTTTTGCTGCTGCAGAGAAGAGTTCATGTTTGAGGAAGATGAAGTCACAAATTTTCACTAACAGCTCCGTAAGTCACAGTTTGGTTTTTAGTACTGATAATTGAGCTGTTTACCTGGCCTACCAAAAAAAAACAAAACAAAGCTGTGGGAACGATTTTTCAAATAAACATATCTATAATTGCAAAGTTAAAGTGAGCTGGTTTTGTACACAAACACCTCATTAGTTGTACATAGGAAATGATATCATATGCAAGGACAAGCTTCTGCGTTTTCCTCTCTTCCATGTGTTATTAAGGATGAAGACCAGTTACTGTACAATGGTGGTATCAATCGCTTGTTTGTAGCAGCATGTACCTAAAGTTGCTTTAAAGAGAAACATTGTGTCAGAAATCACCTATTAATGTGATTTTTAGTTTTGGGTGGATCAGTGTTACACATGCCTTTGATTGATTGCATATGTTTCATAATATTAGAGTGTGACAGCCTCTTACACATCTAAATTGTAAGTATGCATTAAACTGTTCACTGTCACTTAAAATTTTCCTCTAGGTATATATCCCTCCATTCAATTTAGGTGACATATAAGTCCTCTGGCTTATTCCATTCTCAAATATTTACCTTTTTATCATTCTATTTCCGGTGCTGTATTCGTATATTTGACAGTTGTTGCGGTTTCTTGCTTTAGGCTTGTAAGTTGAAATTTGGGGATCTGAAAGGAGCATTGTTAGACACAGAATTTGCAATGCGTGATGGAGACAACAATGTGAAAGCCTTGTTCCGCCAGGGTCAGGTTGGTACTTTCTTCAATAAGGATATCTAGCACTGAAAGGATGGGAACTTAAAATATCTGGTGAAGAAGTCTGCTTAGATGCTTTTATATGCTTTCATCTTTCTCTCTTTTTGTTGCTCCTATTTCTGCATTTGAAAGTATTCTCTATAATTTTCCAAGTAAAATCATATATGTCTATAGGCAGATAAAATGTCTAAGAAAGTGCGTCATTTGGAAGTAGAGGTGTTTAATTTCAGATGGTATCTGTGCTTGGCTGGCCTTAATTTTGATTGGCTTCCCCAAGTATTGCCCTACTTTCTTTTTTATAGCCTCCATTCCTGAAGCTGGATGTTGTTTCTTTGCAAATATATTGCTTTATTTTTTTGGTGATTCTAGTAATAATGGTCTCCTCTCCATCAGGCATACATGGCCCTTAATGACATTGATGCTGCTGTTGAAAGCTTCAAGAAGGCATTAGATTTGGAGCCAAATGATGGTCAGTGACATGTCAGCCTTCATTATGATATTTTCTTTTTGGCCAGAAATCAATCTTAATGCTGGATGATTATTACTATTAGAAGTTTTACTTGTATGTTTATTGATCATAAACTTTATATTGATAGTGAACTTCAAATTTACACTGTTATGGGAACCTTGAGGGGTAGCTCAACTGGTCCGGCCTTAGGTTTGCTCCCCAATGATCACCAGTTCGAGTCCCCTTAGGGCCAGTGAAGGTTTACCCAGTCGTTAACTTCAGGCCCCATGAGATTAGTCAAGGTGCGCGCAAGTTGGCACGGACACCCACGGTTATAAAAAAAAAAATTACACTGTTATGGGATTGAAAGTTGGTCCGTGTGTTACTTGAATACTTGAAGAGTCTTTGAGCCTGACCATAATATAATACGGCAAGATTTCACTCAATTTAAAAGCTTAAACCTAAACTATACTTTGTTAACACTTACAGTCAAGAAATCTTTCTAATATGGGGATGTAGTCTTTTTATGCTAACACGTATGATCAACATAATCATAAACTTAGGATGAATAAATGATATAATTACATATGTTTTCTGCTCAAAGCGTACTTAGTAATTGTTTGGTTGATTGTTTTTGTTTTCAGCTGGAATAAAGAGAGAGTTCTTTGCTGCTAAGAAGAAGGTTGGTATATCAAGGCCAGATTGTAGCGCTTTAGATTGGGAATAAATTTTTAAGGTGGACTGGGTTTTGAATGTTGCAGATTGCAGAGAGACGTAATCAGGAGAGAAAGGCCTACAGCAAGATGTTCCAATAGGCATTCGACCGGTATGCTTAGAATGCCTTTAAAATGTGTCTTTTACTTGTTGATATTATGAATGGCCACCAAGACTATTTGCTGCAGTCGAATGGAGATGCTTCAGTTTTTAGTCCTTTTTTACTTTGAGCTGGCTCCTTCGTCGGTGCTGCATGCATATATCTTTGTATATCTCTTCCTAATGAGCTGAACCCTTTACTTTTCAGGAAACTGTGGAAAACAACAGGATCTCTCACACCAAAATACGATTATACAAAATTGAAGATTGAACCGATTCATAGACTTTTCATTAAGGAATGTGGCCTTTAATCTAGAACTGGCTGACATTGATGAATTGTCTCCTCGGTGAACATTTAAATCTAAAAAATTTTGTTTACATAATCCTGCGGACATCCATCAAGTTTACAAGTTAGACATGAAAATCAAACTAGATTGCCTAACTTTGATCAGACACAGATAATTTACGTTGGCCGTGATATCTGTGTCCCACCTCTGTTTTTCTCATGCTAGTTCTTTGATCTTGCCCTCGTGATATCTACTTTCCTGCCCATGATCCTCACCTCAATCTTCATGCTGAAGTGTTTTGGTTGGATTACTTGGTCGAAAAAGATATTCTAAATTCTTGCCGGAACTTAATGACTCAATATAGATAAATATAAGAAGTGGGTATACACAACATCAAATAATTAATAAATATTATATTTTTACTTCTACGTGAGAGTTCGAATAAGATGATAAATAGAATAAGACTAATCTAAAAGATTTGCTAATGCAGATTCTCCTCGACTTAAAAGAAGAGAATTGTTATAGTCACAAAAAGATTATATAAAAATAATTTTATAAATTGACGTAATTACGTGAAAACATGTTAATTTGTGGTGTTATTTTTATGTAATTCATTTGTGGCTAAAATATTTCTAAAAAAAAAAAAAGCATAATTTTGATTTAATTGGAGTTCAATAATGAAAAAAAGTACCATCATTCTATTATCTATTATGTATGATGAAATTACAAATTATAATTAAAATAACGATGATGATGATGATATTCTTAAAACGAAAAAAAAAATGAAATTTATAAAATTAAAATTTGTGAAAATAAAGAAAAGGAATGTTTAAAGGGGAAAAAAGTAAAACAAGTTTTGCGAACCGCCACTTTCAAATGGGTCTCTCCTCTCTCCTGTGTATTTCTTTCTCCCCATGTGTGACCATGTCTGATAAACCCTAGCTAGCCTTTTCCAATTCCCGAAATGCCCCTCCTTAATCCCCAAATTCACCGTCGTCCGCTCTCTTCTCTCTGCTCTTCCTCCGACGCTCTCCTAGCCGACAAAGCAGTCACGTACCTCAAACGCCACACCCTCCAGCTCAACTCCCTCGCTTCTCATTTTACCCCTGAAGCGGCCTCCTTTTTACTCTTCAAGTCCCAGTTCGACCAAACCCTAACCCTAAAGTTCTTGAACTGGGCCAAACCGCATCGCTTCTTCACCTTTCAATGCAAGTGCCTCTCCCTCCACATCCTCACCAGGTTCAAGCTGTACAAGACCGCCCAGACCCTCGCCGAGGACGTGGCCGTCAATACTGTTGACAACACTGGCAATTTGGTCTTCAACTGCCTCAAAGACTCGTACCATTCCTTCAACTCCAGCTCTGCAGTCTTCGATTTGGTAGTAAAGTCCTATTCGCACTTGAATTTGATTGATAAGGCTTTGAACATTGTCAATTTTGCGAAATCTCACGGCTTTATGCCTGGTGTGTTGTCGTACAATGCCATTCTTGATGCGATAATAAGGTCAAAAGGGTCGGTTAAGCTTGCTAAGGAGGTTTTTGGTGAAATGATTAGGATCGGGGTCTCGCCAAATGTGTATACCTATAATGTTTTGATTAGGGGTTTTTGCGGGGCTAGGAATTTGGAAATGGGTTTGAGTTTTTTCAGTGAAATGGAAAGGAATGGATGTTTGCCCAATGTTGTTACCTATAATACATTGATCGATGCGCATTGTAAATTGGGGAAGATTGATGCGGCGTTCAGTTTTCTGAGGTCGATGGCATTGAAGGGTCTGGAGCCAAATTTGATTTCCTATAATGTGGTTATCAATGGGCTGTGTCGAGAGGGGAGGATGAAGGAGACCAGTCAGGTTCTGCAGGAGATGAGTAGAAAGGGTTTTGTTTGTGATGAAGTGACGTATAATACGCTCGTGAATGGGTATTGTAAGTTGGGCAATTTTCACCAAGCACTTGTTTTGCATGCGGAGATGGTTATGAATGGATTGTCTCCTAATGTTGTTACTTATACAGCGTTAATTAATAGCATGTGTAAGGCTAAGAATTTAAATCGGGCGATGGAGTTTTTTGATCAGATGCGTGTTCGAGGACTTAGACCAAATGAGAGGACGTATACTACATTGATCGATGGGTTCTCGCAAAAAGGATTCTTGGGTGAAGCGTACAGGGTTCTGAATGAAATGACAGAGAGAGGATTTTCACCTTCCATTGTGACATACAATGCCCTAATTAATGGGCACTGCATTTTGGGGAAGATGGAAGAGGCGCAAGGAGTGATAAGAGAGATGATAGACAAAGGGTTGGCTCCAGATGTGGTAAGTTATAGTACAATTATATCTGGATTTTGCCGTAATGGGGAGGTAGAAAAGGCATTTGAAACGAAGTTGGAGATGGTTGAGAAGGGCCTTCGACCTGATGCCATTACCTACTCAACACTTATTCACGGTCTCTGCCAGCAAAGAAAACTGATAGAAGCCTGCGATCTATATCAAGAGATGTTGAATATAGGTCTGCGCCCTGATGAGTTTACTTATACAACTCTGATAAATGCCTATTGTGTAGAAGGGGACTTAAATAAGGCACTTAATTTGCACAGCGAGATGATTGAAAAGGGCTTTCTACCTGATGTTGTGACTTACAGCGTGCTTATTAATGGACTTAACAAACAGGCTCAGACAAGGGAAGCAAAAAGGATTATGCTCAAGTTGTTCTACGATGAAACCATCCCAAATGATGTCACATACAATACTCTGATAGAAAACTGTAGTAACATTGAATTTAAAAGTGTGGTAGCTCTTGTCAAGGGATTTTGTATGAAGGGTTTGATGAATGAAGCAGATGAAGTTTTTCAGTCAATGCTTCAGAGAAACCACAAGCCTGACGAAGCAGCTTATAATGTTATCATCCACGGGCATTGTAGAGGTGGAAATCTTAAGAAGGCATATAGTCTGTACAAGGACATGTTGAATTCCGGTTTTGTTCCTCATACTGTGACTATCATTGCTCTAGTTAAAGCGCTTTTCATTGGTGGGATGAATGAGGAGTTGAGTGAGGTCATAGGGAACGTATTGAGAAGTTGTAGGCTCACTGACGCTGAACTTGCAAAAGTACTTATTGAAATTAACCAAAAAGAAGGAAACATGGATGCAGTATTTAATGTGCTTACCGAGATGGCTAAGGATGGCCTCCTTCCGAATAGTGGCAGAACCAGTTATGCTGGGTGTTAAAATGCTTGATTGGATATTTGAATATGTTGTCCATGTAGACGATGGAGCACACTTTTTCAAGTTAAGTAGACAACATGATAAAAGCAGGCTGAAGCGCACAGGTTCCTAACTTAAAGTTTAATTTTCAACGAGATAGGAAGAGCTACGTGAAGGGAGCGTTTTTGCTTTCATCTCATTCTTCCTTGGTATTCTGCCAGTTTTGCTTCAAGTGCGATTCACATTACTAATTTGTGACTGCACTTCCATTTTCCTGCCAGATAACGACACCTAAAAGTAAGTGATCATATGAACTTTCTTAAGCAGTACAGTACAAAACTTTATATGGGGCTACCTAAAAGTAAGCGAAATTTATTTTTTGCTCCTACCTAGTGATCGTCTCAGTATGTATTCGATTATTGGTGCTTGGATGCGTGCACTCTATTCTTTGAACTGTGCTATTTGTGTTGGTCACTTGGTTTGTATCTACTTATTGAGTTATTTCCTCTTCTATACTTGGTCTTCTAATTCCTCTATTCTTAGAAACTGACCTCTTGGAGCCGTAATCTATTCTTGGTGGTTTTATTTTATTATGTTTTTGGTGGAAATAGAATATAGATACAAAGAAGAATGATCCTTGGAGTAGGGGAGGGAGCAATCCTAGGTACAAATTGCACTTCACCAGAAGGACCAAAATCGTCAATTCTTATCCTTCCCGTAAAAATATACTGCAAGATGGCTGATAGAGTTCTAGGATGGATGACCTCCCCGGAAGTCCTCCTATTATACCCCTCATATAAAAAAAATAAAAGTCTCCATCAATGGGGGCACACCCCAAATATTATGACCTCGGTAAACTGTTCCCCTTCTTTTTTTCCTAGCTATTTATCTTTTTTTTTTTATTTCCTCTCCCTCTTTGCTGCTTGTATAATTATGCTTTTTTGTTTTCTCATGGTTTGTTGATTATGTCTGATGCAGAACTGATAATCTTTGTAGGTATCACTGTTCAGCAATTCACATGTCCTCATCGTTCTACTTGAGTTGGAGATTTACTTTTTTTTTTTTTATAATGACGGGGAACCACCCCACGGTAGAGCCCTTAGGACTCACCCATGGAAGTTGGAGATTGACTTTACTAGTCGGATTGATAATCGGGTAGCTTATTTGAGACTCGAGAACTCTCTTCCAGCTGCTTTGGTGTAGGTAGCCAACTGACTCCTGAAATATTGTTCTTGCTCATCTCATTGGGTCTCAGAAGATGGCGAAAGGGATATTATCAAGCGTTCTGCATGAGGAAGCCAAAACCGATATTCTCTAATTCATAATATCCTTCCTCACGTACACTACTTTGGAAGCTGTTGTATTGTAAGTAGATAGGATGACAAATAGGGCTACCCATAGAGCAGCTCTTGTGCCCATTAACTTGCATACGAGGAACAGATGGAGAGCAAGGGAAAGAGTTTAAGAGACGTGATCACACTACTGATATATGAGTTATGGCGTATAACATCTCGAAAAGAAAAATGATTTAACTTATAATTCTGTATTAAAGAAAGGGTAGTCTTGTAAAATAAAATTTTATTTTTAATGTAGTGTGATATGCTTTCATTAGTTGATTTTGAAATAAGTTGTAAAAGAGTCGTAAATATATCCTCATTATTTTTTATCGGCAATAAATAAAATAATACCTCAAACTATAGATAAACAAACATTATATTAAACTAAAGGATGGTGCAGTCAATGGGGAGGAAGACCCAACAAATACCTGAAACAAAGCAATAAATAAAATGGGAAATTACTTCATTATCTCTAAATAAATATTTGCACCAAATCCAAACTCTCCATATTAATGAAATTATTGATATTTAAAATCAGCTTAGTTATTGTAAGGAAATTTTAATTTTTGGAGCAGCATGTAAATATTTGGACCTTCCATGCATGCATCCATCATCCGGTGGGCACAAGGTTTGATTGCAGGCTGCCATGACTCGGGGAAATTGCTCGCGTGCATCTTCCGGTTCAATTGACTCTAATTATGAGGTCAAGAATCTCGGCCGAGCCTCGCATTTAAAAATGAGAATGACGTCTATATGGTCTCCCGGCCTGCGGTTGACCACGTGGTCCACGACCATAGGCCAATTTATTACGGAACAAAATCCCTGGATATGTTTGGGGGTAAAGATTAGATTTCTCATCTCTATCTCTATCTCATCTCATCATTACAATTTTTTTAAATTTTCATATAAAATATAATAAACAATTCAACTTTTTCAAATCTTAATACAATTTTTTTAAATTTTAATATTTTAAATTAATATTTTAAATTTTTATCTTAATACTATTCACAAAATTTTTAAAAATTCTCATCTTATCTTATCTACCAAGCATAATCTTAACAGATATTTTTATCTACAAAAATTCTACTCAATTTCTTTAGTCGTCTCGCAGTCGCAACGAGTAATAAATATCCAGACAAAAACTTGCCAACCCATTGGACAAAGCGATAGAGATGCTCTTGATTGCCAATTTCCATGAAGCTAAGCTTGAAGTAAAACCAATTAAAATTTCCAACCCATTGGACAAGGGATAGAGAGAGATGCTTACGCCTTCACCTTTTTCTTTGTGTTGTTTTTTGTATGACCACTTTTGACTTGTCTTATTACGTTCAAAATCATGTCCTTTGTACCAAATACTTTACTCTGAAAGCACATCAATCCATTATTATCTGAAGAAAGACTCCAAAGAAAGCAGTCAAAGGCCTGCATTCCAAGCTAATCAAGGAAATTGAATAGAAATGATGGGTAAACTTGTTGGTGTAGTGGCTTTCTTTTTCAAGCACCAAAGGTTTTCGCCAAATACTTTTTTTTTGTTGATAAAAATTGAAGATCACTCCGTCTCTATGAAACAAATGAGTGGGTCAAATGGGGGGAGAATCCATAAATGGTGCATGCAGTATGTGGGATCAATCATCAATGGCTTCTTGTATCAAACTAGACATGCATTCATGAAGAACTACCCTCATTAATTATCACCAAAAACCACGCAAGACTACTTCGTAATAGCATGTCACTATAGCATCATGCATCATGATCGTCATTTTCGACATGATCATTTTCATCAATCGTCATGAATGAGAAACTATTTTGTGTTGGTTAAAAATCATCATCATCATGGCCATAGTTAGATCATGCATGCATGGTTATCTTCTTCTCATACATCGTTTACCTTTCCCCACTTAACAAATAACAAACTCCAAAGAGTAAAGGGGAAAGATGAAATAATTACTAGTTTCACGTGGGTCTTCTCTATCATGGACGTGTGTAGTCTTTCCCTTTACATAAAGCTAGTTTTTCATGCATGCATGGCTTCTCGATCGTCCCTCCCTTTTTCCCTACACAATATTAACCCATGAGATAATGTATTTTCTGTTTGTTTATTAATGTTTTTTTTTTTTTTTTTGGTAATTGTAACCCCATTTTTTGGAATTCAGACCTTCATCAAGGTAATTTATTTTAGCTTTTGAATGGATTTATAGCTAGTAAATACCAAGATAATAACTAATATGAGTATAAAGGGTCTCAGCTATTTAACATTTAAATCTTATATCATATTTTATCTTATAATAATGATACACGTACAATTTTTTTATAACTATATTTTAAAATGAAAGTATATATATAATGTTATGTTATTTTTATAAATCATTTTATAAAAATGTCTCTCATTTAAAATATAATTAATTATATTAAATATTATAAAAAGAGTTGGATGTCTACCACATTTTCATTTCTTTCGTATTTACTATTATTAGGGGCATTCGACTTTAGTCTTATTTTAGAATGATTTTTATTTGAAGTTTTGTTACCCACTTTTCTTTTTCTTTTTTGGGTTTCCTTTGGTATGCAACTTTAATAAGTACAATAATACCATCTTAAATTCCTCTGTTGCATCTTTTAGACACTCCACATGCTTTGGCCTTAAACAATTGAAATTAGAGCTGTTGTTGTACTACTGTTACTCATTGCTATTTGTAGTGATGGACGGATCATGGCTACAAATGGAGGAAAAAGGTATAGTTTGTTTGATCTTTCTTTAAATTTTAAATTCACTCTGTTCATCCACCTTCACTCACTGGCTCTTCAACTTTACACTGTACAGCATCATTATCATTATTATTCCACAATCTAATGATTACTCTTACAGAATATCTTTTGGGTACCCAGTGATGCTAATATTTTTTTAAAAATAAATTTTTTCATCCAACGTTATTTATCATCTACTGATATTTTATAAAAGAAATTTAAAATATATTTTTTATAAAAATAAATAGTTACCGATGGATAGTTTTTTTTTTCCTCTGTTTCTGGCCTAAGCCAACTGTTAGAAATACTAGATCAAAGTACACAGCGGAAGCGATATTACCTCGTTGGAAATATCTCGGATCTAGTGCGGTTGTTCCACGGATTCTCCAGCGTCATTATTCGTCCATGATCTTCACATCGATAGTGGAGTGTGCTACGTGGTAATACCAGAGCAACACTCACACGTTCCACAGCCTAGATGCAGTGACTAGAGAGAACCATTTGAGAGAGAGATCGTTCTTGGTGTGTTACTTGATTCTAAGAGGGGAGGAGCTATGTAAATAGCCCTTCTAATTGTAACCCCCGGGTGGCCCTTAATGGCCAGCCATCAAGTCTCATGAAGTGGTTCTTAAACCACTTCATAACCTTCAAGAGAAGGCCAAGGGGTGCCCACTATGGGTGCCCCTTTCTTACATCTCCCACTCACACATAGTGGGCAAGACCCCAGGTCTGCATCTCTCAATATGTTCTCAATCTTGTTCATACTGGCAAATAGACCGTGCGACCATCGAGCACAGCTGTAAAAGAAAAAATGGGAGCACTATACCAAATCTCTCCAAAAGAAGACCAGCGTAGCAACATCCCTAAAAGTGTCTCGTTATGCCCCGACTCATTTGGTCACATCAGACTAAGCATCCCTAATCCCTCTCGAGTCAGAATGACTCAGAGCAATGCTCAATCTCCATAAAATATGTTGTACTCACAGCTATATTGCAACTCCCAAGAAGCAACATAACTTGCCGGCAATGAGTACACATCATTGTTGATGTGTTACCAAATAGTCTTCCCTTCGCACTCATGTCATTTAGTTTCAGTCCAGTCGCTTTCCCAGCAATGCCTCTTTAGACCGCATCATTCATGGCCATAGATAACATGCCAAAGTAGCAGACACTAAAACATCAACCTCGTGACATAGTCAAAGGTTTCCTAAGGGCATAAATAAATTAAGGTCATCAATTATGACCTACAGGACTCACACGGTGAGGAAGTAGGGAACTATTCACTCACCTCTACTGTTGGTCGCAAAAGCACATGTAGTATGAAATACATGTTACGGTGGATTTCTCTTTCGGAAGAAAAAGCGTATATCTAATCTCCATGCACCATACAGATCTTAGTCTAGTCGCTATCTCAGCGCCTAACCCGAGTCCTTCCATTTGCTCGCTATCAAAGCGCCAAAGAGAATCTCGCATCTGGCTAAACCACAGGCTGCATGGATTGTGGGTAACCATGCACGGTCCTTTTAAATATGATGGACCTCATCTTAGCTCCCACTAAGGCGACATATCTTTTGTGTCTTACAACTTATCCCTCATTGGACAAGTACCGAGTGACACACTGTCTCATCTTTGCTCGCTACCCATTTGTAGCGTCAAAGGCGATCGCTCGTGTGAGTGAGCAGATCTAAACCTGTCGATATACCTTTTTTCACCATAATTACTAAATTTATGGTGAATGTGTATGCTTACCAAAAAAATGCTTCTAATCACGCCACATGATCATAGAACATATCAATATCATGTGCACGACGAGCAATACTATGAGATAGAGAGAAATTACATGGTCAATTATTAAATCACAACTCTCAAGTGATGTTTAATGACCATTTCTCCCTATGCGCATTCTAATGTGTAGTAACTTTCCAAAACATGCTCCTACCAAGAGACTCTGCTTTTACATATAAAAGTCATTTGCACAACCATGAAGTCAGCGACGACTCATCGCGAATCTCATTTGGGTCAAATTCACAATATAAACCTTAGATTCTAATCAGCAAGTCTTACTGCGACTTTTAAGAATCTACAAGGTGACCACAAATGTCATTCAACAAACTTAATTTGCGACTTCAAGGTTTTATATAAATCTTTTATACTCAACAAAAGCATGTAAGATAACCATAATTTATTTTTCATTAAGAGTAAAGCGATTAGGCTCTTTGCCCCAAAGACAATTTAATAGTCTAGTCATTACTTTTAACGACAATCGCATCACAAACTTACTTAATCAAGTAAGTCATATTTACCCTCTAACAAAATCTTAACCTCTAACTCCCATGAGCAAACCATAATGGAAACACCAAATAGTATAGGCAAAACTAGATTCTTTAGTATTTTCCATCTCATTAATTGTCTATGGATTTTGAACAAGAGCTCGTAGAAACTGTTTTTCTCATAAACAGTCTCACAAGACATGAAGCCTGAGCTACTTTTCACAAATCCATGTCCATCACCTCGTAGTATGGACACCTCTTATTAGGCGACAATTAATTATCTAAGATAACCAGTTCGCAATATCTCTCAAGATGACACTTTTCTAAGACTGTCAACAACGTTCAAAGAACCCAATTTAATTCAATAGGTCGTTTAATAAAATAAAAAAAAACGACTAGGTACATTGGGTATCTTTGAATAGATGGTTCGTTTAGGCCGCATGTAAACAGCACCAACAGCATTCATTCGCTTTATGCACCAAAATAGTACTAGCAATAATCATGCGCTCCAAGTACTTCATGCCTAAACATCACAAAAGCTAACCATCTAATTCTCCTATGAGAATCAGCTATTTAACACCTTCAAGAAAAGTTTCAATAAATATGCGATCAACAGCTATCTAAATGCAACTCAATTAGTGCCAAGAGATGGATCTATACCTCTATTAACTCCACTTTTCCTTTATCAATTAGATCAACAACCCCAGGCTGGATCATATAAGTGAAGCGAATCTAAGATTCTATGTTAGGATTCCTACTATGTGAATTCAATACCTTTAGCGGAGCTATATTACAAATATTCTCTTCTAGTCTCTAAACGACGAGAGAATATTGATATAAAACTACCACGCTTTTTATGAGGATCCTTATATTCTATAACTTTTGGGAGTCACTATCACTAGTAGTACACCATCACTCAAATGTATACTCAAACTAGTTGTTAAATTACTCCCACTATTTTCGACGATCTTCTATAAAGAAATTTTTGAAAAAATTAAGGTTAAGGTAATGTGGAATGCAACATTTTTACAACGTGATTAAAAACATTCTTTCCAAAGATAAGTGTTTACAAAAATCCACAATTCCCCACCCTCGCCGAAAATACGAGTAATTTTCTTAACTCAACCAAAAAATGATTAAGCTTAAATCCTCTAGAATTCACGTTTGCACAAAATAGTCATTCAGCCTTTCTCAAAGGCGAATAAACTCAATCTAAGGACGGAAAAATCAAAATTAAGGCCGCAACACCATATTACATCAACCCAAGTGTGATATAAAAATTGTTTTGCACCATAATTTATTTATAACTCCATTCTCAGCAAGTCGTCATTAAACTGCGAGATAATTATTCTCATCATATAACTCATACGATTTCGATTAAAAATATATATATATTTTAACTGAAAAAATATAGTTTCCTTAAAAATATTTGGAATCGTATTTATATTATGAAACAATTTTTTATTATCCAAGTCCTTAGTGTGCATGTATAGGAACTTTCACATAGAAAAAGTTCATATTGCCTTTTCTCTTTGACTCTTCTAAACTAAGGAGAGGGATCTCATTAGCGAGAAAAACTTCAATTTCTCAAGCTTCACACCCATCATCCTATGCCTCCACGGCATATTGTAGCATATCATCTCTCCACTTGATAAATAATATCACTGAGTCAATGAGTGACCATCAAACACTTAAAACCTCTTGAAATTCTCACTAACACCACTGTTTTTAATGAGTCTTAAATCAAATTAGGTATAGACTTCACTAATATCGCATTAAAAGCGCTAATAAAAAACATCGTTTTGTGCACAAATGCAGTATGTGACGTTTTAGCTGCTAACTAGCGATATATCCTTATTTCTCGCATACTCAATATTTTTCATATTCTCCAATCCACTATAGGAGAGAAAAGAAAAAACTTTACGAGAAATTATCTTAGCCTAAAACCTATCTTGCATCAGTGCAACCACGAGCAAAATTTTTTTTTTTTTTTTTAGGTGAGGCTTAGATAAGTCGTACCTAATTATTTAGACTTTTTTTTTTTTTTTTTTTTTTTTTTTTTGCCACAGTTACCATGCAAACCTCCAAGGTGCTTGGTATTACATTACTCTCAGGGGTTGCTCCAAAGTTTATATATCTGCAAGAACCTATTTGTTCTCGCTAGAGAGAAATAAAACTTGAGCAAGATTACCAGTGCTAATACCACATAAAAGTGCACTGATAAAATTTTTAAAAAATGAATGTGCCAATCAAGAATGTCCTCAACACTCTTGCACACTCAAATTTTAATATCCTTACTCGCCAGACATACTAGCAAGTAGAGAGGGTATGTGATTATCTGTGAGTTAATCTAAATTGCTTCAAGATTATAATGCTCAACCTCAAATAT
Organism: Cyclocarya paliurus; assembly: GCA_029856935.1. Taxonomy (NCBI): domain Eukaryota; kingdom Viridiplantae; phylum Streptophyta; class Magnoliopsida; order Fagales; family Juglandaceae; genus Cyclocarya; species Cyclocarya paliurus. The sequence continues at coordinate 3,152,725 of CM056957.1, read as the reverse complement.
GGGAGCAATTTAATCTTTGCATCACCAAAAATAACGCGCAACTTTTGTTATTACTCACAAGATTCTCAAAGGCAAAATAGTGGTTTAGCTCTTATTTGACAGTTGATCCCATCAGCTTCTATAAAAATTGTAGTGCATGCGTCCCACGCACACTTCCAATTTTATTCTAGACCTTTCAGAGGTTTCACAATAATGATGGTCTAAGACTATCTGACACTGATAATAATCTTTATTTGTTTCCAACTATTGCTCATGGAGGAGATTAATGCGACGATTAAATCGCATAAATAATCTCTAGGCTTTCTTCTTGGTTATCTCAAAGTTACTAAATTATGCGTATATAATTGCACACACATCTAAGAAATTTGCCGCGTTAATCTAAATTAGAACAAAAATAATTAATACACGTCGCAAGATCGAAAATTCGCTAAGCTTCCTAATCATCTCTTGCGCCTCAATGCGTAATTATTAATTTCTAACTTAATTTTCGCGCAAATTTATATTGTATAGGAGATTAATTCCAAATCAATCTCAACCATACTCCCACTAGGATAAGTAATCTACCGAGTCAGTCACATGTAAAATAATTTCTTCCTAGATCGAAGAAATCAATTTCAGCCAATCATAATCATGGACTAATCAAACTCAGGCTACTTAAATCCTTTATTTTATCACATTTTAAAAAATTTGAAGACTAATTCTTAAAAAATAGCCTAACAATACAAGTGATAAAATAAACTCACAATTACATGCAATCACAATACATGTACGAAAAATAATCACATCACATTTCATCCAAATAATTATTATTCACCAAAAAATAATAATCTAGGCAATTTATAATATAAAAATAAAAAGCCTAACAAATGTGACAAGATTTATCTCATTATCTCATGGCATGCATATATTCAATAAGCACTTGCAAAAAAAAATATTTCAAACAAATATTTTATGCCACAATAACATGCTGAATAAATAAATACAATCAGTAAACTTACCAATAATAAGCTCTAGCCCAAATGGTTGAGCTTAAATGTCCTTGTGTGAGGTCTTGGGTTCAAATCACCACCCATACATTTTGCACAAAAAAAACTTATGCCACTTAACTTTGGACAGCCAATGGGCAGCATCCACATGGGCTAGTTGTTGTGCAAGCCTGAGCTGCTAGGCTCACAGCCCAAATCTCCGAGTGGTTTTTTTTTTTTTTCTTTTTCTTTTTTTTTATAAAAAAAATGCTGGGTTTGAAAAAAGAAAAAATTGGGCCGAGGGTTATTTAAAAAACAAGCCCATTTCATTTTGAGTTCTCAGCCCAAAACATAATATAAACCAAACTGTTTTTTTTTTCTTAATTAAAACAGATGGGGTTTAACAGAAAAAAAAATTTACAGGGCCCAAAGCTTGATTAAAAAAAATGGCCCAAATCCATTTTGCAGCCCACATGCCATTTAATCACAAAACAAATGAACACCACTGTTCATCTTCCTCCTTCAGCCAACGGTTACAGTGTTGTAACGGAAGAAAAAAAATTTCAAGTAACCGCTGCCACCACTTGTAACCGCCTACTGCAGCTTCATGTTGGCACAAAGATACTCGTTCGGCCGCTGGTTCTCAACGGCCGCAGCACCGTGGGCTACGCTGTACAGGTTCGCAGCACGCAGCTCTGCGGGAGGCAGAGACTGTCGCACCATCCGTGTGCGCAGCTCTTCCCGTATCAGAGCTTGCCGTGGTCCTCTGCTCGCAGCACCACTATGGTGTGCGCTGCTGAGGACAGTGACCCGCTCTGCTTGCAGCAGAGTGCGCCGCTCTCTATGGTGCGCGCAGCCCTGAGCTAAACACGGTGCAACGCACCGTGTCTTCAACATGGGTGAGCGCTGCACCCCAGTGCAGGTGGTTGTACCGACGGTGCGCACTGCACTGTGGTGTTGCAGCGCTGCTTGTCGCGCAGCACCTGGTGCGGCGCTGCTTGTCGTGCAGCACTGCGGCTTGCGCAACACCACAGCTGGTGCGCAACATCTCCGTCAGTGCAGCGCCATAAGTGGCGCTTCTCATCGGCCAGCAACCAGTGCAGCACTGTGTTGGACTGGTGCTCGTTGGTCAGCGGGGCATGGGTGCGCATCGCACCATGAGACCCACCCTGGACGGCAGATCTAGCCGCAGCTAGGTGCTCATCGCACCTCCAAGATAAGCAGATCTTACTGCCCACTTGCACAGAGGTGCTACTGCTCAACAATGGCGCGATGGAAACCCATCACTTGTGGTGGTTGCACCACCGAAGCAGTGAACACAACGTAGCACCCATTCGATGCGCGCCGCTGCCTCCTGCGGTGCTAGCAGCACCTGGATCACACAGCGCAGCATCTAAATCATCTGAACTCCACGTGCACGGATCCTTGTTGATTCGAGTGGGTGGTTGCAGCCATTTCACAGCGGCGCTACCACTGTTACGGCCAACCTCGACAGCCATGTTACATAACATCGTGCATGAAAATTTTTTCTCGTAAATGAAATACAACATGCACGTCAGAAAATAAATCGGGAACAACTCAGTGGGCTCTGATACCAATGTTAGAAATACTAGATCAAAGTACACAGCGGAAGCGATATTACCTCGTTGGAAATATCTCGGATCTAGTGCGGTTGTTCCACGGATTCTCCAGCGTCATTATTCGTCCATGATCTTCACATCGATAGTGGAGTGTGCTACGTGGTAATACCAGAGCAACACTCACACGTTCCACAGCCTAGATGCAGTGACTAGAGAGAACCATTTGAGAGAGAGATCGTTCTTGGTGTGTTACTTGATTCTAAGAGGGGAGGAGCTATGTAAATAGCCCTTCTAATTGTAACCCCCGGGTGGCCCTTAATGGCCAGCCATCAAGTCTCATGAAGTGGTTCTTAAACCACTTCATAACCTTCAAGAGAAGGCCAAGGGGTGCCCACTATGGGTGCCCCTTTCTTACACCAACTAGTGTGTATCATTTTCCGACATCTCAATGATGTTCAGGAGACATACCTGGAAATGAACAAGAGAACTTTTTTATAAGATGGGAGCAACGTCGAATACAAATTTCCCTCTTTGAACAAAAAAGCCTGCATTAAAAGTTTATACAATCCCAAATGCATATATATCATGAGGCAAAGAGTGGAGAGAGGAAAATGCGCCTTCCACATCAATTTGCATATAGCAGAACTCTAATTATATACGTAAAAAGTAAAACTTTCATTCCATTTGAAATCTTCTATACCTTGAATCCAACTAAAAACAACCAATTGCTAGATCTCTGTAATCTGTTTTAAGTCGTTTTATAATCGAAACAAACAATTTCGATACGATTTGAGTCCCTTGTATGATTATATCGATAGAGACGCGAATCAAAGAACAAATATAAGAAGCTACCCATATAACGAGAATATATATATATATTATTATTATTAAACAAGGGACCCAGAAGAGAGATCTGGATCATCATCAACGTCTAAGATCCAAAACCCCTGTTGAACTCATGCACACCAGGGTTGAACCCCAAGCACCCCAGCAGCCCCTGCTTGTACGGCAAGAATGTCTTCTTCCTCATCTCCTCCGAAACCGCCCGGTTCACCGTGTAATGCAACTCGTGGGCAGAAAGCCGTTCTCTTCTCCTCGAGCTTGACACCGATCCAGCACTGTCCGTTGACCGGAAGCTGGAGGTTTTTACGTCTTCAGTCAGCTTGGTTTTGGACAGAGCCTCGTACTTTTTCAATAATGGAGCTTTCCCCGCTGCCCGACCCTCTGACGCGCTCCGAAACAACAGAAAATCTTTCAGCCTCCATTTTCGGTAACCTTTGGAGAAGGAAAAGGATGAAAAAAATGAATAATGTGCCGAAGAATGAGAGGAAGTAGAAGGATTAGGGTTGCTTTCTGTCGAAGAAAAGATTTCTTCTGGTGAGTTCTCTTCGCCTTCTAAAACAGTGTCGTCAGAGACTCTCAGAGGAGACAGAGATCTTGTTCCTCTACGTAAAGAACTTGATGAAGATGACCCTCCAGGGAATCTCTCTCTCCCTCGTTTCTGTTCATGTTCTCGTTCCCGTCGCTTGTTAGGCTCTCTTTTTTTTCGGGGTTCCTCTGTCGCCGCAGCGAATGGATCAAAATCGTTCTTTTGACTCGGTGATTGTGCTTCTTGGACCATCCTCTTTCCCTGTGAAATTCTTGATCTTGAAGACCTTGGAGATAAAACATTGGACACCGAATCATTCGATTCGGTGCCGACTTGTAATCGAGCCGGCAGTGGCTTTAGAGGCTTAATCTTACCGCCATCGAAGAGCTCGTCCGCCGACAATGAAGTTCGCTCTAACTGCCCACTAAAATTGAACTCAAAATCTTCACCACCATCGTTGCCTTTATTGATTTCGCCGTTTTCGGTAGCTTTGGATTTGAGAATTCCGGGCCTTTCTTCCGAGTTGAAGGGGGCTGACGAGGCCGAGTTTCGGGGGATCATGTCTTGGAGAGAGAGGCTATTGAGGTCGCCGTAAAAGGCGGAGGCGCGGGAAGGACTGGTGGGGGCGCTGAAGAAGAAGTTACCGAACCGTTGAGGGCTGGAGGGAGCTGTCATATATGGAGAGGAGCAGCCGCTGTCGAAGTTGAAGTCTGCTGGAGGGAGTGGCACCACCACTTCCATCTCCATTATTGGATTGACTTCGATCGTGTGCTTGAGGTTGAGGTCTTTCCGGTTGTCTTTAATGAGAAGGTCGGGAACGGTTGGACTGTGAGGATTACTAATGCTGTGCTAGAGAGAGAGAGAGAGAGAGAGAGGGGGAAAGAAGCAATGAAAGAAGAAGATGGGGCGGAGTATTTCGACTCGAAAGAGAGATGGGAATACTTATATGTATAAAGTATTACTGTCTCGTACATATATTATTATTATTTTTCTTCGATGGGTTGGGCTTTTCATTTTTTGTTGGGCAGTGCTATAATAAATACGTATAATATTATAAAATATTGAATGATAATTTTATTTTTAAATTTTTATCATTTTTAAAAAATTATATATGATTATACAAATAAAAGTTAAAATATAGATAGTATTTTATTTTTTTGGGAGTTGGTGGTTTGGTTTTGAATGAAAAGGTCTGGTTTTTTATTTTGTATATTTTTTTCATGACATGAATTTGTTTACGGGAAGATATACGTTATCTTATGTCTGATTTGGTTTTACTGATAATATGAGATTTGAAAAATAAAAGATAGAAGTTGAACAAAAAAATTTTAAAGTTAAAAGATGACTAGAATATGTTTTTTTTTTTTGTAATTGAAAAAGTTGATTGATTTTTATGTTTTGTTTGAAAGTTTAGAAAAATTATAATGATTAGATAAAAGAAATTAAAAATATTTATATTTAAATAATAGTTAAATATTGAGATGTGATGAGATAATTTCAAATGTTTATGATACAAAACCAGAACTTAAACTTGGTTGAATTTATAATAACTCTCAAATTATCTATTTTCTTAATCACCTTTTTTAAGTATAAAATTTTAATACATCCCGTTTTCTTACTGGAATTATAAAATTATCCCGGAAAAATTTTTAAAAAAAAACTACAAATATCAACTTTCATAGTTTTTATTTGTTCTCCATTTTTTTATCTACAAATATTAAGTTGGAACGTGAATGTATGTACGGCAAGATCTCAAAATCCAGTAAATTTTATAAAATAATACTAAGCTCATAAATTGTGTGCAATCTCTTTTTCAAAAATAAATTTATTTTAAAAAGATAAAAAAAAAATTATGTAGGTCTATTTTTCTAGAAGATTAGCCATATTTGAATAGTAAAAATATTTCAACTCATTTCATCATTATAATTTTTTAAAATTTATAAAATATAATAAACAATTCAATTTTTTCTAATTCTAAAATAATAATAATATTAAAATATAATATTCTAATAATATTTAATTCAATTTTAAACTTTTATCTAAAATCATTATTGTTTCACTATCCAAGCCGCACTTAAAAAATTTGGATCCAGATAATTTTTTGCAAACATTTCTTAAGATTATATTTGGGTAGTGAAGTAATCTTAGATATTCTGTAAATAATAACAAATAGTAATAAAAAGTAGATAAAAAATAATAATAAAATAATAAATATTAGTATAGCATTTTGAATATTTTCAACTATCCAAATTAGCTCTTCACACGTTTCTAAAGGCAGGTTTGGATTCAGATATAAGATGATATAATTTTAGATAAAAGTTAAAAAAATATTATTTGAATATTATTTTTAAATATTATTATTATTTAAAAATTTAAAAAAATTAAATTAAGATTTGAAATTTTGAATTATTTATTTATTTTTATATAAACAAATTTTAAAAAATTATAATCATGAAATTGAGATATGACATCGAATCCAAAATATCTTAGCATTATATATAGGTGAGGAATGCTAAGCAGCTGCCTATATAGTACATTGAAATAATCTTCCCAATCTCTTACTATTCACCACACTCCACACTCCACTTTTTTTTTTAATTTTTTTTTATCAAATATTTTTTATATGAATAGTGAATAAAAAATTTGAAATATTTAAAAATAAATAAATTCAAAAAAAAATTTAAAAAAATATTAAAAAATATTAAAAAGTATGGAATGTGGAGTGTGGGTGAATAGTAGGAGGTTATGTAGCAAATTCCATTTATTAAAATAAAAAATAAAAGTTAAGGCTTCGTTTGGTTACCAAACCAAACTCATCTCATCTCATTTATCATTACAACTTTTTTAAATTTTAACACAAAATATAATAAATAATTTAACTTTTTAAATTTTAAAACAATAATAATATTAAAAAATAATATTCTAACAATATTTTATCATCTAAACTCAACTCAACTCAACTCAACTCAACATCCAAACGTACTTTGGGGCAGCACAAGCGAGAACGAATGGCAGCCAGCCGGCGCACACGATGTTTCCGCAACCTTCGTTGGATAAAAAATAAAAAAAAACGTGGAAAGCGGCGATACGTCAAATAAATTTGGTGTTTTGTGTTGTGAACAGACAAAATCTGCTTTACAGCCAAAACTGAAGATTCGCACTGTCAATTCGCCCTTCTCTGTCTTTCACCGTCATATCAAATCTCCATTTTGTGTTTTGCTACAGAAAAATGTTAATGTATTTAAAAGTAAACAATTATAAAAAAATTTAGAATTTATTTTACAATAAAATTTGATGAAATAAGATAATTTTAATATTATGTTTAATATTAAATTGAGTTGAGTTGAATTGAGATGAAAGTTAAAAATAAAATAAAATATTATTAAAATATTATTTTTTAATATTATTATTATTTTGAGATTAAAAAAATTAAATTATTTATTATATTTTATGTTAAAATTTTAAGAAATTATAATAATTACATAAGATAAGTAGAGATAGGTTTGAGATTTAGACTTCGTTTGGATCCTCAACTCATCTCAACTCATCATTACACATTTTTCAAATCTCAATACAAAATATAATAAACAATTCAACTTTTTCAAATCTCAAAATAAATTTAATATTAAAAAATAATATTCTAATAATATTTTATCACCTCAACTCAACTCACTTCAACATTCAAACCCACGCTTAAACTGGGATAAATGAATTGAATAAAATATTATTTTTTATTATGATCCAAATTGGTATAAATGAATTGAATAAAATATTATTTATTATTATTATTTTAAAATTTTAAAAAATTAAATTATTTATTATATTTTATAAAAAAAAATTTAAAAAATATAATAATTAAATAAGATAAGAAGAGATGGATTGAAAATATTTCTGTTATCAAAACTTTACTGAATTTCACGTCTAAATGAGTGATAAGTAGAAATTTAAAAAATACAGTGGGATAAAAACTACTCATTCATAGCGTGGCATTTACTTGATCAAATAATATATTTCGTGTTTTTCGTAAATATAAAAAAAACTGTCGTATTCTTAAAAAAGGCAATCCGATGGGTACAGCCTGGGAGCCGACAAATTATAAAAATATTTTGTCGGATATTAAGCAATGTAAAGCATTAACATGTGAAAAAAGGATTTGGCTTCAACTTTCCATGATTCATCCAAGGAAGTATATTGACTTCAGGTGTAATATCTATAATTTTAAATTTGAAATTCTCTCTACTTTTTATTATTAAATAATAGAATGAAAAATATTATACGACCATTATCAATATCAATATCTCTCTCTAGATTTAAAAAACTGGATTTGATACTAACACGAGTAGCTGTCTTCCACCTCTACTCTATTTTTGGTAGCTATCTATTTTAGCACCAACAGATAGATGCAATTAATCACGGTTGGTTATTTATTTTTACATCAGCTAATACGAATTCGCCGTATAGAATGTGCACGAAAGACACGTATGCACCCGCACGCGGACCATTCTTCTTTCCCTCCCTCTCTCTTCCGAATTATTTTCTCCCTTCCTTCCCCTCCCTCTCTCCCACGAATTCTTCAAGCTTGTCCTCACCCCTCCAACTTCACTGGCGGCTTTTGCCCTTCCCCACCCCCTCCCTCACACGCAGCACTGATTGCAGCGACGATCTTCCCTCTCCCTTCCTTTCCACATGAATATGCAACAACTAATTCTTTTTTAAATTGGAGAAGTATTAAATTATCAATCTCAGATTTCTCACGGGAGAATAGTCAAATCTTCTTTTTTTTTTTAAAAAAAATTTTAAAAAAAATAGCCAACTATGTTTTCTTCTTGTTTTTTTTTTCTCTAGATAAGTATGTCGAAGAACCTCATCAGTCGACCCAAACTGCGCTTATGATTGATCCAATGTGAAGATGAGTACTGGCTCGATCTAAGCTAGTTATCCCAGGTTAAAAGTTATCAACTTTTAATCCAGAAGCTGATCTGCGAGAAGGATCCGATCGACCAGACGATCTGATCCCAATGGAAGCTGGTTTTTACCCATAATAAATCAACGTCTCAAATTGGCCCTCCAAAGCTATTTGTGATGCATATATGCATGCATGCATTAATGCCGACTAAAAAGTTGTAACGTGACGATTTTTTTTTCACATCATCTGAAAGAGAGGGACAATATTGTAGAGAGAGAGAGAGGAAAAAAAGAAGGAAGGGAGACGGGAGAAAGAAACTGGGACGTGGGTGGGAAGAAAGGAGAGGGAGAGAAATAACTTTCTACCGCCATAGATTGGATTTTCATGAGATCCTTATGCGGTAGCTGCTGAATGGCTGGTGTAAAAAGCAAATAACCCATCTGACCGGCTGGGAGCGCTATTTATTTTTATCTGATCATTATAATATTTTTAAATTTTTATACATGATAAAATAAATAATTTAATTTTATAAACTATATAATAAAAATAATATTAAAAAATATATTTTAATAATATTTTATTTAATTTTTAATTTTTATTTAAACTCATCTCATCTATAAAAATAAACTATATATAATGAGAGAGTTTCCGATTGGAGAGTATTTATCAAAGCCAGTTATTGTAGTTGTCGCGCAATAGTTTGACATGCTAAATGAGATGCTTCTTTTAGAAAGAGAGAGGTGTTTGGCATGTACTAAGTGCAAAGAAAACTGTCAAAGAAAAAAGTTTGCGAATATAATTGTTAATGTAGCAGCAAACTCGTATACAGGTTATGAATTCAAACCCAATTCATTACAGTCGCTCAATTCATCAAGAGAAATCCATCGAACAACAACAATATAAAAATTCACTAAATACCGGCCAAATCAAATATAACATAAAAGTTTCACATCACTGATCTCCAGTGAATTCAGAGACAAAAAAAAAACTCTGACACCATTAACGCAAGGACCAAATGGAACGTATAATAAGATCTCTCTCTTTTAAGGACCAAAATTCTCCAAACCATCGATCCCTAACAAGATCAGCCAATTGAGGTGTTTATTTTTGGGTTCAAAAAACTTCAAAGCGAGTGATAATTCTGGTTTTACCGACGGACTGGCTATCCAAGAACGAGAGCTAAGTGTAATAATTGGGATTTCAACTTCAAATTTCATTTGATATCCTGAAATTTGAGTCGGCATTGAGATTTGCAACTGAAATCGCTTCAGAGCTGCGAATAATTTGTAAAGGATCGTGAAGATGAAACACTTATTTTTTTAGAGCTATCCCTTGTTATCGAGAGAGAGGAGAATCGAGTCAATTACGAACAGGAAGGTTGCTTAGCTGCACAGATACTTCCAGTCGGAAGTAGTTGCAAAGAATTTAGCTGTATGCTGAAGATCATTTACGTCTGATTGATTGTAAAGGAAATTGATTATATGTTATAGTTATTTGTTTTATTTAGCAAAATTTAACTTGGGTGGTTTGAATTCAAAATTCACTTCAACTTATCTCATATTATCATTACAATTTTTTTAAATTTTCATATAAAATATTATAAGCAATATAATTTTTTTAAATATCAAAATAATAATAATATTTTATTCTATTATTCATAAATTATCTCAATTGAATCAAGTGCTCTTAAAATCAAACTTAAGAGCAATGACATTGATTTCTTTCAAAAGTTAATGCATCTTTTAAATTTGATGAAATGTAGATAAAATGATCTATATTGACTTTTCAAAAAGTAAAAACTTGAATTATGAGGTACAATAATTTTAAGTTTTGAAAATGTACTGTTTATCGTCAAAAGTAATATTTTATTGTAAAAATTATCCAAACTGCTTTGCTTTTCAATTTTTATTTCTCACGTTTTTCACTTCTCTCGAACGACCTTTCATTTTTATTTTTGTGTTCAGTTTTGAAATATGTGAAATAAGAAATATTATTATTAATTAACATATAGTTAATATACTTGCAAAATATAAAAAAAAAATTATTATTAAAAAAATAATATTATATTATTATTTTGATTAATCTAATAAAGAGTTATGGTTAGAAAAATTTTAAATTTATGAAAAATATATATTTTTCATAAAATTTTAAAGATAACTTTACTAAAGACAATGCTAATACTCTCAAGCAGAACAATCGAATATATCATCATAACCAAAAAATGCTAAAGGCACGACGTTGTTTATGAATTGACATGGCTTGGTCAACAGGTCAATGTTGCCGGTTTATGTGGCATGCCAAGGTAAATTGTGCAGTTTGGATAGTAAGATAAAATAATTTTAGATAAAAATTAAATTAAATTAAATATTATTTTTTAATAATAATAATATTTTGAGATTTGAAAGATTGAATTATTTATTATATTTTATATGAAAATAATAATGATGGGATGAAACACTTTTACCATACCCTAAACCACCAATATTCAGTTTAAAACTTGACCACCTCGTGTGCTCTCTCAAGCTGATAACTCAAAGAATGATCAATTTAAACTTTACGATTTTAAGATCTCTTAAAGCATTGGGCATTCGCTTCATCGAAAGTCTAGCCAAATGTAAAATATGATGAATTTTATCAAAAAAGAACTGCATTAGATTAGCTAAATACATAAATGTGAAACTTTTAGTTACAGTAAATCTATGAGTTTCTTCAAATTTGAAAGGTTACTATTCACTCATCAAATCTATTTTTTATTTACTTTTAATTTCTAAAGGTTTTTTTTATTCACATTTAATCTCCAACCATCTTGTAATAATAATGTAAGAATCAAATTAAATTATTAATTAACATATGATTAGTATGATTATAAAATATGAAAAAAAATAAAAATATTATTATTAAAAAAATAATATTATATTATTATTTTGATGAATCCAATAACTAATCTAATGTGGAATTATAAATATGAAGGTATTACATTTATAAAAAATATATACTTTTTATCAAATTTTGAAAATGAATTTGATGAATCCAATGCTAGTGCTCTTAGTGAGTTTGATTTTGAAATAACAAAAATGCTACTTGCACCCGAGAAGGGTACCTCCCGTGTACCCGTGGGCTACTGTAGTGATTACTGAAACGGTGCGTTCGCGTGGGGCACTATAACATTCACTGAAACGGTGCGTTTGCTACGTCAATTGAAATTGGAATCCCTTCGTTCGTCCTCCTTTTCACTCGGAACTCTGAAACTTGAAAGTCGAGACTCGAAACCCATCCAGCCCGTTTTGCAGGTCGTGCAGCTACTGAAGGCCGAGGATGGAGCTCTTGAACCAAGACCAATTTCTGTAGCTTCAAAATCACCCCTTTTTAATGCTTGTGACCTGGAAGGTTATACTTCCACCAATTATCTTAACGACCTCAATCGTCACAGGCAACTAGTGATGGAGTAATTCCTCAGCATCTGTTCTGCAGTGTTCCTTATTGTTACTTGTCCATGCCAAAGTTAAAAAGAAAATGGTAAGGCCTTGCAAATTTTTAAGTTGAAATTGGACAAATTGGTGGTCTCACTTGGTAGTTATTTCTCTGAGTCTACCCACGACGGCACTCTCTCTAACACAGAAATCGACCACCGGCGCAGGGGGTTCGACGGCACAGCGACGCAATTTCGAGATGGGTTCGACGCCACGCGGGGTCGGGCTCGACCGGACGACGGCAAGTTCTCCCTTCGTTCGTCACAAGACACTGGAAATTATTTCATACGATTTTGGCGCTGGTTTATCTGAAGCAAATGTCTGAAATCGAGTTTTCGTTACTAAGGGAAAGTCATCAGATTTCCTTTTTTTTTTTTTTCATAAATATCGGCTGAGCCGATTCCGCGAAAGGTACCCAAGGCGGGTACCTCTAGCAGAACTGTTGAAATAATCCCCCGCCCAAAAAAAAAAAAAAATCACCCATCAACATAACCTTCCACCATGATTGAAGTTGTAAATGAAGTATTAATACAATCTTAAAAGATAAAAACATGGCCAAGATATCAAAATTTAATCCAGCTACAAGAAGTGCAGCTACCTAAAGCCATCCTACTTCAATCATGTCCTTGGTAACTAAATTACTACAGCAAACTCCCATAAATTCAGAATACTTGCGATTTTGTGATAGCTTCACCCTCATTAGGACTAGGAGGCTCCATGAATTGCAGCAGTAGAATACATCCCCAGACCCTGAGTCTGTGGCACAACATATCCATAGCCACCATAGCCTTGCCCTCTGCTGTGACCCCCATTCCACTGGTTACTGGGATCTGCTCTCCACTGCCAAGTCCCATGAAAATAAGAAATCAGATGTGCCAGATAAACTTGTCGCAGGAGAGATATTGTGGAGGGAGAGGAGGGGGACAGGGGTTTACGCTTACTGTTAACTGTTAACCATCAGCTAATTACGATCTTACCTGCTTGCTTGCTGGACTGCGGCCCCAAGAAAGACGAACCGTTTGCTTGCCAATGACTGTTCCACTCAAACTTTGCATGGCATCCTCAGCATTCTTTCTACGGCCACAGACAACAGAAGGGGGTAAGTAAACAGTAACTTCAATGAAAACTCAAATATAACGATTCTGTTGTCATCTAGAAGCAAGGACCTTCATGACCTTTAGCATCTCCTTTGCTCTAGTGCTTTTGAATATGTTAAACCTTAGACCATTCCCAAAAGAACATAACGCACTATAATTAATTCAAATAATTTATTTGATACTTTAATGCTAGTTATTTATAATTTATGTCCAAGGACAAAAAAACCCTAAGACAATAGGGTACCTATTGGAAAACTGCACAAATCCACATCCCTTTCCAACTGGTATTTTCACAGAGACAATCTCGCCAAACTGGGAAAATGGCTGCCGAAGATCTTCGTCACTGACATCGGAGTCTAGCCCTCCAACAAAGATCTACAAGCACACTTAATTATACACATATAGTCTATAAAGTTTGAGATAGGTCACATAAAAGGGTTTCAAATGGACTTACAGTTGTGTTATTTGACTCGCCATCAGATTGAGAACCTTGTGTGAGACCATTTGATGCTTGCCCACCAGCTAACACCAAGACTGTATAAGGAAAATCAGAATACGATTTTCAAATCAAAGCCCAATTTCAGAGAGTAAGACATAAAGTACACTGCATTTAGATGATAATATCTATAAAGTACACAGCATGTAGATAATAATCTTCAGAAAGTTATAGTTAAATAAATCAGCACCTAGTGTCAACGAACAAAAAAACGCAAAGAACACAGTTTCATCTGGTGAATGATCCACTGACATATAACACGAAAATATTACATATACATATACATATATATATATATAGAGAGAGAGAGGGGGGGGGGGCAGCTGCAATATATTCCAATAAACATGAAGATATTATTATTTCGGATTCCAGATAAGAAACATGAAATGATTTTATTGACCACCTTTGCAAGATCAATTTGAACATTATTCATCTCCTCAGGCCAAACAATAACATGTGGCAATCAACATGTTTAATAGAGCAGGAGTTCCCAATAGACATTGTACCAGTAGTAGATATTGGAATGGCCATACCACCATAGCTAGTTTGTTCAAGAATGAGTAATTGTTAGCATATGTTAGCATAAAGGAATTAATTCCCAAAGAATAGGTCAAATAAACAGAAAACAAGGAGATGATGGCTTAAAAAGTTAAAAGTACAAGCAAACGAGCTCTTACTCAAACTTCCTCATAGAAACAGAGTCGAGGAAGGTTGATAGGTTCAAAACTCATCGGATGCCTAAGTTACCGATCAGAAATAGAATATTAAATCTATAGAAGAAATGATGGCAGCTGAATCGATTGAGTAAAGACAATTTCTGGAAAATAACTAACTTCTTGTACAAAATGGAGAACACTAGAGCTTCATTTTTCACCATAAAGCAGTAGAGGAAGTAGTGGTATTTGCTGTTGTTGTTGCAATGGATGAATGAGGAAGAGAAGATGTAGTTCATTAAGGATGTTATGAGTACCAAAAGATGAACTAGGCAACATTTCGAGACTTTATCACCATTGATATTAACAGGATTTCAAAGAAAACAATAAGTGACGCACAAATGACATTAATAAAACTTCCAAACATTCGGGATGAGGTCCACTTCCATTAGTTTGGGAGAAGGATTCGTGTAGCTGAGGCTAATCAGGTATCAAAGCTCAGTTGAGTGAGTGCATTGAGTTTTGGAGGGGAACTAAGAGCAAGTAAGAAAACGAAGCTAAGTTGGCGGCCACCAATTCTGCATAAGATATTGCAATGATTGTTATGATGATAACACTTCCAATCCTTGTGCTCACCACGAGTAACAGAGAAACAGCAAACATTTATTGAACAGAAGACTGACTAGCATGTAATTTCCTCAAGAAAATTCAAAAACAGATAGTAATGAAGAGTATATATGTCATTTCTCTCCTTTTTTTTTTTACTGCTTTAACTGTTTCCTTTTCGGGTGGAGGGTTACAATGATGCAAACAATATGTTGACGACGAGATGTTGACAGTAAGATGACTAGGTCAAGCAGAAATGACTGTATTAAGAAACACTGAAGCCACGGACCTACATAGAAGATTAACACTGTAAATCTGACAAGCGTTAAAAAGAAGAAGATGAAAGGTCTAAAAGATACCTTGTGAGGAGTACTGTTGTTGATGTCCAGATGATTTTTTGGGGGTTGCAACACCCAAGCGCATGGGCCTACTTGAACAATACATGCCGTTCATTTCAGTAATAGCCCTTGACCTCTCATTTTCATCACCAAACCTAACAAATCCATAACCTTTTGAACGACCAGTATTTGAATCAATTACCACCTTCGCTCCTTTAACAGATGGATATCTAGTAGCAAAGGTTTCCTGCAACATGGCATCTGTTACATCTGCTGCCAAATCCCCAACAAATAGGGATAGATCAGAACCAGCATCTGATCGTTTTTCTCCCGCACTAAAGGTCGCCCAATTTAGACGGAATGGCTGCTCTGTATTTGGCATCATTGCACCATTATAGGTCTGCAAAAATTTCTCGGCAGATGCATGAGAATAGAACTCAACAAAGCCATAGCCCTCTGATTGACCAGTCTGCTTATTGCGTATGACCTTTACTGAGAATACCTGCAATTTTGTGGCATTGAAAGTCAGAAAGCAAGGGCGTAATGAAAGGTGGTATAAAGTCATACATAGAAGTTAGAGAGAGAGAGAGAGTCAAAAGGTGCAGTCCTCAGCCTACAATTACTACAACTGCAAGCCAGAAGCGGCATTAGAGGCAATTAGATCAGTAGTACCCACATCTATAGAATGGGTCAAGGAATTTGATAAAGAAGCCAATTCAGTTGTGAAATATCTTCAGCATAATAAAACCTGAATTAGTACCAATTCGTGTAATTAAGGACACTGCTACATTTCCTCCTCTCTCTACATTCGTAAAATTAGCAGTGCCAGTACTATTGTTGTAATTCCAAATATCCATAGTGCAATATGCTGTACATAGCAGAATAATAATGTGTATGGGATATCCCCACTAATAATTTGTGTACACATCGGCACATCGCAATCTTCCGCATTAGATTTGACTATCGTATGACTTGTAACGACAGGTTATGATACGATTTGATCTTATGTAATTTCAAATATTCATTCTCAATTTCCACACAAACCCATAAGAGGCTCATTGTAACACCCCTCTTCCCCAACTTATTATCAATAAACACACTAGAACTTCCCCTTTACTTGAGAATAAAAAGGGTCAATTACCATCATCGTGCCAAATACTTAAAAATTTTCAATTTTCCCGTAAGCCTGTAAAATTCCCAATGTATCAGAAACCAAAAACTTCACTACAACTCAATTGGATTCAATCACCATCCACAGATTCTTCAAACGTTCATACAAAACACATTTGCATACGTTCGAGTGTATATATATATATATATAATAAATATATAAACAGAGAGAGAGAGATGCAGACCTCGCCAGTGTGACCAAAGCAGTTGTGGACGTAAGCTTCGTCCATCCAATGGTGGAGGTCACCGATCCAAATGGTCTTGACCTCGTCCGGGGAACCCAGATGCTTCTGATTTTGATGCTGCATCTGAGCTTGCTGCTGCTGATAATGATGAGGAGGAGGAGGAGGGGCGTAAGGCAAGTAATTGTACATCATCATCTGCTGCTGCTGCTGCATAAGCGCCATGGCCGCCGCCGGGTATTGCATGGCCATCCACTGCTGCTGCTGTTGCTGCTGCGATTGCATCCATTGCTGCTGTTGCTGCTGCGTGTTCAAATCACCGCCGTTCGTTGACTGCGCCATTCTCTCTTGTCTTGCTTCTCTCTCCTTTTTCTCTGTCCTGAGGTTTATGATGCGCGTGTAAGAGAGAGAGAGAGAGAGAGATGGTTTGAGAAAGAGCAAGACCAGGGGAGAAGCTAGAGAGAGAGAGAGAGAGAAAGAGAAGGTTGAAAACGGTTTAAGGAAGGTTTAAAAGGAGGCGGCGGATCTGGGTCCTCCCTAGTGCTTAGTGGTAGACAGTAGAGAACTTGAGAACCCTCCCCTCCCCTCGTTTACACCGTCAGCAACACGGCTGACGCGTGGGACCCTTATCGGCGAGGCCCACCATCGTATTTCACGGTGTAGATTCAATCATCATGCCTCTACCGTCCACTTCAGGAATTTTATATTCAACGTTTTATAGCTCGGTAAAATTGGTTATCCTCTAATTTTTTTTTTCGAAAATGTAATAATAATAATAATAATAATAATAATAATAATAATGTTTGATGTTAAAGTCGTAATTTTCCTTTTTTTAAATACATTTTATTTTTTACATATGAACTAATTTATTACATATTGCTAATTTATTTAATACATGATACTTGAAAAGGATAATATCTCTTTTAATTAATAAAATTTTATTTATAAATTATCGTAGATAATATATCTAACAAAACATTTATATGATATAGTTTAATTTAAAATTAAATCTTACAAATCAAAATTTATCATATAAATGACGCTTCCACCTGCTTAACTTATAAATAGAATACCTCTTCGATTATGTAAATTAAGATTAATAATTGAATTAAAGAAAGAATCAGTCAGCTAAAAATGTTTCTATCAACTAGTTTATATAATTTAGACGAAGGAGGTACAATTTGGTAATTTTAATACAGCGCCGGAGATATAGAAACAGTCAAGGCGTCCTCCAAAGAATTAGAAACTCTTTGGCCGTTTGACAAGCTCATGGATTCATCTTCATCTCCACCAGCGAAAAAGTTTTTTTTTTTTTTTTGAATTTGAAAACAGCTCGTGGTTTGGTCAAAAAATGGCTGTTTAGACCCTACATGTCGCGTTTACCAGTCAAACGTGGCCATCTGGAGCAACCTTTGAACGCATGTTGACTGTTCATGTAACCAAATGATCACGTGTAGTAATGCAACAAACTTCTTTGCTTGGTAGATGTTATGGAATTCAAATTACATTGCTTTGCCTTCAAGGATGCTCTATCTGTTTTTAATTTGCAACCAACTCCACTGCAAATAACAATTATGGCCTGCATTACTTCCAAAAAAAACATTAGTTATAACTAATTTCAAAATTTAAGCCGAGAAAAAGGCATAACTTCAACTATTTTAATTACATTCTAATACCGACCAAATTACATACAACTTTCTTCGGATTTTCAATCGTATCCTCGAAATCAGATTCTCCTATATTACACAACATTCAAATCCTTAGGGACACAAAATTTCCTCAGTGAACTAGCACTTCTCTTTCTTGATCAGCTCATATACAACCCAGTTCATCCAGAAAGAGAGAGGGAAGAAAAAAGAATCAATAGAATATTAGCCGGGATCACAAAGAACAAAGTAGCTGAAAGCAAAATGCAAGTGAGGTGTCCTGTTGGCTCTTATGGCAAAAATTCTCAAGGATAAAAAGAAAATGGTTAGAGAAGGGTGCATGGTATATACATCACCCGCGCAGCCGCAAATGCTTTACTTTCGATAATCTGCATGCAGGAAACTCTCGTAATGAGTCCCCTTGAGTGTCTTTTGGACATCATCCCAATTCATAATCTGACTAGATATGGATCCTTTGTGTATCTTCACCTGACGGCTCTTTAATTGCCTACGTGGAACCTTCAGGAAATCTTGAATATCTATCAACTTCTGCAAACATGCAAACCTTTAGAGGGTATTTTCGAATCTTCATCTTCATTCTCAAACGTTGAACCTTAATTTAGAGCTATAAATAGATTGATAATGCGTACACTATCATAAACAGTTAAGTTAAAGCAGCTATGTGCTGAATTAGTTAGACTTACAGTATCGTTTTTTACTATGTCCTCATAGTATACAATGATGTGCCGGGTGCTCTTGAAGTACTCCAAAGCTTTGGCAGTTGTTTCTTCTACTTGCTTCAGATTGGGTATCAGCAACGTTGCATTGATCATAGGCTTGTAGTTTGCAAGTATCTCTGCCTGAAATCATTTCCCTTAATAGGTTGAAAATATTATATATGAAACCACAATAAAAAATTCTGAAAAAAGGAAGTTGAAAGCCTTGCGTGAGAGAGAGAGAGACCTCATGGGGTGAATGCACATGAGATTTGTGGGTTCCATTTAAAAGCTTAGCATCACGATCATACAAATTTGCCAAAACTGAAATCATTCTACGCAAAAGATTCCTTCGAAAGAGAAATATAACTGAAACTCCCCATGCATTGAAGTACTCTACTATTTCTGCATGATACTGCATCAAACCCTACAATAATACACCAATTTAAAGTAAATCTATCATAAAACAGACCAGTATAACATGCATACCGTTTTGTGTGTTTAACTACAAAATGCTACCAGACCAAATGTAAGTAGCAAAGTACACAGAAACTCATCTGCACAACATGTCATAATTTTGCACCCTGAAAAGAAAAAAGCTCACACATTGGGAACTTTATTCTCAGTAATCACTCAGAATTAGTTCCCAACTACTGAGACCCCACAAGATCTGGAGGATTGCCTACTTGTTGCCAAGGTTTTTATTCACCAACACCAGTCAGAAGCTAGTTCGTGAAAACTTATTTTTTTCTTCCTGGTACGCTACAAAATGAACTCAAATGTATTTTGAATCCATAACCTTACTCTCCATCCTTACTCATAAGGAATGAAATATCATTTGAGCTAAAGCTCGTTGGCTCAGATTTTCTAAATTTCACCCTGTTTTCTTCTGCCTACCAGGACTTAGGAAAGAAGGAATATTCAAAAGCAAAGCAAAGGCCTTTTCATTTGGTATTTATAAGAAAGTTGCAAGAAGGATAAGTCCATAACTTGCCACTTGCCAGATAGAGCGAGAAAATGTAATAGAACACATTCTTTTGACTTTTTTTTCAGAAAAAAAGCTATCCCATTTCCAAAGAAAAACCGGGTAAGTTTGAATCTAAATCTCTTTGGCAGCATCCACACTAACCAGCTCTGTTGTTTTAGTATTACTTCATGATGCACAGATACTGCACCACTATGACAGATCCAAGTGCACATCTTTTTTATCCAAGAAACAAACAAAAAAGGGATCAGAATGTCATCATCATATTGAATTCTTTGTCCATAAAAACAACTTCTAACTACGAGGATTTAGAATGGACAATGAAGCATTATATGTACGTACGTACATACATGCATGCATGCATACATACATACATACATATATATATATATATATATATATATATATATAATTTAGCATATCTTAAGTAGAACAGTATGGATTAGGCTCTTGAGTTTAACCAGAAAACTGAGCTTGTTTTGTAGTTTACAACCATAGCAAATGCATTGAACAAGAGAAATCTGAAAATTCTGCTACCCTGAAAACATGGTATTTGAAGACCTATTGGGTTGAGAATGAATTTGATTGCCAATACAGAGAAGAGGGGAGGGGAGGGAGCCTGACCTTTGGTTGACTTGGGTAGGATGCAGGATCATGGACTTTTGGTTTGAAGAAACAGAATGTCCATGGTTAAAGTGGGTTGATAGAGTTCACTTTCTTGCCACCATAATCATGCACATAAAAAATAAAACTATCTTCTAGGGACATTAGAATTTATAACCTATATGGAAATTTCAATAGCTGCTATAATATGTGTAGGCATAAAGGGGGATGAATCCATTTTGTTGTGATTATTCGGCTACTAAGTTAATAACGTAATATTCATCCAAAAACTTAAGACATCATGAAAGAAAAGAAGATGAGTATCTAAGGAGACATAAGCATCTGCTCCACACAAGGGAAATGTACATCAATAGATGCACACTATGTCCCCTCAGCCAAAAAAATAACATATCTAATTTGCAGAAAGTATAGATTGAATAATACAGAGATGTCACTCACCTGATTAAGCATCCACTTTAGGCCAACTGCAGCTGTGCAGTCGTTCTTTGAGGCACTATTGAGCCAGTCAAGATTATAAATTTTATCCAAAGTTTCAACAATAGTTGAAATATTACTTCTCCTAACTTTAACAGAGAAAATCTCCCCATTGGAGCTTATGTTAGTATGATTGTTTAACAATGTCTCAAACCATCCACTTCCGGATCTCTGCATTGACAAAATGGCGAAATATCGAACAGGATTACATGCACATTCAGCCCTAATTAGGCACCAAAAAAGTAAATTCATATCAGTGAAATGTAACTAGTACCCGAAGACAAGATTAAACAGGTAGCAATTACCTGCTATAGGTTTTAGGTTTAGGGTAGTGAACATAAGGAATTTCCCATGGTTCGATTTGAGGTTCTGGACATGGCTTTTGAATCACTGGGACATCAAGAAATCCGGCCCTGCCGTGAGTACTAATTTGCTTTAGACAAATTGAGCATATATACACGCCACACACCATTGCAAAGACGAAGACGATCATCCTAAGCACCAATGTAGATTTCTTGGGGGTCTTTATTGCAATAATATCCTGTAATTTACGAACTGACTGATGTTAAAAAGCTTATCCACGTAGCAAGAGAGAAAGTACGAGAATCGACCAAATTGGATCAACAAAAGCCTGAAATTGACAACCCCGCCTGATTGTACCCAGACGTTAAATCATCACAAGAATATATGATATGGGTCTAAATGCCTTGCTTCTAGGAACAACAATTCAAACATGATTGAGCTACAAATAGGGCAAATTGATTCCTTACAAATAAGAAAACAAAATACCCATAAAGGCTTATTTTGTTGCAGAAGAGAAGAATATATATATATATATATATAATCAATATGATTTAAAAAAAAAAAAAAATCAGCTTGCTTCAGCTTGAAATTCATTGATAAAAGCAAAGCCAAAAACATAGGAAATAAAAAAAAAATGTTCGACTACCCAACACATGGATCGGACAGTTCACATGTTACCCATTAAAAAACAATCAGAACACAACGAATCTTATGCCGAGTATTCTATCATCACCAAATTAAGCAAAACAAACAGACATGCAATTCACTACAAAAATATAAATGTAAAAGACAGTATTACCATAATGAAAATACTGACCTTGATGAAGGAAAACGGATTGCCAGCCATTGTATTGAAGCTCAAAAAGGAAGCGTAAGAAAAGGCATTTGGCAGCTCCTTCTTAGTTTCTTACCTTTATTATTCTACGGCTTTTATGATTATCTCATTTTTGCCCATGAAATGAAAGCCTGAAAAAACAAGAAAAAGAAAATAGGAGAGAGAGAGAGAGAGAGAGGTTTGATAGGTATGAGTATCTTCTCGTGTGCAGAGCAAAATGATTCGATGCTTCGACCGTTGCACGTTCTCTCTCTCTCCTATCTATTCTCTCAGAATTCACACCGACTGCGCGCAATCTAGGCATCTGTAATTTTTTTTTTACCCTAAGCGTCGGTAATTTGGCATGCGAAATGATAAACACACCCATATGAATACGTATTTTTATAAACAGAAACTCTGCTCGCGATTTTCGCATTATATATATTATCAAAAAAATCTTTACAATCTCTTATTATTTATCCACACTTCACACTTCTATTTTTTTTTTAATTTTTTTTATCAAATAATTTTTATATGATTAGTGAATAAAAAATTTAAAATAGTTTAAAAAAATTAATTAAATTTTAAATATTAAAAAATTAAAAATAAATATATTGAGTAGCATATAGAAAAGATGAATAACAAAACTCTTTTATAGAATATCTTAACTCTAGTTTTATAAAAATATTCTCATTTTACAATACAATATACGCTTTAAGAAATTAGAAATGTGTAGTGTCGGTGAAATATATTGTGCGCCTGGCGTTAGTAATTTTGTATACGGTTCGAACCCACAGGAACGGTGAGGAAAAGACAAGGAAATAAGATCATTGAACGGCGTCGTTCTGAATGGGCTGCCCTACATTTACCCACTGAAACGGTAAGGCGTTGACAGATCATTTTGAAGTTAATTGCTTTGGACATAAAGCTCTTTAATCATTGTTTAGTTACAAACAACCCTATGTTTCCTTGACTTTTTGGTTTTGCTTCGTTTACAATTTTCACATCCCCATGTTTCTTTCAATAATTGAATCCTTCATCGTTTCAAAAAAATAAAAAATTGAATCCTTCATATGGGCCTTGGGTCAACGGCCCATTATCCATTCTAGAGTTTCTTTAGATTCTTCCTAAGGTGGTTTTTTTTTTTAATCCATTACTCTATTTGTGGTTCACTTTTTTGAACATTGTACTCGGGCTGACTCTCTTATCCCTTTGATATGGGCCCTTTCCGGGCAATTAGCCCAAACAAAATTAATGGCATTTGACAGAAGTCGATGTATCTTAAGAGTGGTTAAAACATAAACCGTTTACTTCACAATTTATAAGGACTTCCTAAATTTTATTACTTTTTTGAGTCACGTGATGGTTGCTCATGTCTTTTTCTTAGATCTCAAGCGAAGTTCAACTTTAGATCAACTACTTATAGTTATATTCGACTTATCAAGGATATTGATTTATTTATAAAAGATTTAGGTATAGATACACAATACTCTTATCTCATCTTAATTATTATAATTTTTTTAAATTTTCATACAAAAATATAATAAACAATCAATTTTTTCAAATCTCAAAATAAAAATAATATTAAAAAATATATTTTAATAATATTGTATTCAACTACTATTCAAAACATTTCATCTCATCTTATCTGAACTCTCTGTTCAAACCCAACCTTCTGTATAATTTGACAGATAAGAAGTAGTGAATTTAAATATTAATAATTACAATTAAGTAAATATGATACTAATGTCCATTATTCCTACTTACCGACTTCCGCCTTAGAGCTAAAATTTGTCTTTAGTTGCGCGTACGACTTCCCATCATTTAGGTCCCAAGCAAGAGGTTTCAAATAAGTAAAGCATTTTAATTATGGTTATGCCCAAGGAAATAGCATTTTAATCTTTGGTCACCTCACCTTACATTCTTAACCCATAAAGAACTACTTATTAATTCTGTAATCAAGAATGATCAATATCTCTTAAAGTTCTCAGAATATATACTGCATGCAGATTATAAGAATGCAAATCTAATGGTGAATGTCATCAAGAGATCTAATGGTAGAAGAATTCAATTAGTTTAAAAATAATAAAATTATCATTTTTTAAATAATAAAAATAAATGTAATGTGTGGCGTGTGAAAATGATGAATAGCAAAACTCTATATACTTTTGAAACAACAATCAGTTCACAAAATACAATAACAACAAAAGGTTAATAAATGAGTGAACATGCACTCCCATTTCAAAAGTTGTGCAGAACAACCAAAATGATTTATAAATGTGCAAGTCATATATATCATTTTGAAAGAAAAGTAGAATCCACCCTTTAAAAAAAAAAAACTTTCTTGTGATGAATTTCCTATTTTTTAAAGACGGCATAAAATTTGTGTACTCTAAACTTATTATCTAGCATTATCAAGAACAATAATATAAACATGTGTCTTTAGTATTTTGTCTTATCATTGAGCAACCCTTTCCATTTCTCACTCTCTGCTCTTGCCAAATGTATTAAAAATTAAAAAAATGTTATATACATGGAAAAGTCTGAATGCAAGCGTTTTGGCACACCCCTTGCACACAAAACGTTACATGGCAAAACAAAAACGTTGCATTTTGCATTTTGCTGTGGGACTGATCTTTGAGTTCCACCATTCTCTCCCATTTACCCCATAGCCAAACCTCTCCTTCTCTTCTTCTCCGATCGATTGAACCACATTCCATAGCATCCCCTTCTCTTCTCTTCTCAGAATCATAAAGACGTCTTCTCCATTTTCGGTACAAAAGCCCTTCTCTTTTATTCTCCAGTCTTGAAACCTAGCTAGGTCTGATGTATCCAAAGCCCAATCCCCATTGCCAAACCCTGTCACAAGTCTCTGTAGACAAATCTATCTTCTGCAATATTAATCATTTTTTTTGTATGGTGAAATGTTAGTTTAATTTGGAGGAGGGAGGCTCTTGTGTATAATACACCAGATGACATGTTACTCGGGATATAAGAGAAGGTGTTGCCAAGTTGGGTGATTTGTGCTTTAGAGTGTTGGATTCAGCTGGCTTAGAAACAACATCATCTTTGGGATCTATTCTTGACCAAACTTAAAAAATGACAGCAAATGTGCTAGCAAGGTCTCAGTTTGCAGTATTCCTCATAGATGTGAAGTTGTTTTCATGGATAACTTTCTGGAATTTTTTAAGGAGCATTGTTATACAGGCTCATATACCACACACTAAATTATTTTTTATTTTTTTCAATTTTTTTTGAATTTTTTTTTATTTTATTCTTTTTAAAATAATTAAATTATTTTACTTATAATCTATATAATATATATTTAATAAAATATAAAAAATAAAAAATAAAAAAATTTATGGTACGTGATGTATAGATTTATAAATAGATTTTCTCTTCTTTAAAGTTGTTCTCATAGATGACTTTTTGAAATTATTTTTTGGATGACTTTTTGGAGTTATTTCTCATAGACGTGAGATTGTTGCTACTGTACTAGTGGAGAGAGAGTAGCCGAGCATTGGAGTAGGAACGAGAGAGAAATATGGCATGGGGAAAAACGAGAGCAGTCGGCTTTCATCTTTCTATCTCTTCCTATTTTTTCTTCTCTGTGTTTTTTTTAATAAAACAAATTTCCACGTCAGTTGGGGTGCACAAATTCGTCCTTCAAATCGTTTGTATATAGCAGAATTGTATATATATACTAAAAAAAAAAAAGTGATGTGAAATGGCATGGTTAAACAATAGAAAATTAGAAATTTATTTCGTTTGAATTTTACCCCCAAGTCCCTTCTGCTTGTGTACTCTTCGTCCCCTACCACCTTCTCTTCGTTATTCCCATCTTCAAACTCTCTTCTTCAAGCCTATGAAAATGCTAGTGTCCCAAAAGCTGTATCTTCTTCCTACGAAAGACCCAAACCCGACTTCTGACTTCTATCGGGTTTTGCTATACAACCTCTTATTATTCATCTACACTCTACATTTCATATTTTTTAATATTTTTTTAAAATTTATTTTTTTTAAACTATTTCAAATTTTTTATTCACGATTTATATAAAAATTATTTAATAAAAAAAATTTAAAATTTTTTTAAAAAAGATAAAGTGTAGAGTGTTAGGAGATTGAAAATGGCTTAGGATATTTTAACAATATTTTATTATCTAAACTCAACTCATTTCAAAAAATTGAATCGAGTTGTGCACTTTTATGGTTTCAAACCAGAAGTGGAGCTCTAAAACGAAAGAAAAATGGAAAGATTTTTCCTGTATCTAGTTTTCAAAATCTCGAGGATTAAAAACAAAACTGAGACATGCCACGTCGCTACGCATTGCAGGCCACGTAAAAGCGCAAGTACCTCTGGCATTACTTATTCTCATTACATGATATTTGGTATAAAATTAGAGTACAACATTTCTATACTCTAAAATTATTTAATAATTATTAATATTACGTAGGAGTGAGAAAATGTCTTGCCACCTAGTTGGAGTTTGAGTTAAGAGTTAGGAAATTTTAGAAATAATTTCTATCTCGTTTCATCTTTTTTTTTTTTATCTTATTTTTTTTTAAATATTATTTAAACACAAATAATTTCAAACTAAATATTATAATTTTTTTAAACTAATCATTACAACTTTTCCAAACTTTCAAACAAAAAATAATTCAACATTTTCAAATCACAAAACAAAAATTATATTCTAACAATATTCAACTTTATAATTTTTTTATTAAATTTTTTCTCTCTTCTTTTCCAAAATATAATAAATATTTTAAAATTATTTCACTACTGATCACAAATCATCTTACTAGTATTCATAAGATTTACATCTTGTCTCCTTCCCTAACCATCCTCAAGAAGATTAGAAGAGATTTGAATACAAAATTTTTTTTAACTAATCTTATCTATTTATTACAATATTTTTAAATTTTCACATCAAATACAATAAATAATTCAACTTTTTCAAATCTCAAATTAATAAAAATAATAAAATATAATATTTTAACAATATTTTATTAAATTATCGTTTCAACTAATTTCATCTTTCCAAATTTCCCTCAAACAAGAGTCACTCTCTTCAAAACACTCGAAGAAATAGGTGCAGGGCGAATCAATAATTTCTATAATGTTTCGGATCATACCCTATCTTTCCTCTTTTACGCTGTTAGATTTTTGGTGTTCTATCATCATCTTCGCTTTCCATCCTGCATAATGGGGAAAAACAGGGACAGCAAAAACAGAGACGACAAAATGGCGGAAAGTTTTGATATGAATAACACCAACAGTTTCTGACAAATTTTCATTGCAATAGGAGATTACATATGTGATTTGAAAAATAATAAATTTACTTTATTGTTGGCCATGCGGATCGACCCCATTATAATACGACAGAAAATCCCAGCTGCCAGCGATTATAGCCCCAACAATATCGTCACCTGAATTTCCAAGTTTGACTCCAAAAACTCCGATTCTAATGTTGTTTTTCCTCTTTCTTTTCGAACGAAGGCTCAAATTATTATAATCTATCTTCACAGAATGGCAAAATATATTGACAGATCTACCAATCTTATCGAGCCCTCCCATTTTGCAATGCAGACTGACGGGTATGAACTGCAGTTAGGCGTCGATACGATTCCACGTCAAAAGAAAACGGCAAAAAAATGGAAGTAGCTCAAACAAGACCATATTATATATGTACCCAATCCCATTGCTAACTTCTTATTGGAAACCCAAAATATCGTCGAGTTTGTTGTTCCGATCAACACCTCGTACTAACTACATACTTACACGAATGGAATCATCAAGAAACGATGAGATAACCCACGAGTTCTTCCCCTTCTTCAAAGTTTTCAAAGATGGTCGTGTGGAAAGATTCATGCTTTCTGATACCCAGAAAGTCCCTCCTTCTGATGACCCACGCACTGGCGTTCGATCCAAAGATGTAGTTATCTCGTCCGAACCCCCAGTCTCTGCGCGTATTTTCTTGCCCCAGATATCCGAACCGAACAAGAAGCTACCACTCCTTGTTTACATCCATGGAGGAGGGTTTTCCATTGAATCCGCTTTCAATCCTGGTTACCACAAGTTTGTCAGCGCTCTCGCGGCCAAAGCGTCAGCCATAGCCGTCTCGGTGGAGTATAGGCTAGCCCCCGAGCACCCGATACCGGCGTGTTACGAGGATTCGTGGGCCGCGCTTCAGTGGGTGGCATCCCATGCAAATGGGGATGGCCCCGATCCGTGGTTGAATAACCATGCGGACTTCCGGCGGGTTTTTTTGGCTGGCGACAGTGCCGGGGCAAACATTTCGCATCACCTGGTTGCTCGTCTCGGGTCATGCGGTTTGCCCGGGGTGAAACTGTTTGGGATGGCTTTGGTGCACCCGTATTTTGGAGGGACGGAGGATGACAAGATGTGGCTGTACATGTGTCCGGAGAATAGAGGTCTGGAGGATCCTAGGCTGAAACCAGCCGCAGAGGATCTGGCCGGGCTAGGATGTGAGAGGGTGCTGGTTTTCGTGGCTGCAGAAGACCATTTAAGAGAGAGGGGGACGGGTTACTATGAAGACTTGAAGAAAAGTGGGTGGAAAGGAACGGTGGAGATTGTGGAACATGAGGAGGAGGACCACGTGTTCCATCTGAGGAAGCCCAAATGCGAGAAAGCTTTAGATCTCATGGACAGGTTGGCTTCCTTCGTCAAGCAAGGCTAGGAGATAGCTAGATATTTACATGTAAAATCTTCTTGGAAAAAAACTTGGATGGATTTTATGAGATTTGTAAAATTGTGGGACTTATTATAAGTACCTTATATAAATCAGAAGTAGAGATATTTTATTGAAGTTTGAGGGTATGAAACTTTTGAGAAGCTTTTAATTCCTAGACATAACCTAAGCATTTATGAATTCTCTTTTTGTTAATTATAGACCGCCAGCTAAAAACCCAGTGGTTTTGATGTATGATTGTAATGCTGAATGTATACTCTGTTTTGAGAGGGGGTTGGGTATTAAGAAAAAATATATACAAGTACTTCTTCTTGATATCTAAAACAAGCAATACTTAGTTTTGTTTATTTTTACAAATGAGATGAGTTGATATTAAAGTTAAAAATTAAATAAAATATTGTTAGAATATATTTTTTTAATATTATTTTTTATTATGTGATTTGAAAAAATTGAATTGTTTATTTTATTTTACGTAAAAATTTGATAAAGTTGTAATATTAAAATAAGATGAGTTATGAGAAGTTGTGAAAACAAATGAGACTAGTTTTCCATGTCAATTTTTTGGTCCCAATATTTATCTCTCACCTAAAGATATTAAGATTGTGTTTTGAGCATAATATATCAATTACTAACATCAAGTTATGTGGCATCTCAATGAAGGATATATTAATTATAATTTATATCACTAAACAGAGAGTTGAAACGACTTTTGAACTTGAAAAATGTGAGAATTAGTGGGCTTTTATTTATTGCATGTGATTTTGATATATTAAGAACTTGATTTCATTTCACTACTATGTACGTATTTTTCATCTCATTTTATCTGGAACCAAAAGAGACCTTAAACAGGCTGTAAAATCGAGATACACACGTTCTATTCAATGTTCAATGTCATAAACGTGTAAATAAATCTCAATCCTCACCAAACGTGAAAGTCCGCTAGCATCCAAAGGAAGGCACTTTACCTATTTATTTGTCTATCATCTCAGAAGTATTGTTAGAAGGAAATTCGAAGGGTGGAAAATGAATCAGCCCATTTCTTTGTCTCTCCCTTCCTCCCCCGCGTTATCTCTGATTCCCTCCAAGTTTTGTATACCCCGGAGGAGACCCGGCGTTCTCCACTTGAATGCGCATGCTTCGTCTGCTCTATCTCTATCCAACCCTGTCCTTTTCAGATCTTCCATAAACCAGAGAAAAGCAAGTCTCATCGTAGTTTCTTCTTCTTCTTCTCCTCCTCGTTCTTCTTCCCTTGATATCGATGCAAGCAGCAGTGACATTGCAGTTGACTACTCTCCCTTTATTAAAATCTACAAAGATGGTCGAGTAGAGCGAATGGTAGGCACGGAGGTCGTTCCTCCATCCCTCGATCGCCAAACAGGGGTTGAATCCAAAGACGTCGTTATCTCCCCAGAAACAGGCGTATCTGCCAGGCTTTACAGACCCAATACCACCAGCCAGACCCGGAAAAAGCTTCCTCTCCTTGTTTATTTTCATGGTGGAGGTTTTTGCGTCGACACTGCTTTCTCTCCCCGATACCATAGGTACGTTAACTCCCTCGTTGCCGAAGCCAATGTTGTTGCTGTCTCTGTCGACTATAGGAGGGCCCCAGAACACCCTGTTCCTGTTGCTTACGACGATTCATGGGATGTGCTTAAATGGGTTGCGTCCCATGTTGGTGGTAAGGGTCCAGATGAATGGCTAAAAAACCAGCTTGTAGATTTTGGAAGAGTGGTTTTTGCTGGGGACAGCGCTGGGGCTACTATTGCGCACCACATGGGCTTGAGAGTAGGCGCGGAAGGATTGAGTGGTGTCAAACTCCAAGGGATTGTGTTAATTCATCCATATTTCTGGGGCAAAGAACCAATTGGTGGCGAAGTGGCCGAGGCTGAGAAGAAAGCAAAAATCGATGCTTTGTGGCGTTTTACTTTCCCAGCGACAAGTGGGTGCGATGACCCGAGCATAAACCCAGCTACGGATCCGAAACTGGGGAGCTTGGGATGTGGGAAAGTGCTGGTTTGTGTTGCAGAGGAGGATTTGTTGAGGGATAGAGGGTTTTATTACCGTGAATTACTGGAGAATAGTGGGTGGGGAGGGGTTGTTGAGGTCATGGAGACATCAGGGGAGGGCCATGTGTTCCATTTGGACAACCCAGATGGTGAAAATGCTGTGGCTATGCTCGACCGGATTGTTTCTTTCATCAATTGGCGCGAGCCCTGACAGACACAGAAACACCATTGGTTGCAACTCAGTCCGTATTCTGCAGTACTAGAAAATTGGGTCCATCTGGGTTTGGGCTATGTGCACCCATACATGCAAGGGGCGTTGTTTGGTATTTGATTGATATTGAAAGTATATGGTATCCATTCAGCCTGATTGAATGTACAGTCCCTACTAGCCATTCTCCTATAAACAAATTGATCACGTGGTCCTAATAGCAGTTTATTTCAACCACTCGTTGATAAATCTACGTAGTTTGATATCATACGTTCGATTTATTTATAATAATAATAATTTTAAAATTTGACATATCATATCATACGTTAATTTATAATATTATTTTTATAAAATCTGTTTCTTTATTCATATTGAGCTGATCATGCATTGGCTAAGTACCCAATATGATGTCACAAAACTACAAAACCCTTTTCGCATTTACGATTATATTAGATTAATTGAATGGACCGACAGAAGAAATGAACGTAATTACGTTAAATCCTTTTATTCGTTTGAATCTTTTTTATTCGATCTCAAGCCTGTTTGCTCACTCTTTTGTTCGATTTCTTCTCCTCCCTAATTTTATTGTATTCATTTGGCCATATGAAAATTATCGCTTAGATGGTTTTCTTGATGTAGCACTATTATATGATGTCACGTAATTTATTAAAATGTCATTTTGATTTTTTTAAAAT
Source organism: Cyclocarya paliurus (assembly GCA_029856935.1). Lineage (NCBI taxonomy): Eukaryota > Viridiplantae > Streptophyta > Magnoliopsida > Fagales > Juglandaceae > Cyclocarya > Cyclocarya paliurus. Next base: position 3,120,709 of record CM056957.1, on the reverse strand, counting down.
CTTTTTATAAACTATACGGCACAATACGATGATGCCACGTCAAGGAGGCCATGCATACAAGCGATAAATTTCATATGGCTCAATAGTAGTCCTCTTTTCCTTTTCCTTTCGGCTTTTCCTCTATTTTTTTATCAGCGATCGACTAAAGTACTGCATTAGGCCTTAATTCTCAACATCTCAACCCAAAAAGAGGAAGTTCTCACAAGAGATCACAAAATTTATATTCATCATGTAAATTCATTTATTGATACATCAAATATGTAGAATTTAGAATAAGGAAAGTATTTCCATTGCATTGAAGTGTATTATGTACATAATATTTATAGGCAGTCTGATAAATAACAGATGCCGTAACATGTGCCTATGAGTTTACAAATACAAATTTGAAAAGATTCGAACAGCTAAAGTTTAGGCTCCAGGAATGATAACTTCTCCTGATTCTTTGGCTGATTATTCGACAAGCTGTTGTTGTGATTCTTCTCCTGATTCTTTGTGATTATACTCAACACGCCCCCTCAATCTCAAGGGAAGTTCACAGACATTGAGATTGGACCGAATATGTGTAAATCGATTTGTAGCTAGCGGTTTGGTAAGTAGATCAGCAATCTGATCTTTAGTTGATAGAAACTTGACTTTTAGCTTTCCAGTTTTGACAAGATCACGCACAAAGTAGAAGTCGATCTCAATGTGCTTTGTACGAGCATGAAAAATGGGATTTGCAGTAAGATATGTCGCACCGATATTGTCACACCAAATAATTGGTTGCTGTGTAATTTGAAGTCCAAGTTCAGTCGATAGTTTTTGTAACCATTGTAATTCGGCTGCAGCATTAGCAAGTGCTTTGTACTCAGCCTCTGTGCTGCTTCGTGCGACTGTGGCTTGCTGCTTACAACTCCATGAGATGAGACTTGAGCCGAGGTAAATGCAGTAGGCACCAACTGACCGACGATCGTCAGGATCTCCTGCCCAGTCACTATCCGAAAATGCCTGAAAACTTAATGATGATGATTTTGGCAAGAAGAGTCCAAAGGAGATCGTGTTTTTTAAGTAGCGTAATATGCGTTTGACAGCTTGCCAATGAGTGTCTTTCAGATCATGCATAAATTTGCTGACACGATGAATAGCAAATGCTATGTCTGGACGAGTGAAGGAGAGGTAATGTAGACTTCCTACAATGCTGCGGAATAGATTTGGATCTGTACATTCGGTGCTATCTTGTTTGGTCAGGTTAATGGAGGTTGCCATTGGAGTTGTACAAGGTTTGGCTTTGTCCATACCAGATCGCAGCAAGAGATCAGTGACATAGCGGCGCTGCGAGAGGTAAAGCCCATCAGCACAATGTAAAGCTTCTACACCAAGAAAAAAAATTCAGTTGGCCTAGATCCTTGATAGCGAAGTCAGCATTCAGATTTTTAATAAGAGCACTGATAGCTGTAACGGAGGAGCCTGTTATGATGATATCATCAACATAGATCAAGATGAAAATAATTACAGGCTCCTTTCGATAGATGAACAAAGAGACATCTGATTTGCTACTTGTAAAACCATAAGTAATTAGCTTATCTGTTAGACGAGAAAACCATGCACGAGGAGCTTGGCGAAGACCATATAATGAGCGATGAAGGTGGCAGATATGTTGTGGAAATTGAGGATGTTGATAGCCAGGCGGCTGAAGCATAAAAACGTCTTCCTGTAAATGTCCATGAAGAAATGCATTGTGCACATCAATTTGATGCATTGGCCAACCAGAATTTACAGCAAGTGTGAGTACCATTCGAACTGTTGATGGTTTAATAACATGGACTATATGTTTCCATGAAATCAAGCCCTTGCTGTTGGTGAAAGCCCTTGGCAACCAATCGTGCTTTATAGCGTTCAATAGTACCGTCAGCTCGTCTCTTGATACGGTAAACCCACTTGCAACCAATAATATTGGTATGGGATTTCGGTGGAACTAGAGTCCAAGTTCCATTACGCAAGAGTGCATCAAATTCAGCATCCATAGCAGTCCGCCATTCACTATGTTTTGAAGCTTCAGTGTAGCAGGTTGGTTCATTTTGAAGAGTTTGAGCTGCAGCAATGAGGGCACGCGGAAAAGGATATCTGATTGAACCATCATGAAGCCTTTTTGGACACTGAATATTATTCTTGGATCGGGTGATCATGCTGTGAGAGTTTGTTGAAACAAGAGGTTCACGTTGATCAGGTAGTGCAGAGGAACTATCAATATGTGGATTAGATGCAGCACCCGAGGTTGGAGGTTCACTTCCTGTTCCTGCATAATGATGAGCTTGAGACAAAGAACTTAGTGAGTTGGCATTAGTAAGGTGATGAGACACTTGGCTGGGTTCCTCATTTGGACAGATTGTTGGAATTTGTAGAGAAGTGGTAGATGACATTTGTGTAGGTGGAGAAGATAGTTCGGACAACTGATATGGAAAGTTGTTTTCATCAAAAATGACATGGCGAGACACGTAAACTTTTCCTGTTGAAGCATCTAGACACTTGTATCCATGATGGTTTAAGCTGTAGCCGAGAAAAATGCAGGTTTTTGAACGGAAATCCAATTTATGCTTGTTAAATTGTCTCAAGTGAGGCCAACAAGCACATCCAAATGTTTTAAGAAAATGATAATCTGGTTTACGTTTGTACACTACCTCATAAGGGGATTTGTTTTGTAAGATCGGTGTGGGTAGGCGATTAATCAAATATGCAGCAGTTGTAAAAGCGTCTTCCCAGAAAATATGGGGGAGTTTAGAGTGAGAGAGAAGAGATAAACCAATTTCAACTATTTGTCTATGTCGGCGTTCAATAGCACCCATTTGTTGATGTGTATGAGGACATGCGATTCGATGTTGAATACCAATTTGTTTAAAGTAGTTTGAAATTCTTCTGTATTCACCACCCCAATCGAATTGAATGGATTTGATTTTAGTATTAAAATGTCGCTCAACATAGACTTGGAATTGCAAAAAGATGGTTTCAACATCAGATTTTAATTTCATTGGAAAAACCCATAAAAACTTAGTGCAATCATCAAGAAAACTAACATAATAGCGTGCACCAGTAGTAGAGATAGTAGAAGCAAGGCCCCAAACATCTGAATAGATGAGATCTAAAGGAAAATGAGATTTTAAATGAGTAGTTGGGAAAGGCAAATTACAGCTTTTTGCTAGTTGACAATCAGAACACACAGAGTGTTTTTTATTTGCTTCAACAGGAATAGAAAACTTAGAAACAGCTCGTAGAACTATAGGAACAAAAGCATGACCCAGCCGTTTGTGCCATAGGCTGAGTGGTAGACGTACAGCAGAGTAGGCATGGTGTGGATTTGGATTTGCACAAGCAGAAAATGAGTAGAGACCATCTTTAAGCGGACCTTGGTGTAGGATGCTCCCCGAGTAGTCCTTGACAAGAAAAAAAGACTCGTGAAACTCAAAATATACATTATTGTCTTTGCAAAATTGATGGACAGATAGAAGATTTTTGTTGATTTCAGGAACAAGAAGAATCTGTTGTAGGAGAAAGGATTTAGAAGGGGTTGAGAGATGAGAGGAACCAGTTTTAGTGATTCTCAAACCTGCACCGTTGCCAACTTGAATTTGTTCTGAGCCATCATAAACATCATTGCGCAGGGTCAGGTTGGTCATCTCGTGAGTGAGATGATGTGTTGCTCCTGTGTCGGGGTGCCAATCAGTATCCGCAGATTGATTGTTGGCTGCAACCATAGCCTGCAAAGGTTTATTAGCAAGCTGATCAGTGTAGGAGATATCGAACCTATGAAAGCACTTCTTGGCGGTGTGTCCTGGTTTGTCACAAACTTGACAATAGGTGGGTTCTCGATTAGATTGTCCTCGGCCAGCATGATGAGAGGTGAAGTTGGTAAAACTTGATCCACCACAATAGGTATCACGCCCCCTACCTCGATAACCTCCACGACCTCGAGGTGTAAAAGGAGGTTGTTGGCGAGTAGATATATTGGCAGATCCATTGACAATGAGAGAGGCTGCATTATTAGCAGCAAGCCGAGACTCAGTTGTTAACAACAAGGAGTAGAGTTCCTCCATAGAGACAGAGTCCTTTCTGGCAGTAATAGTAGTGACCAATGAGTCATAGTCGTGGCCAAGGCCAGCAAGAACATATGTGATCACATCATCACATAACAAGGTTTGGCCTGCAATAGCTAATTCATCAGTTATTTTCTTTACACTAAAGAAATAATCAGTGGCTGTTTGAGAGCCTTTGCGGAGATTAGAGAGTTGAGAGCGAAGAAGAACAGCACGAGCTTTGGATTGAGAAGCAAATGTTTGTGCTAAGGCATGCCAAACATCATAGGAGGTGTGTAGAGATGAAATCTGAGCCACAATAGGTTCAGTTAGGGTGGACATAATAGCACTCAGAATAAGAGCATCCTGACGAATCCATTGAGCATGCGCAGGATTGGTAGAAGACGAATTAGAGTCACTAGTGCGGGGAAAAGTGGCAGCAGGTTTGGGAATGGTGCCATCAATGTAACCAAATAAATCAAGGCCAAGAAGATAAGGGATAATTTGAGCTTTCCATGTAGTGTAGTTATCTTTGGTTAATTTGTGGATATTGACAGCAGGGGGGGTGATAAAGGTGGGGAGAGTAGCAGAGTTTGAAGAATTTGGAGAAGTCATTGTTGGATGTTGGTCGACTGGTTTAGTTTGATACCATGTAGAATTTAGAATAAGGAAAGTATTTCCATTGCATTGAAGTGTATTATGTACATAATATTTATAGGCAGTCTGATACATAACAGATGCCGTAACATGTGCCTATGAGTTTACAAATACAAATTTGAAAAGATTCAAACAGCTAAAGTTTAGGCTCCAGGAATGATAACTTCTCCTGATTCTTTGGCTGATTATTCGACAAGCTGTTGTTGTGATTCTTCTCCTAATTCTTTGTGATTATACTCAAAAAAATAGAACATTAATTGATTCGAAATTCGTAAGTAGTACTGCATGCATGTTTGGTTAAGTAGCCTTGTCCTGGTTTATGAAAGAAGCCAAGCTCTTCAACAAGGCAAGAGCTTTCTCGCAATTTGGATTGAACAAATGAAACACGTGTTTCTCTCCTTCCGTCTCTACTATCTCTATCTCACCTTCCCACCCACTCTTCTTCAACTTCTCATAATAGAGCAAACCCCTCTCCCTCATATCATCGTTCTCCGCAAGAAAAATTAGCACCTTTGAGCATCCTAGCCTCGACATCCTCGAATCCTCGGCCGGGTTCACTCTTGGATCATCGAACCCGCTAGTTGTTGGACACGAAAAAAGCCACGATCTGTCCTCCACGCCAGTACCGGCGCTTTCTTTCATTGCGAAATAGGGCTGAACCAAACAAGCTCCTGCAATTCTTACACCTGCGGCCAAACCTTCAACCCCAGCCCGCGCAGCCATATTGTGCACAATATTGCCACCTATGCTGTCCCCAACCAGAAAAACTCTCTGAAAATCTGCATATTCTCTCAGCCAGGCTTCAGGGCCATCACCATTAAAATGGGAAATCACCCACTGAAGTGCAACCCAAGAGTCTTCATAACCAACCGGCACCGGGTGTTCTGGGGCCAATCTGTAATCAACAGATACCGCAACGATGCATGCCTCGGCTACGAGAGAGGCAACGTGGTTGTGATACGTTGCGCAGAATGGTGAGCCCATGAAGAAGCCTCCGCCATGATAATACACCATAACTGGAAGCTTCTGGCCTGGGCTGATGGTGCTTGGGATGTAAACGCGTGCTGTGAGGCCTGCAACTTGAAAATTTTGAACATCTTTGGTGGAAATCCCATCGTGGGAATTGAGTGATGGAGGGACTATATCGGTACCGAAGTACCTCTCTACTCGTCCATCTTTGTATGCGCGGAAATATGGGAGGAATTCGTGTGCAACTTCAGAAGTACTACTTCTCACGGAATCCATTGTTGAAGCTGCTCATGTAAGGAGGAGTGCATAATTTAGTAGTCTTATTATAGGAGGGCCGGGTTACCCATTTATTAATCGTGTACGCTTCGTTTGCAGAATCTTTTGCACGTGAATCACAACTAGTCTATGATCATATGAGGGATGGAGGCCGGTGGGATAAGTAAGAGGAAATTAATGACATTTTTTAATTAGTGACTAGATAAGCAATGAAGAATAGGGTCCAAGAAAAACAATGTGGTTTCAGGGTTTGTGGCAACTTTTCAACTTTCAAGTGACCTTTTGAATGAAAGATGATATGATCGTAGGTCGATGGATGAATTCGTGTCCAAATTAGTTGACGGCAATGCGATTACACCCACAATAACATATATTTTTAAAATATGACCCAACTTGCATAAATTTTAATAATGGAGGAAGACCTTTTACAGCTGTCCATACCTCTAATCTCCTCAGGAATTAGCTGAAATCGATCTCTATTAGTGTAAAGGATTTTTTATTCGTTGAGATGCACGGATCAAACGTTTTTTAGGTGTATCGTTGTTTTTCATGCGGAGGCCTGCCTGCCTTCCTGCATACTTCCAAAACTATATTAGATTGTTTTTTAGCCGATGCTTTCGCTTTTTCTGATTGAAGCTTTTCTTTTTTACAAAAGTACTCATTCGTGAGATAGGTACAACTTATTTAATTGTTGATCTTATCTAACAAGTGGGACACGAAGCTAAACTTATCAGAAGCTGGGTGCAGCTTTTTCTTTGGATCTTTTTCTTTTGATCTACTGTCTTTGGATTCGATAACTCGCTACAACAAATATTACATTTTTCCGGGAGTCACAGTGGGAAAAAGTACATCTTTAGTGAAAAAAAAATTTGTCATCAATTTGTTTTGTAGGAGACTCGTGATATATAATTTATAATTAGTAAAGAAAGAATCTTTTTCCATCAAGTCACAAGTTCATGAAAAAAGTCTTCTTTTTCAGTGGCGGTTAAAACATTTGTAGTATACTAAAAATGAGAAATATTGTTTTTTGTTTTAAGAGTAATGCTAGATCATGTACTTATACTTTTATTTATAATTTACTTATAATCAAACTCATTTTGTAATTTTTTTTAATTTAAATTTTGAAATTCAAATTTCATAATTTTCAACATATCAATAACTGACACGTAAAGAAGTAAGTTTTTTGTAAATTTTTCTTAAGTATATTTAGCATTTTTCTTGTTTTAAATTTTATCCTTTCAATCATGTTAGCCGATCTATAGCACTTTAATTTGATTTCGTTTGAGTGCGATTGACTTATAAAACTACTTAAAAATGCAGAAATGGTAAAATTTGAGATGAAAATTAACATCCTTGGTCCTAGCTAGTAGCTTCATGCATGTTGATGAGTAGATACAGAGAATGGAAACTGTGGTAAAACAATGTGTTGAACTTGATCCAGAGAGGCCTATACGTTTGAGGCCCGTAGAACGGAAGAAGGCCCCTCGTGCTCTGCCCTTCTGGGCTCGGCCTCCACCCCGCAAGAGAAACGGCCCATCTTGCTCGGCCTTCAATTGGATCTGCTAGTGCTAGCCCAGCTTCAGTACTGATGAATACCGGATAAAGATGAAAACATGAGAGAGGCCAGTCTTGCAAGAACACAACGATACAATCAACACCGTTCAAAAAATTAGAATATTTGAAAGACTTCTGAGCTGCCATTTCTTTAGGCCAAAATGACTACCTTTGGGCTTGGCATGTGACAAGCGACATATTTTAGTCGAAAAGTGCAATATCTTATTAAAAATCAGCTACCATTACATGTATTAATCCACAAATAGGACATATGAGTACCAACATATGGGTACTCATATCTTATTATTATCAACCATAAATCAGAAAATGATATCTGCAAGGATACAAAGCAGAAACGTCTCCAAGGTCCACCTCAGTAGCTCTAGACAGCTCTAGAGTATTCCTAGCTTTTTGTCCTTTTCCTTTCTGTTGTAACCAACTTTATTCCTTTTTGATTCTCTGCTGTATTGCTCGGTTATATAAGGCAAGTCCTTCTGTGTAAAGCATACAATGAATATATAAATATTATGAAAAGCATTTCTGCTCTCCCTTTATCAACATGGTATCGAGAGCCAGTAGACTAGCCGTCCTTTTCTTTTCTTTATAATAATGTCTTCTTTTCCCCACCCTCCTCCCCCTACCTCTATGCTCTCTTCCTTTTCTAATCTCGTATCCATTAAACTTACCTCTTAAAATTATATGCTATGGAAAGTCCAAATAACAGCCTACTTAAGAGGTCAAGATCTCTTCTCCTATGTCGATGGCACACAGATACCACCTCCAAGAATTATTCCCCCCGAATCCAATGCTCCTCCCAAGATCAACCCCCAGTTTCTCTCTTGGCAGCGAACAGATCAACTCATCTTGAGTATTCTGTTCTCTTCTCTAACCGACTCCATTGCTGCTCATGTTATGACTGCAGGTACTGCTCGTGAACTCTGGACCTCTCTTGCAACGATGTTTAGCTCTCAATCCCAAGCAAAAGAGTTTCAAATCCGTTTTCAACTTACAAATTTATCCAAGGGTGACCAATCTATTTCGGATTATTACGCCAAAGTCAAGATGCTTGTTGATACACTTGCTGCAACTGGCAGCTCACTTTCAGATAAGGAATTTGTGACTTATCTCCTAAATGGACTTGGTTCTAACTATGAATCCTTCATCACCTCAATCACAACCAGAACTGAACCCATTGCTTCACATGAACTTTATCACCTTCTTCTTATACATGAGAGTCGCATGTCTCATAACTCTCGTCCCCTCACCTCACCTTTTGAACCATCTGCTAATCTCAGCACTAACAGTCCACGAGATCAACGTGGCCGAGGTTTTTTTTTTCGAGGAGGCAGAAATAACAGAGGTCGTGGAAGGTTTCCCTCTAACAGGGGACGCTCTTACTCACCCCAAACCTTCACTCCATCCAACCATACCCAACAGAGGCCCATTTGTCAGATATGCAACAAACCTGGTCATCTTGCTCTGCAGTGCTATTCCCGGTTTAATCATGCATATCAATATGACCCTCCCTCATCTTTTTCCTCAACCAATCCCTCTGCCAACTACACATCCCCATCTGCTATACCTGATCAAACTTGGTACCCCGATAGTGCTGCGACTCACCATATAACCCATGACCTCTCTCACCTGAATATTTCATCTGAACCATACAATGGTCAAGAACAGATTCGAGTTGGCAACGGAACAGGTCTTCCCATACACAACATCGGTGAATCTTCTTTCTCTTCCAACTCTACCTCCTTCAGTCTTTCTAATCTTCTTTACGTTCCCTCAATCACAAAGAATCTTATTTCTGTTTTTCAATTTTGTACTGATAATGCATGTTTCTTTGAATTCCATGATACTCATTTTTCGGTTAAGGACAAGGTGACCGGGAAGCTCCTCACCAGCGGACCAGTTGTTAATGGCCTTTATCAGTTTTCCTCCACTCCATCATTATCATCTTCATCTATCAGTCTTGGTGAGAAGGTCTCAATCGGTTGTTGGCACAAGAGACTTGGTCATCCTTCTCTCGACGTTGTCTCCAGAATGTTGCGTTCTCACTGTTTGCCTTATTTTCCGAATCAAGCTTCTTTTGTTTGTTCTGAGTGTCCTTTAGCTAAGGCACATCAGTTGCCTTTCTCTTTAAGTTCGTCTCCTTCTGTAAAGCCCTTGGATCTATTATGGGCCGATGTATGGGGCCCAGCTCCAATTGTCTCACGTAATGGATTCAAGTACTATCTATCTATAGTTGATCATTTTACACGTTTTACTTGGTGTTTTCCTCTTAAAAACAAATCGGATGTCACACTTGTTTTCTCCACATTTATGCAATTTGCTGAAAGATTCTTTAATACAAAAATAATTTCCATACAAACAGATGCTGGAGGAGAATTTCTTCCTCTTACAAAACTTTGCAAAACCCTTGGTATAACTCATCGTTTTTCTTGTCCCCATACTCACCAACAAAATGGCATTGTAGAGCGTAAACATCGTCACATTGTAGAAACCGGACTCACTCTTCTAGCCCAAGCCTCTCTTCCTTTTTCTTTTTGGGCTGATGCTTTTGAAACTGCCGCTTACCTCATAAATCTACTCCCCACTCCCGTTCTACAAAATCGGTCTCCACACTTCATGGTTTATCATAAACATCCTGATTACTCATTTCTCAAAATTTTTGGATGTGAATGTTGGCCCAATCTTCGTCCTTATAACAAACACAAATTAAGTTTTAGATCCACTTCATGTCCTTTTCTTGGTTATAGCTCCTCCCACAAAGGATACAAATGTCTTGACTATCACAAAAATCGTCTTTACATTTCTCGTGATGTCATTTTTAATGAAATAAGCTTTCCTTACACAAGGCCCATTCCTGTTCGACCAGATCCTCAGCCCAATTCTCCCACTGTCTCTCTTCCGGTCTTTCCTCATTCCATTCTTGGCCCAATTCCACGTGAGTCCAGCCCTTCTACTCTTAATCTCTCCTCTTCTCACTCTGGCCCAATTTTGCCCCTTCCTCAAACAAACCCAACATCACGACCCAACACCCATACCTCAGATACTTCTCCTTCCGCGTCGTCTTCCCCAAATATCCCTCTTGAAATCCCTAACTTCATCTCTGCGCTTCCCAATCCCTTGGTCTCCTCCTCTTCTACTTCACAATCTTCGTCTCTCCCAATCCTTCCACGTTCACCGGTCATAACCCGTTCCCACACTAACTCTTCCCGACCTCGAATCTTCAAGGATGGTACTGTTCCGTATACAACTCGAAACTGTTTTCTCACTACTGTCATGGTCCCCGATGAACCATCCTCATACACTATGGCTTCAAAATTTCCCGAATGGCAATCTGCCATGGCTCAAGAATATCAAGTTCTTATGGACACCAATACTTGGACTTTAGTACTGGCCTCCTCTGCCTCCAACCTTGTTGGTTGTCGTTGGGTTTTTCGCACCAAGATGCGTTCCGATGGGTCGATTGAAAGGAGAAAAGCCAGGCTTGTGGCTAAGGGGTTCCACCAACAAATCGGTATAGACTATACCGAAACCTTTAGCCCTGTGGTAAAGCCCTCTACAATACGGTTGGTGCTGTCGATTGCCGTTGCTCGTGGCTGGTGTCTGCGTCAAATAGATATCCAGAATGCTTTTCTCCATGGTAAGCTTTCTGAAACAGTCTTTATGCAACAACCGCAAGGTTTTGTAGATCCTCTATGACCAACCTTTGTTTGTAAACTCAACAAGGCCATTTATGGCCTCAAACAAGCTCCCCGAGCTTGGTTTTCAGAACTGAGTTCATGGCTGGTCAGTTATGATTTCACAGCATCTAAGGGTGATCCTTCTCTGTTTATTCTACATACATCGACCCTATGCATGTTCATTCTAGTGTACGTCGATGATATGCTTATAACGTCTTCATCCACGGCTGCTGTTGATGATTTAATTTCTGCACTTGGTAATATCTTTCCAGTTAAAGATTTAGGCTCATTGTCTTATTTTCTTGGTCTGGAAATTGACAAACTTGATGATGGAATTCTGATTACTCAGAGACGTTATATATCTGATTTGTTGCAAAAGACAAACATGACTGGTGCTAATCCCATTTCCTCCCCCATGTCGGCCACTACTAAACTCTCCAAATTTGATTCCCCTTCGTTTGACAATGTTACTCTGTTTAGAAGCACTGTTGGCAGTTTGCAATATCTCTCCTTAACTAGACCTGATGTGTCATTTGCTGTCAACAAAGTTTGCCAATTCATGCAAGACCCCAAGCTAACCCACTGGACAGCAGTAAAATGGATCTTACGCTACCTAAAGTCTACCATAAACTATGGTCTTTTCTTCTCCAAAACCTCACCCTTTACACTGCATGCTTATTCTGATGCCGATTGGGCAGGATGCCCAGATGATAGAAGATCTACAGGAGGGTATTGTATTTTTCTTGGGAATCATCTCATTTCATGGAGTTCAAGGAAGCAACACACTGTTGCTCGTTCTAGCACAGAAGCTGAGTATAAATCTTTGGCTAACACCAGTGCTGAACTTATATGGCTGCAAACACTGATTAAAGAGCTTGGTTTCTCTCTTACAAAGCCTCCTATACTGTGGTGTGACAATCTCGGTGCGACCTATTTGACATCTAATCCCATACTCCATTCTCGCACCAAACATATGGATATAGATTTTCACTTTGTGCGTGACAGAGTGGCTGCCAAGACCCTACAGGTGCAATTCTGCAGCAGCAAAGAACAGTTAGCCGATGTATTTACTAAACCCTTGGTTGCTGATCGGTTCTCCAGCTTCAGGTCGACTCTAACTGTGTGTGACACTCCGTTAGACTCGAGGGGGCGTATCAACCATAAATCAGAAAATGATATCTGCAAGGATACAAAGCAGAAACGTCTCCAAGGTCCACCTCAGTAGCTCTAGACAGCTCTAGAGTATTCCTAGCTTTTTGTCCTTTTCCTTTCTGTTGTAACCAACTTTATTCCTTTTTGATTCTCTGCTGTATTGCTCGGTTATATAAGGCAAGTCCTTCTGTGTAAAGCATACAATGAATATACAAATATTATGAAAAGCATTTCTGCTCTCCCTTTATCAACAATTATAACATGTCATATTAACTAAAATTAATACTTATATAAATAATTTTAATTATGTAGCAAGTGGTGATAGAATCTGAGTCCTATGTCATTTATTGTTATTGTGTAGTATTAAATTATCAATAAATATTATAGAGTCTACTTCTTATATCTTTCTCTTCTTAGACTCTCAAAATTAATTTTGAACACGAGGGATTTTTTTTCAAAGACATAGCATGTGAACACTATTACATTGAACAATAATAGCTACATTACTCATAGGCAAAACATAATACAATGCTTGGTTGCAATTCTAGAAATTTATCTTTGAGATATAATCAGTATATTATTACTAAAGTATTTTTATCACTATATTTTTTCATGTGTATGGTGTTGTACATGATTTAAAAGAAAAATACTTCTTACAACCGGCCTGTGCAACCGATAGAGAGTCTCCACGTCATTAAACGAAACACTATGTTTTATTTTACATTGCAGTAGGCAAGAGAAGAAAATAAGAGCAAGTCAGACAAAGAAAATGAATGGGAGAAAAAAAGAGGAGACTTTGAACTTCAACTACCTTCTCATATAACGTGGTTTTCAGTACCCCTCTCTCTCTCTAGTCCCGATCATCTCTCCCTCTCTTTAGAATGATCAGCACAGAGCCATCCTGGCCCTGTGGCCAGGTTCATCACGTACTCTGAAAATCTCCTTTAATATATGCAAAACTTCTTGTAATGGTTGATCTGGGTATTGATGGTTTGCTTCCACTTTGTTGTTTTTTCCATGGTCTTCTTCCTTTCATTCGAAATGGGTTTCGGAATGGCTTCGGCACCACCTTTCAGTCGAAATGCCCTCACTCGACCAACGTTCTTCTTTCCAGATGATTGAAATGCTTACAGTGTAAATTCTTGGTCCGGAACCGCCCTAAAAGATCTTGGTGGAAACAATGATATCGGAGAGCGACAATAGAGACTTGGCCTCCTTGACGTCGAGCTGGTTGCCGAAGCTAACCCAGGCCCCGTACGAGAACTAGCTCACCTTCAACCCCAAGTTCTTGTATTGGATTTTTATTTCTTTTATTTCTCGCTTCTTTATGGAGAATTGCTTTGCTCTGCTTGAGGAAGGAAGGTGACTTCTTGTTTATCTTCCAGCTTCTATTTCTTGTACTTCCAGCTTCTATTTCTTTTATTTCTGTTGAGAGTCTCGACTTGAGTCGTCCAACTGCGTGAACCAGGGTGTTTTTCTTTGGAGCATTGCTATTCATAGTTCATACACCACGCACTAATTTTTTTTTTTTTTTTTTTAAATAATTAAAATTTTTTATTCATCATCTATATAACACACATTTAATAAAAAAAAAATAAAAAAAATTATAATGTGTGATGTATGAGCTTATAAATAGAATTTTTCTTTTCGTTGTTCTGCTCTTTTAATTTTTCTTACAGATATTGATGTGACAGTCAGTCAGTTACACGTTAGTTGCACACACCAGTTGTACGTAGCATTTCTATTTACAAAATCTGATAAAAACATATATACTGTAATATATGTATCAAGTTAAGAAGAGGTTTGTTATACATAAATCGTATATTAACACATCAATTACAGTGAGATTCATATAATTAAAAAAAATTAAAATATAAATTATTTTTTAGCATAATTGATGTGAAAATCTTTTGCATCAACAATATATTGGATGTGTAAAAAATAAAACTTATAAATAAATTTTATCCGTTAAGAATATACACACATATTTATCTGGTAATAAAAAAAAAGGCAAAATTTTATAGACAAAAAAAGAAAAAGAAGAGGAGGAAATTAGAAAATTTTGAAAAAACTTAACGAAGAATAAATAAAGGTTACACCTAATGAGCTTCTAAATATATATTATGTATTAATTGCATCCATTAAATTCAGTATTTATTTAATTTTTTAGAAAATTATTTTTTATAAGATCTGCAATGGTGCTATAATAATATATATATATATATGTATGTATGTATGTATGTATGTATATAGAGAAACACTACTTTATCCTTCCAAGTTGACTGTTGGGCAAAAAATTTTTATTTTTTATTTTTTTATTTAATGATTAAAGAAGTGATTTTAAATATATTGTGATTTTTTTATTTTTTTAAAATCTTTAAATATATTAAAATATATATATATATATATATATATACCGCCCAGCGGTAAGGGTGAGGCGGCAGAGAAGCCTCACCCATGTATATATATAGGGTATGAATTCATGGGATCCCTTAACTGCCCAGATCGGTCGGTGACAGCAGCACTACTATTCGCGCCGTCTTGTCACCGTTTACGGAGTCAGACTCTGGACCACACCCCCTCCCGAAGATACAGTAACAGATTCCTATTTTCTATATGAAATTTTACAGTAACAGATTAACAAACCCCAAAACCTCACTTTTTGCATCGAATCTTAACCGTCCATCTAATTCAATCGTCACTCCCTCCTCTCGGATCTCCCACCTTCACACACACACACACACGCATCCTCTTTCCCTTCAAAGCCAAAGGAAAACATTTACAACACAAAGCAAGGAAAAATAACAGTTGTAGTGAAGGAGAGTGAGAGAAATGGGGGACTGTACGACGAATTGCAAGCGAAATGCACCATTGGAGGGCTCAAGCACCATCGCCACGGCTGTGTCGAAGAGGAGGAGAATCGTTGGTTTGCCTGACGAGAATGTTGAGCTCGAGAGGTACCCAGCTCGTTCCAGCTTCGTGGACTTGCCTGAGAATGCGGCTGCTCCAGCTAATTCAGCAGACACCCGGGCGGCAAACGCCGGTGTTTTATGCTCGAGCTTTTGTACGGACCAGCTCACGGCGTCTTGTTGCTCTAGCAATGATCAGTCGAACGAGGACGTGAGAGACAACTTAAGGATCATGGATCTGGAGGTGAAATTCAATTTTGAATTTCTCAATTTAGTGCACGCGGTCACGTAGGTCAATTTGGTTTCCACTTTCTTGGCTAGTTCCCGTGAGGTTGATGAGAAAGCGGTGGAAAAGTCGTGAAAACAATGTTTTGAGCTCTCTTGTTTTTTTGTTGCTTTTTCTGTCCCAAGAAATTTTAAAAAGCTCCACACAAGCAATTGAAACGTTATATTTACGCTTACTTGAGCTGAAGTTCATGTTTACATTCTTTTTTTTTTTCCTCTCAGCAATCAAACGAAGTTTCACCGGCTTACGTTTGATTTTTCGGTTCCCCGACTTTAATTTCTTGTATTAATTGGTTATAAATTTACTCATGCTTCTTGAATGTGCAATTGCAGGCCAAGATCAGTTTCGAAACCGTAGACTCAACGTACATCAACAACAAACTCAGGTTTATTTAAATGCCTCTCTATCTCTCTCTCACACGCACACAAATTGTTCGAATTTGAAACGAAATCTTTCGTGACGGTTCGTTTCTTTCAATAATATTGTTCTATTCAGCCGAGAGACGACGCCGTCGAGTGACCTCTGCGGAGACTCGGACAAAATGGACTCGCTGGCGAGGAAGCCTTCGACAGAGAATCATCGGCCTAGCATCCTGGTGGCGAAGACTCCACCGAAGGAGGAGATCGAGGAGTTCTTTGCAACGGCCGACAAGTACGAGCAAAAGCGGTTCGCGGAGAAGTGAGTGGTTTCTCTTCTGTGCGCGCCTGAGAGAAGTGAGAGTACGGATGGAATATGCGGTTGCACACTAGAAGCGCATTTTAGCAGAGGGAGAATCGAACCCTAACTAACTAACAACTTTCCCCACTTTTTCTTTTCTTGCAGGTACAACTATGACATTGTTAAGGATGTGCCCTTGGAGGGCCGGTACCAGTGGGTTCGTTTGAAGCCATGAAAAAGGGAGGAAGATGAGCTAAACTGACACTGGGTAGCATAGAAGGGTTGCATGCGACTTCATTTATCTGATTTGGGCTGGCTGAGCCTGAGGAGGAGGTAGAACTAGAAGGCGGTTTTTTGGTTTATTGTACAGCATTCTGTCATCTACCTACTAGTAGTAGTACTATTACTCTTTAAGAAGGAACGAAGCTCTGCCTTCCTTTGTACCACAACTTCTAAAAGAAGCTTCAGTTTCTGCAGACATCCCTTTCGGAATGAAGCATAATTTCAAAAACAAATATTAAAAAAAAAAAAAAAAAACTTTCCTCTTTCTCTGAGTTTCACCGATAACGTACAGTAACATTCATCCATTTTTTATTTTAATTTTTGTCTTCTGTTTTTGAAAGAGTGTCATTGATGAATGATGTATAATTGGGATGTGGAAAGTGTACGTTTTTCGTCTTTCTTGGCATTTGTTGTGGCTGTTTTCATAGTAAAATTTGTTTCAGCTACGTTTTTTTTTTTTTTTTAAAAAGAGAGAGATATTGAATTAATTAAGGGTAAGAGGAAGAAGGGCATTATTTTTAATTTTTTTGAGGTTTGTTGTGAGAATAATTTGAGCCAATTTTTGGAATATTCTCTCTCAATGGGTTGACGAGGATAGATGGGACCAGGCCAGTTTGGAGTACGCGTGTAGTACTAATATTCGGGCTCCAAATAAAACAAAAGATGTGCATAGAGCTATCGATTTCTCGAGTCTGCAAATAATGCCGACACTCCATGCAGGCTACTATTGAAGTTTCAAGCATTATAACCAAAAGAAAAATGCCAAAATGAAGGGGAGAAAGCAGTCTTATCTCATGTGGGCATGGGGGTTTGGTTTCCGTATTCAGCTTCTAGTTTCTACCCTTCAAAGTACAAAAAATATAAATTTTACAAGGGCGAAAAAAGCTTCTTAGAGAGATATACATCAGGAAAATTTGGGAAAAAAGAGAGAGAAAATACATGGAAAAGGGGTGGCCAGCACGTGCAGTGGTGGAGTTGTGGCCTGTTGGTCTCCTGTACTTGGCTTGCTTTGGATCTGACGCCCCTTATATTAATTGCACGGAGATAGAGAGGTGAGAGTGATAGATAGATATATAGTTAGGGAATAGAATGTTGCTGATTTATTAACCATCGCATATTGGTTTCGATATTGCTGTCTCTCGCCCATTTCTCTCTTTACGAGACTGATAAATTGTTTTGTTGCTCCAAGATTGTTGATTTCCATTCAGATTTTGTTAAAACTAAAAAATATGAGAGAATTCATATTAACTTGGATTGAGAGAGCCACGAGTGAAACCAAACTAACAAGTCTATTAGGAGATGTTTGGATACAAATATTAGATATAAAATTCACACAAATTTTCATAATTTAATATCTAAACATCGCAAAAATACAAAAATTGAAGTTTAAAAAACCCCGAGGACCACTTATTAAAAGTAGCCCGCCACCATAGCGCTAGGGTGGTGAGATCCACCTCCTCAAGAATGATCTACAGTCATCTAAAGTCGTGAGATTATTCTTTGATGGTTCTAAAATTTTCTTGTTATACAATTTAATGCGGTACAAATTTTGTTTCAACTAATTGTAATAAAAAAAATAATACTTTTTTTAAAATGTATTTTTTAACTTATTTAAAATTAAAAAATACTTTAATATATAATATCCAAATAACCTGCTTCTATTTTTCATTAAAGAAGTTTTTAAACATATTCAAACAATTTTTGATAACTTAATGTTGAAGTCATGTTTCACGGGCCTAGGCAACTTCACGCAGGTAGTGTACGAGCGATCACCTTCACAATCACAAAAGAGGGGACCTCAGGGTCTGTTGATCCTCTTATACTTAAATCAATAATTATTGATGGAGATGATGAATAGTAGCCAAGACGTGAGTATAAAATGACTGACCATAGATTTAGATTATACTTTATTCAATTACCTAGCTTGCTGGTAGCAGTGCTTTATTTACACTTACTGATCTGGTCTCCATGATAGTGGAGTGTTGGATGGTAGGTGATCATCTGCTTGTACTGTCTACTCGCCGAGCTATCCTTATGACGTCAGTTCGCTGAGCTAGTGAGTGCTCAGGGTGGTTGTACGTTGCTCGGGCCTTGAGTCGCATTGAATGCAACATGACTTCCACACTGAGAGTTTTCACCCTGGGCCACATTGAATGCGACACACCTTCTGTTCTGGGTTCTCTCCTGCCTCATTGATGCTGATTGTGATCCGCTGCGATTTCTCTTGTCTGGTAATAAGTGCTGCATTCCTTCCCTCTCAAGTTTCGCCCGTACTCTCTGTCTTGCTTCCTGACGTGATAATCACCTGACCCGGGTACCATACTCGATCTTTGGCCCAGGTGCTACAGTCTGACCCAGACTATGCCGTGCAATTGGGTCCTATTCTGGCCCATATTCTTGGCCTGGTTCAACCCAAACCTTATCCAATATAAGGAATTTTCTCTCTTCACACTTAACGCAATTCCAAACAAGTTCTAAATTCCCACTAGTTCACCGGAGAGGCAAAGTGGGCTTTAGCCTTCACTTTGATCCACGAGAAATAGTTTTATCCCATTTGGATTTAGAGATGAGTTGAGATGGTTTGTGAATAGTATAATAAAATATTATTTTTTTTTTTTTAAATATTATTATCATTTTAGGATTTAAAAAAATTGAATTATTTATTATATTTTGTGTGAAAATTTAAGAAAAATTTAATGATAAAATGAGATAAATTGAGATGGATTTTGAATTCAAACCATGCTTAAATTCTCTCATGGGTTGGGAGAGGTCAAATCTATTGTAAATTGCAATATATCAAATGCAATACTTGTTGCAACCATTAATTTTTCTTTACAAAGGAAAAGTTTGAAAAAGGACCGAGCGGGAGATAATTATATCTGAGTTAAGTGTTAACATGACAAACCGATCTTATGAAAAATAAAAATTTTTGAACTAATGTTAAATATAAGGACCATGGTAGGACTACCGAAAAAACCTACCGAGAAGTTGTATCGATAATGATTTTTTTTTTTTTTTTTTTAAGAGCGGTGATACTATGTTGCTGAAAGTGTACTGCTCATTGTTACCGTTAGTTAAAAGTTTTCTTTTTATTTTTTTTCAATTTTTTTATTCATATTTTTTTAACATTTTAAAATATTTTTTAAAAATATAAAAAAATATCAATGCACTAATAATCAATTACTTAACTATTAAGTAAAGAAAAAAAATAAAATAAAATACATGAGGTGTCAAAATGATGGGGCAAATAAAGTGGGCAAAGTACTATTTTTCTTTTTTTAAAGCATTTTTTATGTATTAAAAAAATACAAAAAAAAAAACACAAATCCTTCCAAAAAAAAAAAAAAACCTAATCAGGACAAATGATAGGTTCACTTTGTAATAAATTTTCCTAAATATAATACCTATCATTTTATAATACCTATAATAGGAATTACACTTTGTAGGTACACTTTATAATACCTATAATACAAATGATAGGTACACTTTATAAGTACAAAGTGTACTTATCATTTTCTTAAATATAATCATTAAATTCTCTTTATGATAAAATGATGTATCATAAGACCTAATATTATTTTATAAATTTACATTTATAAAATTTATTTTACGACGCCTTATGATAATCCTATCCAGCTTGAAAGGATTTGGGAAAATAATCCTAACATTTATCACAAAAAATGTTGAGACGGCAGAGTTGAAAATGAGCCCCCGAGATGGAGATGGAAGAAAGTAATGCAAAATATAATCTTAGAATATGTAAATTTTGTATATTTTCATTGAAAAAGTGAGATTTATTATTAAAAAAATATAGATTTCAAGTTAAGTAATATTAGATAGATGATGTTACATCCACCCAGAATCGGTACCTAAAAGGGTACCGAACAGTGTTATATATATTTTCCTTTGTTTTTTGAAAGGCATTTTTGTGTATATTTAAAAAAAAAACATATTAGAAAATAAACACACACAAATGCTTTAAGAAAAAAATAATAATCGGTACACTTTGTTGGTAAAAGTATCATTTTCTATATTAGATACCGTCCTAAATGTGCGAGTCTCGTGCACTTTATTTAAAAACAAAAAATATGACAAAAAAATTTTCCATCACACATTTCTATTTAATCAATATGTAATTTTTTATTTTTATAATTTTATTTAAATATACACATATTTAAGCATTATAATAGAATGACAATAATGACAAATCACATGTTGATTACATAAATGTGTGTAGTGTAAGGCTTCTAAGTAAGATTTCTATTTTAAAAAAGATAATATCTACTATTAAAAAATAATTTTTTTATATAAATGTGTGGTTTGGACTGCTGTATATTCGGCTTCAATGGTCAAGACAACGAAAGAATGGGTCAGAGGGTCACAACAATGGAAGAATGGGTCTTCGAAGAACAATGGGTTTGAGGGTGTTGAAGGATGTGAAAGCTTAAGACGAAAATGGCCTTTGAAGGAGACAAAGATGGGTTCCAGGGAGAGCTTCGTGGAGAACGAGGGAAGAGAAAAGAGAGGGTAAAATAGATGTGTGTCCACCGTAACTTGAATAAGACGTGAAACATTTATTATTATTAAATAATTATTTATTATATTTTTTATTCTCTTATAATAATAAATGAGTTTTGTTACACAACCTTTTCACACTTCACACTTCACACTTTTTAATATTTTTTAATATTTTTTAAAATTTTTTTTTGAATTTATTTTTTTAAAACTATTTATAATTTTTTATTCACTATTCATATAAAAATATATTTGATAAAAAAAATTAAAAAAAAAATAAAAAAAAGATGAAGTATGAAGTGTGGTGTAAATAGTAAGAGATTGAGTAGATTTTTTCTAATACAAATTACTTTCGATGGGAGAATTAGGAGCTAACCTTATCCTAAAAGGCGCGTGGTGAGTAAGATCTGACGTGGCCCCCCTTCGGGATTCCATTCAGCCAAACTCAACTCACGACCACCACGACCATCAAATCACCCTCTAGTGGCTCAAACCAGCCCTACCTCCATCCATCCCAAAACCCTAATTCCCCCAATACTTAATATTTTCACAGCCGAATTTTTACTTGGAATCCTTTTCACTTTCCACTGTTCTTGATTTCTTTTTTTTTTTCGTGTTATTTCTTTCTTTTAATATTCTAAAACTACTATGTGGGGTGGTGGTGGAGTTGGGGGTGATATCTATTGGGGAAGAAAGGAGGAAACTGAGTCTAGAGGAATCACCGTGATCTTTGCTTGGGCTTCGATTCAAGAGCGGCACTTGAAGAGCTACATCGATTTGTACGCATCCCTCGAATGGAATTGCCTCGTTTGTCATGCCGATTTTCTCAACGCGTAACTTCTCCATTTCCTTCTCCTTTTTGTTTTGTGGTTTAATTTGGTGTTGGGATACTTGTTGCATTACTTCGTAGTTCTATTGAATTGGTAATCTCAGGATGTGTGTTTGACGCATTTTGAATGAGAATGCCTCTTCTTTTCGTAATGGTTGATAGTTTTGCAGATTTTATCCTGAGAGGGCCATGTCGTTGGCATTTCTTGTTATCAATGAGCTTGTTGAGGTCAGTTTAACTAATGTTTTACCGAATTCAGATGCATTTACATATTTCAGTTGAGATTTCAACAAAAGATAGTAGGTCGTTAATCTGATGCAGAATTTATGATTTGGGGCGAATTCCCTTTTTGGTTTTGGGTGTGCAGGAGCTAAGGATTAGGCCATGTCCTATAGTCTTTGTAGCGCTTTCTGGGAGTCCTAAAGCTTGCATGTACAAGATTTTTCAGGTAAATTTCAGTTGACATGATTGATATTAAATTTTGAAAGTTGGTTCATGCAAGCGCAAGTCAAGCATTTATTATACGAGCTTAAATTGTAAATTACCTTTTGAGTTCCGCAGTCGTAATATATCTGCCTTTCATCATCCACAGGTTATTGATGGAACATGTGGAGAGAGGTATCCGGTAGGATTGTTTCTTTGCTTTGGATATCATTCTCTGAGCATATACATCGCATTTTGTGTGGACAATGACTACTTAATCAAATTAACTTTATTCCTTAAAATCCTTTTGTTTCTCCTTTTTTTTTGTTTTGGTCGTTGAAGGGAGAATATCAGTTGATCAGAAATTGCGTTTCTGGCCACATCTATGATTCTAGTCCAGTAGATCTTACAAGTGATTTGGGTGCACGATTCACACTACACTCCTCTCTTAGGAGAATGCCTGGATCATTGAATTTTTGTTCTTGGTTGGCGAAGGGCATTGCTTCTGGTTTGGATGCATTATATCTTACTAGATTTGAATCCCAATGCGTTGAGTATTGGCGGGCATTGTACTCCTCTGTTGTAAGTTATTATCATACCTTTTGCCACTAAACTTGTCCTTTCATTTTCATCAGTTAATATAACATTTCCTTCTCTTTTCTGTAGAACTTTAGCGCTCCTTTTCTCATTATATGCTCAGAAAAGGATGACCTTGCACCTTACGAAATGATCTGCAATTTTTCTCAACATTTACAAGATCTTGGGGGTGCTGTTAAGCTTGTTAAATTGAATGACTCCCCTCACATGGGTTTGTCTCAACAATTCTTTCTTTTTCAGTACCTTCATGGTGTAGTTTTGGGTATTATTATTGCAACCTACATCACAAGGGCTTGTGAATATTTGTCTTTGCTTATAAGATCTTGAATCCAAGCACCATAACTTTAGTAGCAGCATTATTTTCCCTCTTTCACCTTGTGGCTGGTATCATAGTGATTGATACCCAAAAAATATTTGAATAAAAAGGGTGGGTGGTAGGTGCAATCTAAGCAATGTACATGGTAGAAATTAGGATGAATTTAGTTTTGACCTTTTGGATATACCTTCTTACTCTGAACAAACAGCAGCAATTTTTTACATGAAATGTTTTAGAATTTCAGATTTAATGGTCCTAATCTTCAAAAGTTCATCAAATCTTCTTCTTGTTTATTTTTCTTGAGCTCAAAAGCTCATTTAATCAATAAAATTCTAATCCTCTCATTCATAATAGATGGTGGGATGTCGGAAAGTGCATGAAAGTTTTACAAATGAAAGTAATTATCTATTTAACTCCCCATATCACCCTTAAGTTTGAATCTACCCAAAGCAGATATCATTAAATTTACTGGTTATTTTTGTGCTCTTTCTATGTGCTAAAAAATCAGGATTTTCCTATATTGGATTTGTAATAAAGAATGGCTTTTTAAGTGTTTCAATTTACATCTTTGTGGCTTGTGTAGAACTGAACATGATCTTTACATTGTTTCAGGTCATTACAAGCATAATCCAATCCAGTATAGGGCTGCTGTGTCAAGTATGCTTGACCAGGCAGCTTCGGTTTACTCCCAAAAGATTCGACTACTGGGAGAAAGAACTAGCATGGAAGGTATGCATGATGAGATATCTGAGCTAATCTGTGACCTTCAGAATGCAGCTGTTACCTCAAACCAGAGCCTCACAAGAGTTGCACTAGGGCCGAGTGACCACTTCTTTTTGCCAAGTTCAGCAGAACATCACTATGGTAGAGATTCTCCATCTCTACAAGACGAACAAAAAGAAAGATCAATTTCTTTGCCAAACCCGTTAAGCATCAATGCACATAGTGTGCTTGGCCAATTCCTCTTTGATGTTTGTGTTCCCAAGAACGTTGAAGGTTGGGATATAAAATTTGGTGGCTCTCTGAACGGGCTGCCATTTGCTTCTGTTCGTAGACCGTCCCCTTTCCAGGGTATTAAATGCATTCGTCGGTCAAGACTCTAATATCTCCTACATCATGTGAAACTCTGGTACATGTTTGTATGAATTGACTCTTGTGAATAGAAGTAGTGAAGTGGGGTTCCTTTGGACATCTTGGGGGAAGACTGGAATAGTTTCTGCACTTAAATTCACAAAGTTCACGGCCAAATGAGGATAAGAACATAGGTACATGGAGAGTTGTATGCTTGAATATGATCTCCTGCCCAACTGTTCGGTAAGCTATGCAAGTCTACAGAAAAAGGAGGAAAAGATCCCACGTACAGAGTTAGGTGTATGCTTTCATGACTCAGAGGTGAGGGCTCCTATGTTTGCAGATTCAGAAGTGACTCAGATAGTGTATGTTATTCTCTTCAAATATTCCGCTTGTCGTTCAAGCATCAATACTTGGTGCACGAGCTTCAAATGATCAAGCATGAGGCTGGAGACCTGTACTATGTAAATAAGAGGAAAATTTAGTGGTAAGGTCCTTTTTTTTCTTGCTCCCTTTTTGAATATGTAAAAGGACGTTACTTCAGATTGTATAGTGGAATGTTAGATGTAGTTCTGTGCCTACATTTTTGTGAACAGAGGTTAGAAATTTAGACATTTATCTGAAAAATAAGTTGGCCATGCTTCTTAATAATTATAATGATATTTTATTACTTATCTGTAGTTTGACATGAGAAAGTCCGTCCAAGGTTGGAACTTGTGAAGCTTGAAGATGCATTGTGCTGTAGGGGTGATTGGATGCGTTCATGGGAATTAGTGTTGATTCACTTGAGCTCCGAGATTTCCACGTCGAAGACCCTTCCAATTCAAATGGGAGCTGAAGCTTTGACCTTCAAATTCCCATGGGAGCTCATTAAGCTGGTCGTGTAAATCCAGAGAGTGGTCCATTACTTCAACATAGACGCACGAAAATAGAGAAATATTTGATCCACAGAAAGTTTAATAAAACGAATTTATATACTGACATACCTTGAAAGACGTGATTATAAAATTTTATACCATAAAATAAATCTTAAATATCGTTGATTATACTGGGTTATGTGATTTCCCAACTTATAAATATGTTTTTTTTTTTTTTTTAGTTCTCTTGCCAAATACAAGAATAATTTGGAAGGCCTAATCCAATTTTGGTTGGCTGGTGGGCGTAAAAGGTTTAACTAAATTAGTATTCAATAATTTTAAGATTTTTGAATTGACAATCAGGTATTTAAAAATTGATATTAGAGCAAGGACTATCTCACAATTTCAAATCATGGAGTGAGAGACCTATAGGCTGAAT
This sequence comes from Cyclocarya paliurus, assembly GCA_029856935.1. NCBI lineage: Eukaryota > Viridiplantae > Streptophyta > Magnoliopsida > Fagales > Juglandaceae > Cyclocarya > Cyclocarya paliurus. The sequence goes on along the minus strand of CM056957.1, from coordinate 3,095,182 downwards.
TAAAATAGCTCGGTACCATGTATGAGCATAATATTAAGTCATTAAATACTGATAGATGAGTGAAGCCGCCAAAAGAGAAAGGGCTACTCCTTCATTAGTGTTGATAGAGTGGGTCACCGTGGACTGTAGATTTAAAAGCTTGGTGGAATGTTATAATTAGGGCTGAGCACCGACTCCGACTTTGTCGGAGGTCAAATCCAACCTCCGACTCCGACAGGGACATCCTCCGTTCCGACTCTGACTCCGACTCCGACTTGTCGGAACGGAGTCGGATTTTGTACTTTTTTTGCTTTTCTTTTTAACATCATATTTGGCCTACTTTTGTTTAAAAAAAATTGTGATTTCCAATTTCAATTGTTTCAAAATTTATAATCTAAACTAAATAATTCATTTTTGATTACAACAAAAAGTACAACTAACTAAAAACAAGTACTAACATGCTTTCAAAAATTACAAAATAAAAATAAATTAAATTACAAACTTCCAAATGCAACAAAATAAATTAAATTACAAACTTCTAAATCCCAACAAATGAACCAAAATAAAGTAAAATGTTGCAAACTTCCAAATGCTCCAACTTCCAAGTTGTGCCTGAAACAAATATGAAAAGATTAGTAAAGAAAACATAAAGGAGCATAGGAAATGCTTGGTTGCAAGATACGTATTTTGGTACTAGATTAATGTGGTTTCTGACTCCAAAAATGAAATTTGGGTCCTAAAATAATACAGGAGATCAATAAAAATATGTTTATAAGATTATATATGGATAAGTATACATATATTATGTATACAAAAATATTTATTCTCTCATGTATAATAATTAATTATTTTTATTCCTTAACAATAATAAATCAAATTCCAGCCTTCTAGACACCAGCTTGCTCTGCTCAATTTTCCACCCGTCCAACAAAACCCAGCTTGCTCCCCATTTCCTCACTCGCTCATTCTCACTTCTATACTAAAACCCACATGATTATTATTAAAAATAATAACATTAATAATATAAATAAAGATAGATTCATATAAAAGAAATAATATAACAAACATATATCATAAACCGACTACACAGATCATATCACCAACACTCATGATTGAAAGGTACTCTTGCGTACATACTGGCCAATTTTAAACATCACAACAAGCATTGGAATATATATTACGGGTACTAGCAGTACTCTTAAAACTTGAAAACTTTCAGTTTTTACATGTGCACAACTAACAAATGCAACAACACACTTAAATTTCCAAATCATCAACAGAACCATCTTTATAAGTTATAACATAGAACCATCAAAATTAACAGAATCATCAGAATATATTCATCCTAGACACATTTTTTAACAAAAGGGATATCAATTCCAGGCAAACCAGACAACTCATATCTGCATGCTTATTTACATACAATATGGATAATGCACGAAAATACTTCAGTGCCTAATCTACACAGCAAATGTTCAAAAGTCTGAAATTCAAGAAGATCAAATGGTGTTTCCTTCTGTGCCACTAAACAAAAAGTATATAAAAAATACAGGTGGATTTGAAAAATGAGAAAGTTATGATGAAAACATCACTAAAACAACATCAAAAATTACATATTTTTGGGTAACGGATTCCCCAAACATAATCAGCAAAATAAACCCAAATTACCAATCAGCAAATTAAAACCCAATCATTTGACCATATAAATCAGTACAAGACAGGGGCAGTCTAGGAGCTTACTGTGGTGAACCAAGATCTGGAAGAAGCACTATCAAAAGCCAAATCTGGAAATAACCATAGAAAAAATCAACATTAACAACCTCAAAGATTTGATTAAAGAACAGAGACATGGGTTTGGGTAACTTATCGACTTCGAATCTTCGATGGGCAGTGATTAATGTACGATTGAGAGTGTAAGAGATCAATAGGCGATGGGGATTCGAGGGACGACATTTGCACAGCTGTAGTACACCTCAAGAGGCCACTGACGACGGGACCTAGGGTTTCAAGGGAAACTTGAGAGAACGAAGGAATTTAGGGAGTGAGGGACCGAGGGTGAATAGCGACTCCGGGGGAGGGATCGGGGGCATTACAATCACCGGTGGAGACTGTCGCAGAGTTGTTGACGGCTGCGTGAGAGATGGGGGAAGGCTGCATGAGGGAGTGGGAGGGCTGTGAAGAATCTGAAGAATGAAGATGACGAAATGGGGAGAGAGGAACTCGGGAACCCTAAAGGGCCTAATTCCTAAACAATTAAGTTATTAACAAATAGAAACGGCACCATATAGTAGTATACTAATTACTATGAATCTATTTTATATATATATATATATATATATATATATGAAGATTCAAAATATATATATGATATATATGAATATTACTAATACTAATTATACTATTACTAATCCACACCATTATGGCCTAATTTATATATAATATACTATTACTATAATATACTATTAGTCTAATACTATATCGTATAGTATAATTACTAATACTATAGTATCATACTATTAGTATGTTAGTGATTTAATATATATATATATGTTAAATCTTTAATTTCTTATACTTGATATATATTCATATATATAAATATTAGTAATACACTAATAGAATTAGTATATAGTGATACTATTGGTATAGTACTATTACTATATGTTAGTGATAATATAGTATTAATATCACTATTATCACTAATACTATAGTGATATTAATACTATATATAGTTATAGTGATTAGTATAACTATGTCAGTATTAGTTATACTAATAGTTATATTAGTTATATCAGTATTAGTATTAGTATTAGTTATACTAGCAGTAATATTAGTTATCCTAATAGTTATATTAGTATTAGTTATTATTAATACTATACTAATAGTGATATTAATACTATATATAGTTATAGTGATTTAGTATAGGTATAAGTTATAACTATAGTCTATATTAGTATAAATATTAGTATTAGTTATAGTGATTGGCATAACTATATATTAGTATTTGCTATAGTGATTTTAATTTAGTATAACTATATAATAGTATTAGTATAAATATTAGTATAACTATATCACTTATACTAATACTACTAGTGTTAGTATTACTATATCACTAAAGTTAGTAGTATCATATAGTGATATAGTATTAGTAACTAATACTATAGTGATTTATATATAGACTTAAAGTGAATTACTAATAGTATTAATATTATGCCATAAATCTAATTAATATACTAATGTATATTAGTATTACTAATAGATTTATCAAAAGGAATATGTTGAGAATTTATTAGGCCAAAAAATATAATTAATATAAGATATTGTTATATAAAATTTATATGATTAATACTTTAGTTATTATACATTAGTATTATATGTTATTATAAATTTATAGATTAGTGTTTATCCATTAGTATTACATGTTATTATGCATTTTAGTGTTTATAGTATATTATATATACATTAGTATTACATGTTATTATATTTATACATTAGTAATTTAGTGTTACATGGTAGTAATATTGTAAATTTGTAATAGTATGATGTTTACATATAGTCATATACTAAACTATTATTAGTCAATTTAATCTATATATATTATAGTATAAATGTATTATTTAACTAGTATATTATTGAGTTTAACTAATTATATAAGATATAGTTGTATAAAATGTAAATGATTAATATATAGAAAAATACATATATTTTTATAAAATATGTATAAAATCCGAGGTGGAGGCGAAGTCGGAGTCGGAGGGCCAAGTCGGAGTTGGAGGCGGAGTCGGAGTCAAAGGCGGAGTGTCAGAGTCGGATCGGAGCGGAGGCGGAGTCGGTTCATCAACAACTCCGACTCCAACTCCGACTTCCAAGGGGAAAAAAACTCCGACTCCGACTCCAACTTGTTGGAGTCGGAACGGAACCAGAGTGGAGTCGGATTTTCAGATTTTTGCTCAGCCCTAGTTATAATTTTGAGAATAAAATGTTTAACCAAATTAGTATCCAAAAATTCTAGCGCTTTTGGATCAATGGTTGGGTCTTTAACATCAATCAATAAAGAAATGATATTTGTAGTCCTAAGATGTATAAATCACCCGCACCTCTTTCGAAAAAGGTAGATAAATATGAAATTTATATAAAAAAATTATTTTTTTAATGGTGGACCTTAAGGCTGGGCAGCCCGGACCACCTCGCCCTCACCATGCGGGGGAGGAGTGCCTCGCTCATAGCATTTGAAGAAGTAGGGGCGGGGGCCCAACTACCTTGCCCAAGCTTAGCCCAATTAATATATATATATATATAATTATATTTATATAAACTAATTCTTAAATATAAAATGACGTTGTTTGGGGTAAACTCCAAAATAACGTCATTTTATACTTAAGAATTAATATATAAAACATAGCTCCCAGCCCATTTCTCTCCTCTCCAATCTTTACTCATCTCCAGTCTCCTCTCCCCTTTTCTTTCCTCCTCCTTTTGCTCTCCATCCCAAAAACATCAATGATTCATGCCCTATTTTTAGCGTTCCTAAAGCATGGTCATAGTTCATTTGCTTAAACTGTGGTCTTGTCGTGTGTCATGGTGGCGATTTTTTTCCATGTGACACTGTTTGTACTTGGTAATTTGTTATTAGATGTTAGATTTATGGATTTAGTGATGGATCTATATATTTGTTGTTTTTAGTTGTTTTGGATTTTTTTTTTCTTTTTCAAGTTGTTTTCCATTGTGGGTAGGTAGTGGACAGAGGGGAATGAATGGACCATGAGGCCAATCTGCCCTCGACGGGGCACCCCCTCCAACGGGGTGCATGTGCGGATTCGAAGGGGCAAACCTCACTACACACCCATGCAGGGGGTGCGGATTGGGGGCATCCCACCCCGAGATTGATAGCACCATTAATAGATCTCACTTTTTTTTAAAGACAATATACAAAATTTAAATACCCTAAAATCACATCTATCATTACTCTGCTCAACATCTATCAACTATCATCGAAGTTGGACACATGACGTGGCAGCATTTTTGAATTTGAAGTTTCAAACCTGGACCGGTTGGCCCTTGCATATTTGTTGCTCCCAACACGGTCGTATTGTCAAGTATAGATTATCGAACTACGGACATTCCAACGGTCATCTTGCTGTTTTCGTTTCGCACTCTCCCCCTTAACTTGTAAGAACGAGAGAGCATCGTTATGGTGGTCGAAGCGAAGCGAAGCTATGAGGAATGCCGCCGACAGAGGCTGGAAGAGAACAGGAAGCGAATGGAAGAGCTCAATCTGGGCAGGCTCGCCCAAGCTCTCAAGGCCTCCAGCCCTAAACCCTCTCCGGTGGGTTTGGATAACTCCTTATCTCTCTTATTTACTCCCTCTGCATTTTGGATTCTCGAGTTTGATGGTTTTGGTGGATTCTTTTCCTCCTACGGGCAGATGAAGCAGGCGAAGCGACCTACGCAGCCTGTGGACCCCTCTTCCGTGCGGGTGAGAAGATCGAGCCGCGTCGCCAGCAAGCCCCCTCCCAACTACAAGGAAGTCAGCTCCCTCTCGCTCCCTCTTCATTTTACAAGCCTCGTCGCTATTTAGCCCCCTCCTTTATAGTTCCTTTTGTGCTGAACATATACGATTACTCTGTACTTGACAAAGCGAACGCGTTGTTTTAGAAGATTTAAGGTGCTCACTAGGTTGATGTAGAAGATTTAAGGCGTTTACTAGGTTGATTCCTGATAATTCTTTTTTTTTTTTTTACAATTTGTCTTCAAGTCCTAAGTATCAAGTATTAATTTGATGCATTTTGTAGTTTAAACTTGTTCTAGAATTTATGTAGAAGAACTTTTGCTGCTGTCTACATATAGCGCTAGGTTTGAGTTTGATTATATCTTGCATTTAATAAAGCTGTTATCCCTGCCTTTTCGTCTTCTGAAGTCCATGCTGCCTTATTTATATGCCGGAGGGCCATTAAGATCATAGGACTAGATTATGGGGTCCATCTTAAATGATGTCGGTTTAACTTGGAGTTTTAGATACGTTAAAATTATTATTCTTTTTCATTGCACCGGGTGTCCAGGAACAGCGTCTAGTCTAATTTAAGGGAGCATAAGCCATCGGCAAGGAGTTTTCCACAACTATACCTCGGAGAATTTAAGGGGAAATCCTCCAGTCCGATGGCCTCTAGAAATTGTTTGCACCCAATGAGATTTGAACTTTGTACCTTTGAGGGAGTATACCACCAAGACCAAGGCCTTTACCACTTGAGCCAATCCCTAGGGGTTGATACGTTACAAATATAAACTACATTATTTTCTTAAATAGTTTGGTAATGTTTGGAGTAGTTATGGATACCTAAATAGTTTTATGCTGTTCAAATGATTAATTGATGCTTTATTGGTTCGCCAACTACTTGATTCTTGGCAGGTCCCAATTGAACCTTTGGGGAGGCCCAGAAGGTTAGTATAGCTTAGTGTTAAAAAATCGTTCCTGTACTCAAAAAAAGACTTGAGTATTCCATAGGTTGCTTATCCTATACTAATGTGGGGTTGACTTTTAGGAGCTACCAACGAAGAGATCTGTTGAATAGATTTTATGCTTCAGATGAAGCACGGCAAGATGCAATTGAGAGAGCAGAACAAGTTGAATTGGGCTTGGGATCTGACTTCCCCACTTTTCTGAAGCCCATGCTCCAGTCACATGTCACTGGTGGATTTTGGCTGGTAAGTCTATGATCTGTACAGACAGTACAGATTAGATACCATGGGTGCATTTAGAGAGAAAGGAACGAACAGAATTTTGAAGATAGGGAATGCTCACTGGAAGAAACGTATAAGTCTCTTCTTTAATACTATGTTTCTATGGGCGATTGGAGTGGGTTAAGTTCCTCTTAACTTGTTTTTCTTGTATACTTGGGCTTTGCCTATTTTTCTTAGCATGGATAAAAGCTCTTCTTATAGAAAAGAAAATAAAAGAAAAGATGATTCTATGAACGAAGACTGTTCTTTCAGTAATATATGTTAGCAAGTGTTGTTGAATCACTGGTTGTTCATAAATTCTTGTAGACTGACATTGTTTATGAATATGGGACAATAAATATTGCTTGAACTCACGCCCAAAAACTGAAACTTGGACATTTGTTTGACAGTTATGTGGTTGCTTTTCCTTTTAAATTGTTGGACATGATTTCTTGTTCTTTATGTTGAATTAAACAACAACATCAATCTATAGAGTATAGAATTGGTGTAACTTCTAATTTTATACCCATATTTTGCTATAAAATAGGGCCTGCCTGTCCAGTTCTGCAAGATGCATCTTCCCCACAAGGATGAAATGATTCCTTTAGTAGATGAGGATGGCAATGAGTTCCCAACAAAATATCTTGCTAAAAAAACTGGTCTTAGCGGTGGTTGGAGAGGGTTTGCTATTGATCATCAGCTAGTTGATGGGGATGCATTGGTGTTCCAGTTAATTAAGCCTACCACGTTCAAGGTGAGAAGCTGAACTCAGATGGATGCCTATTTGGTACACTCAGAGCTTTAAACATCTACGTATGTTAACAACATACGAGAGCGTTTCAATAGAAATGCTGTGAAGTTTATTTCTGAGGTAACAGAGGTATTTATGAGTTGAAAGGCAGGCCATGATTGCTAGACAGCATTAATTTTGTTGTTGTTTTCCCATTTCTTGTGTCTGCTTGAATTACATGCATTATGTTTTTTTCCTGTGTGTTTCAAGGTTATTTTTCGTTTCAGAGATGGTTTTGTTCTATAGAAATCTCGATTTTAAAGTAAAAAATTTCGATCCTATAGGTGCTCTCTTTATGGTACTTTCCTGTTTTATTCTTCCTAGGTGTTCATTATTAGGGTATCTGAGTTACCAGATAATGAAGAAAATGATACGAATTCAGATGTCTTGCCCTTGGACAGGAGTACCAAAAGAATCAAACCCAGTAATTGCTTTCCACTCTGAAACTCGGTTTTTGTATAGCAACTGATATAACATGGTTCACAGTTCTCACTTTCATCTATTGCTATTTTCTTGGCAGGCAGAAAGTAGTATTTACACTTGATGTCTTACTGGATTCTTCCTTATTTTGCTCAAAGAAAAAGCTGTGGTACATTAGGATTCAGCACTTCTTCTAATGTAACTAACGTAGGGTTCATCATTGTCGAGGTTTTTCTCTAACTCTGATTAGAGTATAGTTGTTGTCCTCTTAAAAATATTCTCGTCGTTAGCCTGGCTTGTTAATGGAATGCAATGAACCATAATAACGATATTGATGGCCTTGGGATTGAAGCTTACTACGTTATTTCTTATGAACTTGGAGATAAAATCCGTGTTGCATTTCTTTCTTTCTAGATAAAATCTGTTTGCTTATTGAAGACATCATTTATGTTTTTGTCTGGCACTTGTGGGAAGACTACTTGCATTCTCCAACAAGTTTCCTGAATGTTTGTAAGAAATATGAAATAAAGAACTTGTATAGTCTGGGAACAACGTTTGAATTGTAGTTAATTGCAAAGGTTATATAGATGACTTCTTTGCAAAATCTGGTTCGTTCTACATATTACACTAATCATTTACCAGAAGATGAAAATGATGTCCCCACTAGCTTATAAGACTGACGCCTACCACTGAGCTTATACAAGCAAGAAGGTGACACCTTTTGAAGATTGAGGAATAAGAAAAATAAATTTGTAATCATGGAGTGTGCAAGTGTCGAACAATCTCTTTACAAAAATTGAGTAAATATGAGACCCACATGGAAAAAAAAATTATTTTTTTAATAATGGATCCCATTGCATTTCAAAATAATTGCGTGCCACTTGCATACTCTATGACCGTATCTAATTTTTCTCAATGAATAATTCTACACTGATACAAACAAAATAAAATGTAAGACACAAGTCCCAAAACCCTAACCCCTAAACCCTAAAACAAAACCTTAAACCCTAAACCCAAAAACTAAAACCCTAAATCCTAAAACCTACCCTACACCCTCAACCTTAACCCAAAACCCTAAACCACCATAAACCCTAAAACACTAGACCCTAAAACCTAAACCCTAGAACCCTAACCCTAAACCCTAAAATTCAAACCCTAAAACCCTTAACCCTTAACCGAAATCCTAAACCTTAAACCCTAAACCCTAAAACCTTTACCAACCCTAAACCCCTAAAACCACCCTAAACCCTAATCCCTAGACCATAAACCCTAAAACCCTAAATCCCTAAAACCCTAAACCCTAAAACACTAAACCCAATACCCTACCTTAGTGTGTTGCATTATTTCTATCGCATCTTGGAAAAAAAGCTTGGCATATTTTACTAACTCAATGTGTAAGAATGCATTTATAGTAGCAATCTTTAGAAAAAAGGTGTATATGGCTCTACCTCCTAGTTTCACTTGTGAAGGAAAATGGCATGTAGTCCATGAATCCTTCCTGGTCTTTCTCAGATTCTACTCCCCTGTTGTCAATTGGACCAGGTAAAAGCTAAACTTTTTAATTCCAATTATAATATACTAAGCAGATGAAGAGATGCCAAAGGGGCTTGTAATTCCAATTTTTTGCAGATGAAGAGACGCCAAGAAGGCTTCTTACTTCCCAAACATATCTTTCTACATCTACATAAAAATGATGGTTTTTCAAGAATATGCAAGAAAAGCACTTTGAATTGTTGATTTATCACTAGAGATGGCCTAGAACCGATAGTTTATTATCTAATGGATTTTTCCTTTCTAATACTCAATCTGAGAGTTATCAATATTTATCAAATATGTTTCTATCTAACAAAATGCTATTGGATAAATGACAAAGACATTGTTGAAAAAAATGGCTTTTATTGGATGAATCGAAAATTGGATTCATGTAAAAAGATAAAGGTTTCCCATTTCTTAGTCGGAATATATGTGGCCATGAAATAGGGATTAAGCGGAATAGAATTGACCTGGTGGTAGAGTCGTGGAAGCACCTCTTTCTTCCATATTTTGGACCTTAGCTTTGTGGAATAATACACTACTGTTGAAACACGGAAGAATTGAATCCTTAGATCAAAACATTATGTATGGATGATATGAACTGCCTAAACATAAATCTTCAACAACAAATAACCAGAGATATTACTCACTACACCAAAAGATTTCCATTAATGAAAGATGTAAATCCATTGAAAAATAAGAAAATATGAATGTTGGATGAAATGGTTGTTGCTATTTGTTACAATAACGAATCATTGATTTAACTGATTAATTAAATAAAATAGATAGACATTTCTTTTTGTCTCTTACATGTCGTCGGATCTTCTCAATTGAAAGATTTCTATGTGGATAATATGCATTTCATATGGATAATACACATTCTAGTTGACCCCGAGCCTAATTCTAATTGTTTCTGCTCAACAAGCTGGATAAAATCCATGTTGTCCTTAAGCCCTTCTGTGATCCGATGAATCAAAACTTAAATCGCTTCTCAAAGAGAAATAGTGTTTCTATAGTAACTGTAGTAGCCATGTCAAAGTGCTCCCCACACTATAAAAAGAGTAAAAAGATTTTATTCCTCTCTCTTAATGGAGGTTGGGCCGATTCAAACAGGAGGTAGGCTTTAAAGCAACCATCCTTCAAAGAAAGCCTAATAGCTCATTGGTCTAGCTCCATGGCATTGAAAATGTATCAAGGCTAAATTGATTCACCGAAGCGATTAGACCTTAAAAACCTTTTCAAGTGTCAATAACGAGACGTTCTGTCAATCAGTGAAGGTTTTTGGTGACAACACCTAGAGATATCATAAGTGATAAGACTAAGATGAGTTAAGAGAAATCATGTGAAAAACATGTTGATGTTTAGTTTCCTCTTTTTCTTGCATTTGATTTTCTATTGTCACTTTCTAGTGCTGTGATTTATGGAAGCCCTCCTTTCAGATGAAGCGGCTAAAGCGTGAGTCTCTACTGCTTCGAAAACTAAGAATCCAATGAGGTAGACAGGAAATTGGGTCTCACAAAGTCCTCTAGTTCTGGTCCAACTTCCTACTTAGTGCCTACAGATATTGGAAGTGTTGACGATCTTTCTTCCTTTCATGACTACTACTTATCTATGCTTGAATAGTTCTCGCATGACTATTCTTCACACTGATTTCAATCTGATTTGTTGACTCTATTCGCCTGATATCATGGAAGCTAATGTGGCCAATGCGTTAACAAACTAATTCTTCATCCTTGAAAGATAATTGAAGGTAATCTATTGAACTTTAAGCTAATATTTTCAGACACTGATGGTAGGGAATGAGCTTGTGATCTTTAGTTTTTCCAATCACCAATGGTCTAAAAGATGATAAGTGATGAATGTCCATATACATCAACCTTTTATGGGTTTTGCTATTCATCCTCCCCACACTCCACACTCCACACTCCACATTTTTTAATATTTTTTTAAATTTTTTTTGAATTTTTTTTAAACTATTTATAATTTTTTTATTCACTATTTATATAAAAATATATTTGATAAAAACAATTAAAAAAAAGATAAAGTGTGAAGTATGACGTGAATAATAAATGTTGAATAGATTTTTTTATCTTTTATATTCTCAAGTTGAGGGTTGTACCGTCAAATTACATTTGCCAATCATGAGGAATTTTGTCTTCTTCATCGCCTACTGCAAATAGGATAGCTTTCTCCAATAAATTCATCCCCTTAAAAAAAAAATTAAAGCTCATAGTCAATTTCCACAGGTAGTCTACTATTGCATGCCCTTTGCCTTACTCATTTAGGGCTTCTGGGTGATGTACACGGTATCAAACTCTAATGTTATGCTTGGAAGATGAGATAAGATGAGAATTTTTAAAAATTTTGTAAATAATGTTAAGATGAAAGTTTAAAATATTATTTTTTAATATTATTATTGTTTTGGGATTTGAAAAAGTTAAATTAGAATTTGAAAAAGTTGAATTGTTTATTATATTTTATATGGAGATTTGAAAAAGATGTAATGATGAGATGAGATAGAGATGAGATGAGATTTCTCATCTTTGTTTCCAAACATAACCTAAGAGTCACATATGTCACCTTGTTGTACGACTCGTGAGGGTTGGCTTTCCAAAAAGAGACTCGAGCAAAGTTTTGAATTTCATTCTGGTGAGCGTTTTGGTTGAAATATTGGAAAAGAATATTTCTGTCTGTTTTGATATATCGTTTCGGAATTGTTGTATGGATAAATTACACACACATATAAACAATTATATATATATATATATATATATAGAAAAACTATATTCTAAAATAATATCAATACAAGTCATAAAACTATACATAGCTGAAAAATTTAATAATAGTTTTCAATACAAGTCTTAAAAAAATACATGTTAAAAAAAATTCAATTAAGTTAGGTTTGGATAGTGAGTTCAGATGAAATAAGATGAAAGTTAGAAGTTGAATAAAATATTATTAGAATATTATTTTTTAAAATTATTATTGTTTTAGAATTTGAAAAAATTAAATTATTTATTATATTTTATATAAAAATTTATAAAAATTATAATAATAAAATGAGATGAGTTGAGAATGTTTCTAAATCCAAACTTAACTTTTAATTCATCTAGTGACTTATAAAAAAAAAAAACCATCTAGTCGGTGAAGGCAGTGATATTTTATATATGATTGGACTTGAAAGAAGTTTTATGCATTTCGTGAATGATCGCTAGTTTTTGGTTTGAGGTTATAGGTGAGGCTACTTTGCCGCCTCATCTTTATTGTTGGGCGGTATTATTATTATTATTATATTTTATTTTTTTATATTTTTTTAATACAATTAAAAATTTTAAAAAAATAAAAAAAATTATAATACACTTAAAATCACTTTCTTAATCACTAAATATAATAAAATAAAAAATTTTTACCCAGCGGTCAACTTGGGCAGTCAAGTTGAGAGGGCAAAGTAGTGTTTCTCTCGAGGTTATACTGAACTTTGAATCCTATAAGTACATATGTTGCAAACAGGTATATTTCATCTATAAAGAGAGGGAAAAAGTAAATAAATAAAGAAAAATACTGAATGCAGCCGGCTTGGAGAACCGGTGCGTACCCGTCTCCTATGTGGATGCTTAATGAAACGAACCGTTTCATTCAAAATAATGCTGCGATTTGTTTCTTTTGGTCTCCCGGTAGCTTTTCCCTCCCTCCTTCCCATTCTCCTTCTTCTTATCTCCACGTACCCTTCCTCCTCTAATCTTCTCCATCTGCTCTGAAACTGATCTCCATCTTCGTCAGTTCCAGATATCGGTTGTAAAAAGTGCCTAGAGGAAGTTGATTATGAGCATTCTGTGCAAGTGGTCAAATGGCTAGAGCATCAAGGGCACCTGGATGAAGATTTTTTAGAGTAAAATTTCTCACTTGGTTCAGCCTCAAAGCCACAGAGCAAGAGAGAAGGGTCGTTAATGTCTTTGTGGCTACTTTGCTTGATGACCCTCCTAGTTTAGCCGGATAGCTTATGGATACCTTCGTGGACAAGATATGCCGTGAACAAAAACCAGTTAATTCTAGGCATGGCTTTTGCTTTAGCTTGTGGCATTAATGCTGAATAGTTATTTTGTTTTGCATGAATATTTTAGAGAGTAACCAAAGACATGTAGGCTTTTGCTGGCAAAACAGAAAAATATATTTGGCTACTTCAAGCTAGAAAAATGTGAAGCTCCTTGATTTTTATCTATATATATATATAAAAGAAGAAGCCATTCACAAGGTCTCTCTTTCTCTCTCACTTGGTTTTCAGATTTTAACAAGTGAATCCAACAATGTCCTTCAAACTCGTTCCTTTCTTTCTTTCTTTTTTTGTTTCACTAAGAGCATTAGCATTGGTCTATGCATATGCATATGCAAAATTACCTCTTTTGCATAACCATTTGGCCATTCAAGCAAAACTCCCACATTGGCTTATGCATATTTGAGACCAAATAATAATAAAATATTATTTTTTTATTATTATTAATTTTTTTCTAAAATCAAAATTTTTATATATATTTTGTAATTAACATCCACTATATATATTTGACATTAATAATACAAATGCAATAATAAAAAATATAATTTTTTTTATATATTATATTAAAAATATAATAAAATGAAAAAATATATATAATATATTATAATAATAAAATGAATGTGTATGTGAAGATTTGTTGTGTTGTTGAGGGAGGGAGAAGAGGAAAAGATTGAGAGAGAAAGAGTGGAAGGAGAGAGAAATAACAATTAAATATGTTTGATGGAGTGAATAGTTGTTATCTAAATTTGGATAACAACTGTTCACTGTTAGCTAAATTTATGGATATGCATAAGCCAATGTGGATGTTTTTTGAGTCATATTATGCAAATATGGTTTTGCATATAGATATGCATAGACCAATGCTAGTGCTCTAAGAAAGAAATTAAGCTACATTGAAAGCATCCCAGTTGTGCTTTTAGCCCATCCATCTTCCTTCGCACTCCCCTTCAACATGGATGTATACGGCACCCTAAAAGCATGGTAGTTCCAAGGCACTGCTCTTGCATCCCCAACTGAATTCTATGATCACCAATACAACCAGCCTTTGAAAATAACACCTTCCATGAGCAACCTTGAAGCCCTTATCTCCAAGCTTCCCTCAGTTGTGCCGCCAACCACAACGCCACAGTCACATGAGTTTATTCATCATCTTAGAAGACATTAGAATCTATTGAAATGAAAAAAGTAGCGAAGGAGGAGATTGATGAAGAGATATATAGGCCTGAACTCGAAGTGGATGAAAGCAGCAGTTCCATGACAGCCAATCGTCGTCAAAAGCATTTCCATCAGAACCAAGATTAGAAAGTAAAAACCGGTGCCGGACCAAACAACAATAATGGATTTTAGGACTCACTATCGGTACTGCAACTGGGTTTTTATTATATTGTATGAGAATTGAGTGCTTGATGCATGTCTAACATTGGGGGGTTCCTGATCTACTAGGTTAAGCTTTAGCATTACGCAAGTTGGAATCTTCCCAGTTCCTCCGCACCAGACCCAGACGCCAACGCGATTTTTCCTAAATTGATGAAATCTGAAATTTGATTTTCCCTCCTTTCTTCCCGTTTCTTCTATTTTGTGATTTTTTTTTTCTTTTTTTTAAGATGACGTGGCATAGTCGATTCCCCAACGGTTGCGGGCGACAGTTGCATGTAGCATTGTTGATCAATAAAGGATTAGGTGAGTAGCCTATCTCTTGTCATGTCAACTCCATCCTATCTTTGAGGACAAGTAAATTGACTATTTCTCAACCTAAAAATAAAAATTCGTACGAAAGTGAACTAAAAATTAAAGAAATATATTATTTAATTTATTTTTTTATTTTAATATTTCATGTATTTTTATTTTTTTAAGAGCTAACTATTAATATATTGATATTTTTTTATATTTTTTAAAAATATTTTAAAATGATAAAATATATGAATAAAAAAATTTAAAAAAAATAAATAGACAAATTTGACGCTGTCAAATGGAGCTGCTCAAAACAAAAACAA
This sequence comes from Cyclocarya paliurus, assembly GCA_029856935.1. Lineage (NCBI taxonomy): Eukaryota > Viridiplantae > Streptophyta > Magnoliopsida > Fagales > Juglandaceae > Cyclocarya > Cyclocarya paliurus. The sequence goes on along the minus strand of CM056957.1, from coordinate 3,079,701 downwards.
AAATTATACAAGAACCCAAAACAGTAGAACAAAAATTGTCGGTGGTTATTAAACTTTGAATTTAATGGAGAAGGTGATGGAGGCCCTGCTTGGGAGTTGGTCCAGGTGAAACACAGAGAGGGAGATGCTTGTCTTTCCAAAATATGTTTTGGTTCATTTCGGTATTTCGTTGAGCTTCTTATTGATCACGACATATCTACCATTCTTTTCTCCCAGATGCTAGAACGTTGACGAACGTCTTCGACGAAATACTTCCTATAAGTAACGAGTTATCAGTTTTATTTTTGCTGTTATAATTTTTATTATTCTCTTGTAACGTTACCTTTAGATCTTCATTTTCAAGCCATCACACAGAGAGAGACGGAACGAGATGTGCGTTGAAGAAAAAGAGATGTCGTTTTTACAAATTTGTCCCTTGCTTTTTCTAATTATTTACCAAATTGTCATCTAAACATGTTCCGAATCGAAATGTGTTCCGGCCGAAATATTGGAATTCAGCCAAAACAGACCCGAACGGCCGAAATTTGATCCGAAATGAATCACTCCATCAAATCGTGCCAGTTATAGTTCCGGCACGAAAAATTCTAGCCATTCCGGCCAAAACGAACGGAATGAAATTACAAACTCTGGTTGCAAGGCCCACGTAAGAGTACAACGGATCTTTTCTAAAACCGTATACTTTGTCTTATAATCAGTGAACTTCTTGCTAAGATAGTATATGGCTCTTTCCTTCCTACCCGTTTCATCGTGTTAACAAAGGACACAACTCATGGATGCTTCCATTACTGATAGATGAATCGGGAGAGGTCAACAGGCGTTGGCGGTACTACGATGGGAGGATTGAGTAGATATTTCTTCTCTTTGTCAAACGCCTTTTGTCAATCCTCGTTCCTGCTGTCTATCTTTTCTAAAAAAGAAGGCAGGCTTTTCTTTATGAGCAGTTTAAATATCGGCTCGTAGATGGGTGTAAACTGGGCAATGAACTTGTTGATGTATTGTAGCCTGCTCAAAAAAGCCACGGTTTCTTTCTCTGTCTTTGGTACCGACATGTTGATAATTGCTTTGACTTTTTCAGGTCGACTTCAATTTCTCTCCTGTTGACAATAAACTTGAGTAGTTTACCTGACAAAGCAGCAAACCTCCTCCTAGCTTTATATGCTTACGCGTCAGAGAGAGAGGTAGCCCTCATAGGGAGAGAGAGCTAATAAGAACACCAATATAAGAAAGCTCTTTACTGAAGCAAGCAATCAAAGTCAAAATCAAATACTGCAATCAAGAACTCCAGGAAGATGCAGTTAATTATTCCTATACTGATTAAAGAAAGGATTAAACACTTAACTCATGGATTCACAGGCTTTACTTGAACTCTTAGATTACAGTTTAAACAGAGATTACAAACAGCTATGGTGTTTCCCTCTCTTCCCTATGCTCGTCTCCACTCAGAAAAGATACAACAACAAACAGCTACAACTTTTAGTTTCGGTTGCGTGCATGTTGCAAACCCGGTTTTTTTCCGAAGAGAACATCAGTATCTCTAACACCGGAGACAACTCCCCGATTTACATCCAACAGCTGCATATACCATTTTGGTATATAAGACATTCTGGATGTGGAACATTTTGCTACCACTTCTTATATCTTTTTAATGTTTTTGCTTCTTTTTCCTTTGTAGGCGAAACAAACCTGGAAACTTTTTGCTTCATAAAAGAATTTTCAATCGTTACAACTTTCTACATCATGCCGTGCGTGTGATTAATAGCCCTAAATGGACAACGTACATGCCACCTTTTATTCTTGTATCATTTCGTGAGAGAAGATTACAGAACAATTGAGTCGCCCCCACAGGATTATACGGACCAAACCTTCTCTTACTATTGTCTTACTTTCCATTTGAATTTCAAGGAAAAAAAAAAAACACTTTCAAGTTCTTGTTCGAACTTAAAAATTTTAAGTGAGAGAAAACTATATAAAGTAAACTCTACAATATTTATAATTTTATATCTATTTCTCTCTTACTTGAATCCCTCAAATTCTAACTCAAGTTCTTGTCCGAATTTAAAAGTTTTAAGTGAAAGAAAATCATATAAAATAGAATCTATAATATTTATATCTATTTCTCTCTTCCTTGAATCCCTTGAATTCTAACAAGAACTTGAGATTACATCAAATGAAATCAATAAAAGCTAAGATGGGGGTATCGGCAGTGCTTCCTTACATCCTCCCTTTGGGTAAAAGGGCCCGCGATATTATTTTCTTTTATTCAGACTGACATTTATTTTGTTAAAAAAAAAAAAACGAATGTAGGGACATAATTTGACATTTGCTCATAGTTTCGCCGTCGGTTGACTAAAGTATTCTGGTGTAAGATACAAACGTTTTCGGGGCAAGTTGGACCGGGCCGTAAAGAAACATCTCATTTTTGCAGAAGTTCATACCTTGCCAACACTTTTACCGGAATGTAGATATTCAACAGCATCTGCAACAGCATTGAGGCCCAAAAATCTTTTTGGGTCTATGACAACCTAATACCATGGAATCAGAAAATTAGAAATTCCGAACACCTGAAAGAGAGAGCTAAAACAATGACATGGCTTATAGAGAATGATTGGATGGCTTAGAATGCAAGAAAGAAACACTTCATGATAGACATCTATGTTAGGGAGGGACTTGCAATTTAACTTTCTTTTCTAATAATTTCTACGTAGCGTTATTCGAAACAAAATGATAGATTACGTGTAATTTAGCCTTTTAATTTCGACATATATACTGGCCAACATAACGAGCAATGACATTAAAATAATGCTACTCTATATTCTTCATCTACCTTGGCTTAAGCATCCAGATAAAAAAGAACGAGTACTTGCAAAGGAAAAAAAGAAAAGAAAAGAAGCTAATTCAAGTAACAGATAAGCATATTCTAGGGTACATGCATTACCTTCAGCTTTCCCTCAGAAAAAATATTAAACAGCCTGTCCAGATGCCGTTGCCATGAGTGACTATGTTGTATCAGGAAAAAGCCAGACTGAAAAAAAAAAACAAAAACAAAAATTGGGATGGTTAGACTACAAAATATTTAGGAAACAAGAAAATAAAATATTTAACTGATTATCATATCATAAGAAAACTTGACAGGCTTATTTTCATAGTGTTTGCTCAATGGCCAAATAATAAAAAGTGCAACAGTCGAAATTTTTTCATTTTTCTTTTCCAAGCAAGATTTATGGAACTGTCGCTTCTCTTTGATGGCATGCACACTACTTTAGTTTAGTGCATAATACTTAGACGTGTTAGAATCTCAAAATGGTGACAGGCATAAGCCAAATATGGGATAATCAATGAAGATTGATTTTAATGCATTAATTACTGGTGATATCATTGATAAGACATCAGGAAAAGTTATATTCTCTGAACTAGACACACTAAGCAAGAACAGAAATTTATGTCCTGCGTAGCACTTGTCTGCATAAGATCTGAGAGGGGTCAAGGATAGGAATTTCTACCAACAATCGGATATTAGTATTCCAATAATTTAAAAAGTTAAATGAGAGAACATCAGGAAGAAATATACTAATGAAAATGTAGTAATAGATCCAACTAATTCACTTGATTTTTTAATATCTCTCTGTTTCATTTGAATTTATCTGATTTTTTTATACCACAATAGCAGTTTTAGCCTTCAGCAGCTACATACCACAGTTTGGCTTTTAGCCAAAATCTTTTCACATAGGCCAGTGTAATTTGATGGCTTCCATCCGTGCTCCCCTTGATACTGACACCAGAATAAATCAGTTTATCAAGTCTAAATCTAATTGATGATCCATGCTAAAGAACAGTCATCAAACATTGACAAAGGGCTAACAGGAGATAGTGCTAAATCTACTTTGCTATATTGTTAACTCAATGAAATAATGAAATTAGTTTTTATGGGGTAGTTTATAAGGATAGCTACATTCCATACGTGAGAGCTCTCCAAAGCTGCAGGTCAATCATTAGATATGTGGAACAAGACTTTGTCATCAAGAACTTGAAAAGGAGCACCAGAGGTAACTTATTGTTAGATATTGAAGTAGGAATATAAAGACTAAAGACATTGATACATATTGCTAACAGGAATCCGTGTTTGTTTTAAATGATGAGGAATCCCGGAGATAGTGTAGATGCAACATGTCTTTTATCCGGTTAAACTCCGGGCCCATGTAATGCGTCCCCATCACATATATCAGGTGAATCATTGTTGTAAGTCTCTTGTCTCTTCTAAGTAACTTTATTGACACTCACTGGTTCTGGCTTCCTTCACAGAGTCAATGTATCCTTCGCTTGCCCATTCCCCATTTTTAATGATAAATTTGGTTTAATCCTCAACGTCGAAGGCTTTTCTCCACCATCATCGTTACTGAACAAATTCGGTTTCCTCAGGATCATAACGTTGGCTTGGTTTCTTTATCTTTGGTGGCTCATCATCAGCTTTCAGAGTTAATCCTTTCTTGGGCACAGGTAGAACCAAGTTCAAACCATCCAATGAACTTGATGACTGCACTTCCTTCGACCCATCAAAAGGAACCTCCTTTATTTCCACTAGCTTACCTTTTCTCTTGTAAAAGTTTTTCTCAATTTCAAGACGAAGCATCTGGGTCATTTTGGGGTCCTCACTGAGCAAGTGACCAAACTTGAGCTCTATCTAATCCCATTGGTTGAGCTTGGGAGGATCTCCATCTTTAGAAGCAAAAGCAGTGAATCTATTACCCTTTTCCCCGGTGATGAATGAAACGGTTGTGGTTGTTCTTCTTCCTTGAGTGCATGAGAACAACAAATGAGGGCGGGTTTGGCTTGTGAAGAAGGAGCTGGTGTTGGCGACGCTGCCTGCACGACTAAGAGAAATTAGACCGTCCATTTTGTCATCGGAGTTTGGGGATTGCATGAGAGAATTAGAACGGTCGAGAAGGGGGTGGGGGTGCCTTCCACGAAATTTTCCTTCGTTTTTGTCATATTTCAGTAGATTTATTTTATTTTATTTTATATCTCGGCTGAACGTGGTCAGCCGATTCCCCGATTCTTCACCCCGGTTGCCTGTAGTAGAGCTGATTTATTATTATTTATAAATTTTATTATTATTCACAGACCATACGTATAAAACATTCGAAAGTTCAGCCGACTGTTAGGGTACACTTGTCTATTGAATTGGTATCATCTGCAAAAAACCTTCTCTCCTCTTTTTGGACAATATAACGCAAAGTTGATGTTGTATTTTGTACCTCTTTTGTGCGTGGATACGTTATTTAATTCAAGAAAAAGCTATATTACCTCTTAAATTATACTCCTCAAATGTACCGTTTGACAAAAGAAAAGTTTATTTTTTATTTTTTTACTTAATAATTAAGAAAGTAATTTTAAGTGTATTGATATACTTTTTTTATTTTTTAAAAATATTTTAAAATGTAAAAAAAAAAAGTAACTAGTGATTATTAGGAGCGGTGCTACTCATGCAGCAGAGTAGCACCACTCTTTAAATCGATAAGAATATTTTTTCAAAAAAAGAAATCGAGAAGAAATATTAAGAATATCAGTGTTTGATGTTGAAACTAGAGTTTTGAATAATATAGCTTTTGTCTTCGTTTGAATTCAAAACTCGCCTCAAGTTATCTTAACTCATCTCATCTCATCATTAAAATTTTCTTAAATTTCAACACAAAATATAATAAACAATTCAATTTTTTTAAATTTCAAAACAATAATAATATTAAAAAATAATATTATAATAATATTTTATTATACTATTTACAAATCATTTTAACTCATCTCTAAATCCAAACTAGACATTTAATTTCGTGTCCTTATTTTCAATAATAAATATAATATGTAGTCATAACTCCAAGGCTGTAAATGGTGAAAAGGTTTTATTCAAAAATGATAAACGCAAACGTTTTGCACGCCCTTTACATGAATAAGCTAGAAATACGTACATAAATATGAAAGGAAACAAGGAAGCTAATTTGGTCATTCTTTATTCGTTTCTCTCTCCACCAAAACACTCTATATTTAAGGTTTAAAAATCTTACTTACCCCGTCTAGATCGGATCCACTCACCCTTTCTCCCATATGTATAGTTCCAACACTATCCTATTATGTTTTTTTTTTCCTTCGTTTTTCGACCATAACACATAGAGGTACCAATCTATTACTTTCCAACCATCCACTATCAATACGTACTGCACTGTAAGACTCCCAGTTGCCGATCTTTCAGACTACATAAGCAAATCATCAAAAAGAGTGGCGTGCATATCTCACGTGTGGCCCAAACCATGTTGGATCTCACGCATTGCCGCACCAAGGAGAGTATGCCGCCACCACACGCGGCATTGTTGGGGTCAGTAGTCTCGAATTTCTTAAATCTGACCAACCTCCACTCTCCTAGTGTGGAGCATGGTCTTCACCCGTCTCCACAGTTCTTGGTGTTTGCCCGCCAACGATTTGACTCTTATTTCGCTTGCTATCTTCCTATATTATCACTCCTCCTAACCAAGAATCGCGGGAAAAAAGTAGTGAAAGTCTCATTCAATCAGTCTAGATCAACGACATGCAACACAAATCCATTCATTGTGACTTTTAGTCATAATATTACAGTTTATTTATTAGACTGTATCAAAACTATTTCAAGTGATTTCCCCTTGTGAGAAATGGGTGACTTGACCCCGGATCCTTTTTTTTTTCCTTTTTCTCGTGTAGTACTATCTGGTTTGGAATGAATATTAGGACCTCTCACCCTGTTATCTCTTGTATCTTTTAACTATAATAAAGTCATTATAATTTTAAAATTTGAATAATGATGGAAAAACAACTATTTTTTAATTATGTTTTAAAATAATTTAAAAAAAAAAAGTCATCTCCCTTTGGGTAAAAGGGCCCGCGATATTATTTTCTTTTATTCAGACTGATATTTATTTTGTTAAAAAAAAAACAAATATAGGGACATAATTTGACATTTGCTCATAATTTGGCCGTCGGTTGACTGAAGGATGGATCGATGCAAACGACAACCTGTAAAAGTATTCTGGTGTAAGATACAAATGTTTTCGGGGCAAGTTGGGCCGGACCGTAAAGAAACATCTCATTTTTACAGAAGTTCATACCTTGCCAACACTTTTACCGGAATGTAGATATTCAACAGCATCTGCAACAGCATTGAGGCCCAAAAATCTTTTTGGGTCTATGACAACCTAATACGATGGAATCAGAAAAAATTAGAAATTCCGAACACCTGAAAGAAAGCTAAAACAATGACATGACTTTATAGAGAATGATTGGATGACTTAGAATGCAAGAAAGAAACACTTCACGATAGACATCTATGTTTAGGGAGGGACTTGCAAATTTCACTTTCTTTTCTAATATTTCTACGTAGCATTATTCGACACAAAATGATAGATTACGTGTAATTTAGCCATTTAATTTCGACATATATACTGGCTAACATAACGAGCAATGACATTAAAATAATGCTACTCTATATTCTTCATCTACCTTGGCTTAAGCATCCAGATAAAAAAGAACGAGTACTTGCAAAGGAAAAAAAGAAAAGAAAAGAAGCTAATTCAAGTAACAGATAAGCATATTCTAGGGTACATGCATTACCTTCAGCTTTCCCTCAGAAAAAATATTAAACAGCCTGTCCAGATGCCGTTGCCATGAGTGACTATGTTGTATCAGGAAAAAGCCAGACTGAAAAAAAAAAACAAAAACAAAAATTGGGATGGTTAGACTACAAAATATTTAGGAAACAAGAAAATAAAATATTTAACTGATTATCATAAGAAAACTTGACAGGCTTATTTTCATAGTGTTTGTCAATGGCCAAATAATAAAAAGTGCAACAGTCGAAATTTTTTCATTTTTCTTTTTCAAGCAAGATTTATGGAACTGTCACTTCTCTTTGATGGTATGCACACAACTTTAGTGCATAATACTGAGACATGGTGTTAGCATAAGCCAAATACGGGATAATCAATCTTCATTGATTTTAATGCATTAATTACAGATGATGTCATTGATAAGACCTCAGGAAAAGTTATATTATCTGAACTAGACACACTAAGCAAGAACAAAAATTTATCTCCCGCGTAGCACTTGTCTGCATAAGATCTGACAGGGGTCAAGGATAGGAATTTCTACCAACAATCGGATATTAGTATTCCAATAATTTAAAAAGTTATATGAAAGAACATCTGGAAGAAATATACTAATGAAAACGTAGTAATATATCCAACTAATTCACTTGATTTTTTAATATCTATCTGTTTCATATGAATTTATCTGACTTAAATAAAAATAAATGTTGTCGTTATTAATGACAATATACCACAATAGCAGTTTTAGCCTTCAGCAGCTACATACCACAGTTTGGCTTTTAGCCAAAATCTTTTCACATAGGCCAGTGTAATTTGATGGCTTCCATCCGTGCTCCCCTTGATACTGACACCAGAATAAATCAGTCTATCAAGTCTAAATCTAATCGATGATCCATGCCAAAAAACAGTCATCAAACATAGACAAAAGGCTAACAGGACATGGTGCTAAATCTACGTTGCTATATTGTTAACTACATTCAAGGCTAACAATAACTACGTTACTATTATGGTGTAGTTTATAAGGATAGCTACATTCCATACACGAGAGCTCTCCAAAGCTGCAGGTCAATCAATAGATATGTGGAACAAGACTTTTTCATCAAGAACTTGAAAAGGAGCACCAGAGGTAACTTATTGTTAGATATTGAAGTAGGAATATAAAGACATTGATACATATTGCTAACAGGAATCCGTGTTTTTTTTAAATGATGAGGAATCCCGGAGATAGTGTAGATGCATCATGTCTTTTATCAGGTTAAACTCTGGGCCCATGTAATGCATCCCCATCACATATATCAGGTGAATCATCGGCTTTTCACAAATGGGACGTGACCCCTAGATATTGTTTGCACCCAAGGGTTCGAACCTTAAACTTGGAGGGAGCATGCCATCAAGACCAAGGCCCATACCACTTAAGCAAAACTCTAGTGGTTGCCGACAGGAATCCATGTAATATTGTTCATCCATCATACCCTAAGGTTAAGTAAGCTTACAATTCAACATCCTGATCTATGATTAATTTTACAGGATACAAAGCGCGATTATAAACACATCTATTCACAATTTTAAGTGAAGTGGTAAGGCTTTATTAACTTCTTAAGAACATCCTGATCTATGATTAATTTTACAGGATACAAAGTGCGATTATAAACACATCTATTCACAATTTTAAGTGAAGCGGTAAGGCTTTATTGACTTCTTAAGATCTGTATGCTAACAGGTAAATTCAATATGCTAAAAAATTTCAACAATGAGCATGACACTTTGGAATATTTTTTTTGGTAAGTTAAAATATAAATATAAAACTTATTTCCTTCATATTTCCACCTTCATTGGACAATTACCAGTGATATACCTTAAAAAATTATAAACCATTAATGCTCTATCTTTGTTTTATAATGCTGCTAAAGTTTCACCGAAGCAATTGTTATACAGAATCCTTACTACTTAAACCAATTATCTATGAACTTTTCCTTCTCAGAAAAAGAAAAGGAAACATCCACAGAAAAACACTTATCACAATAAAATATTTTCAGTGAAATATTACTTCTCACCCATATTAAGAGAACTATATGAACTAGACTCGTATCAAATCCAGTTATGTTTAGATTTAATAAGAAATTATCCATGCGCATATGTGTCTCTGTGTAAATTTGTTTTCAAGAATATCATAGAAAACTAAGATTCATATAGAATTCACTAACAGATCTCCATATCTAAACATGGAAATATTTAAGATGAAGTTTAAATCATAATCCAATGAACTGACAAGCCCTACTAATAGACAGTTTCTAACAGCATTTAAGTAATAAATTAAGCAGAATCAATGTCAATGAAACACCAGCCATCTGAGAAGCTTGATAAATAATGATGACTAGATAAATAATGAAAACAAAGAAAAAGAATAAAAAGAACCTGTGATATCATTCCAATCACAATAAGTTGTCCATGGATTGCCAAAGCATTCAAGCACAGGTTAAACATGTCACCACCCACAGACTCATAGACGATATCAACACCTTTGGGAAACTCTTTCTTAAGAACCTGGAAAAGTTAGATGATGTCAACATCACCCAAAAACTCAGATGTAAAGATTCCCTGCAGATGAACTTAGGTGACCAAACATTGCAATACTCCATGGTTTGGAATGAGCAAGATGCAAAGCATATATAACACAGGCAACTAATGTCCAAGTGCATGTCACAAAGCTTCTGAACCCACCAAGTACAACTACAAACAAAAAATAAAAAGGGAAAACAGAAAGAAAACTGAGTAAAGAGACTTACAGTTTTTATGTCTTCAGCTCTGTAGTCTATGACCCGATCAACTCCCAACTTTTTCAAGAGCATGGCCTTTTCCTCACCTCCACAAGTTGCAACCACCGTATTTCCGGCTAATTTTGCAAGCTGCAGAGACATGAATTCCTAATCACCTTTCAATATAAGAAATATAATCTTAATAATAGAAAAATGAGTAAAAATAAGAACCAATAACATTGAAAACCGGTGCTATTATTCCCAGCATTCACTGCTTCTCTCAAATAAATAATTGTATTATGAATATCATAACATATGAAAAGTAGATTTCAATAGGACAATCAGAGCCAAATGGAGTACAGTTACTAGTTGTCTACTTTTCCATGTTGATCTTTTTTTTCCTTATGTTCCATATTGCACATTTAAACTTACCATATCACTATCTGGTATGTGGACAAGAGTTCAACAACAAAATAGCAAAGATATGTCATAGAGAAGAATCTCAATAATCAAAAGAAAACCTGGACAGCAAATTGGCCTGTCCCTCCCGCAGCTGCAGTAACAAGAACTACTTTTCCAGATTCCATTTGTCCAACCTAAAAGTTCCGCATGAGAAAAATATTGTTAAATGAAGGTAAAGGTGGGTCCCTGAATAAACCATATTGAAAACAATGGGGAATTCAGAACAAATAATATTGTGAATAAACGGTAAAGATATGCAAGGAATTGAACGGGAAGCTATAATGGCCAATATGATGATAAGGATCAATCTAAAAGGATAAAAAAATCAAGTTTGTGTGGAGAGTAACCTTTTCTAGTGCAATGGATGCTGTCAATCCTGAAGTAAGCATGGCAACCACTTCTGGATCTGGTCTTGCCACAGGAAGGGCATGTTTCGAAGGAACCTAACCCAGGTACAATATCCAACATTAAGTGGAATTTCTCAATTATATCTGAAATAGATATGAACACAACTTTTACTAAACATCAAAACAGTTTCTTCTGAGATAGTTTACCATTATGAATTCAGCATAACTTCCAAAAGTCATGACTGCAGCAGGGGTGCCAATTGTCAAGTCAGTTACAGAGTCCCCAACTGCTGCAATTATTCCCACAGCCTGCGAAATCAAAGTGAAATGAATATCAACAAGCCACCCTAGGTAGCCGTGCTAGCACTAAAGAATAACTATTCAACCACATGATGGAGAATCGACAAATAGCATCATTCATTCCTAACCTCAAAACCAGCATCAAATGGAAGACTGGAGCCTTGGTCTTTATTTTGGCCACTGAAATAACGCCCTGAGCTGAAATTTACCTGTCAAACAAATAACGCCCTGATCAGAATAGAGAGGACAGCCTGCTGTGGTTGCAAACAAATAACTCCAGATTTACTGTAAAATCTTTTTATAAGGTAGTCAGGGAGTTAAAGACTATCCCTGGAAATGTATTTGGAGGGCAAAGGTGCCTAGTAAGGTTGCTTTTTTCTGTTGGTTTTTTTGTGGTTGATTGGTGTTTTATGTGTAGGAAGGATGGTGTATCTGTAACCATCTTTTTCTTCACTGTGAGGTGGTGACAATTTTGTGGAATGAGCAAGGGTAGGCATTGCTTGGGTGATGTGATGCCTATGCATGTGGTGGATTTTTTTGGCTTGCTGGCAAGGTTCAGTGGGATGTAGAGGCAGTGCAGCAGTGTGGAGGATGATTCCCTTATGTTTGTTTTGGTGCTTATGGCTTGAAAGAAATGGTAGATATTTTGAAGATTATGAACGTTCTATGGGGGAGTTTAGAGACTTTTTCTTTAGCACTTTAAGTTTTTGGGTAAGAATCTTGTAAGGGATGGGAACATTTGTCATGTTTTATTTTAGTACCGTTTTTGCTTTAGCTTGTATTTAGTTGTACTCGCTTGTATACATCCTGTGTACTTGGGCTATGCCTATTTACTTGGAATAAAATCTCTATTAACTATAAAAAAAAGAGCCTTCGGCAGAATACGTTAACAAACAACTGATTGCGCACACATGAGAGAGAGAGAGAGAGAGACTAATGTTATTGTACAAAATGAGGACATAAGAACTCAACATCATGATACTTGGTAACAAACACTTCACGATACTTCTGTTTAAGAGATTCCCATCCCCAGTGGGGATCATAATCCTTCTCTCACCACAACAAAGAAGACAGACTAATGCTTTTACTTACCTACCAAGGTCTCTCGGTGAAATAACTAGATGATGAGAAAGGGTCGCCAAATCATATGAACTTTACATTACAACAAGAAAACTGGTATAAACTCTAACAAGCTTTATGCTTAATTTGATATCTCAGCAAGTCCTCAAAACCATGCATTAGTCCGATGAATAACATGTACTAAATAGAAAAAAACTACCAGAGACAAAAATAGAAATGTCTTTCTTGTAGTCAAGGTACCATGCCAAAATAACAATAAATATGCCTTCTCCCACCAAGTATCACCAAGTGTGCCTAAGATCATTGCATGAGAAACAATGTTTTGATAACTCACATTATTAACTATTTTTGCAGTCAAATATTAACAGCAATATCCACATTCCACAGTGCTACTACAAAAGACAGCTGCTAATTTAGTTGAACCACCAGAACCAGAAAAACAGAATGGGGGATGGAGTTTAGACATATCCAGAGAGATGGAGAAAAATTCGTATGCATAAAAGTATTTTTGATAACAGAAAAATTATAAACTCAGAATGATCCTTTCAAGGAGAGTACTTACGTCACTAGCATTTACACCAGCATAAATGATTTTCACAAGAACATGATTTGGCTTGATGGGCAATCTCAATGGCATGCTCACAATGCGGGTAGCATTACGAAAATTGTGACTTAAGGTGTGAACAACTCTGAAGAGCAAGAATTTAAAAAAAAAATCAGTAACTTATAGAATGCAACAACCAAAACCCTTTTTTGTAACAAAAGAAATGAACGAACAAACCACTTGCCTTCCAAGAAATTCAAGAGTAAATAAACAAAAAGCACTTGAATTTAATTATATGAAGTTATGAAGTGCCAACAAAATCAATAAAAAAATATGAAGATATGAAGTGGTAACAAAATGTGAAGATATAAGATGATTAAAACAACCCCGCCTCATGAGAGTTTTACAAGTTGTTGCAACAAACAAAGTGTATGAGCACTGTAAATGTGCTAGCATAGGTGCCACTATTAATAGCTGCTTTTTTATTTTTTCAAACTTCTCCATTCAATTTTGCTAGAGTTAACTAGAGGGAAGTCTAAAGGGAGGGCATTGTGAAGACGGGGAAATCAAGGTGTTGGGGTTGGTGTTTGGGTAGAGTTTTAGTTCTACGGGAAACAAGGGGTTGAGGTCGGTCTAGTGTATTTTGGGTTTTTTTTTTTATGGGCTTTTTGGGTCATTTTGGGGTGCCACTATTAATAGCTGCTTTTATTTTTTCGAACTTCTCCATTCAATTTTGCTAGAGTTAACTAGAGGGAAATCTAAAGGGAGGGCATTGTGAAGACGGGAAATCAAAGTGTTGGGGTTGGTGTTTGGGTAGAGTTTTAGTTCTACGGGAAACAAGGGGTTGGGGTCGGTCTGGTGTATTTTGGGTTTTTTTTTTATAGGCTTTTTGGGTCATTTTGGGCAAGCTGTTTTCTTGTATACATTCAGTGTACTTGGTTTCTCCTTTTGATATATACAATATTTTTACTTATCAAAAAAAATATATTTTGCTAGAGTTCATCTAATATGGTCTCTAACCCTACCTGATCACCCGTAATTTTTTCCCCAAAATTTTTTTTGTTCATTTATTTTCTTTACACATTTCACTACTTAAAAGAGGATAAGTTCTTCACAAAAACAGATAGGAGCAATCACAAGAATATCTCAGGTATACCAAAGGAGTTTATTAGTTGAACTGAAGATGGCTGTCCTTGGCATACAAGAGGACTGTGGTACACACAGTTTCCTAAATGGAAGGTCAGGTTGGCCATCTGATTGAAGGGAGGAGTTTCAAGTTCAAATCACACCAACAAAAGTAGACAAGTTGGACCTGAAATCTAACAAATAAAAGCTGTAGCAACTATTACATAATAAATAAATAATTGCTTGTACATATGCTCGCTGGAGCTCAATAGGTTCACATAAAGCAACAATATAACACAAAAGGGATGAGTAAAGAATTATACTTCGTTTCTTTTACAGCTTAAAAGATAAAAGTTTGGCATACTAACATTTTCTCAAAACTCTTAGGAAGTTGGAAATTTGATGAGACCTTGAGCGGAAACCTTTTCTTGGAACTTGAAGAACGCACCAAGTACTTTTTTTCCTCCATAGGAGTGGGCCAATATTCCATGCCTCTACGATTGGTAATCCAGAGACATGAACCAGCTTTACTCTCATCGGTGATAAGTTCAAAAGCACCTAAAAGGCATAATATCTTGAAACATCATAAATTACTTTTCGAGAAGTTAGGTTAAAAAATCACTGGCCTTAAAAATTGGGTAAGATTTTTATTCAGCATGGATATTATTAACTTTTTTTTTTTTTTTATAATCGTGGGTGTCCGGGCCAGCTTGCGCGCATCTCAACTAATCCCATGGGGCCCTGAAGTTAACGACCAGGTAACCCTCCAGTGGCCCTAAGGGGACTCGAACTGGTGACCATATGGATATTATTAACTTCAAGAGTAAACACATGGTGTCATAAATAAATACCTAAAGTACCAACCTAGCACATTCGAAGATATATATACAAGATATTTCAAGCAGGTGGCAAAGCCTACCAGTACCCACTGACCTTTCTCAAAGTTTTCAAATTCTTAATTTAGAAATGTAAGGTTGACATTATGCAAAACACAAAGTTTCCTAGCCACTGATGCTAGACATATATACTGTCTGATTTTGGCTTTTGTATTTAACAAATATCATGGGGCCCAAGCATTTGAAAAGCTATCATACCATATATCCAAAACAAATGTATTCTAACCTCTCCCCCCCCCCCCCCCCCCGCGCACGGAAAAAAAATGCAGATCCATCCTGCCCCAACCTCCACATATACCACCAAAAAGAGCTGAGACTAGGTAATATAGAAATTTGAGTGCGTCAGTATCAAAATGCTACAAAAAATAAAACCTTGCATCTTATAAGAAAAGGAAATATACGGGGGCTTGAAAAAGTTTCCAACCACTAGAAATACAAAAGAGCAACTTGTTAGTAGAAATCTACTTGACAAATAAGCACTGGAATAAAATTTCACTGAAGGAAAGATTATACGTTGGGCGTACCTTTTACCACCATTTCCATAGGCACAAAGCCCCCCATTAAATCAACAAATTTAGTATCAATTTTTAAGCCCATCTCTGTTTGAACAAACTGCAAGCAAAATCCATAGGTCCATTACCACTATTTGCAATACAAAACTTACCAGACAAATCCTGATGTTATCAAATCACAGACAGAGAGAAACAAAATTACTCTCCTTGTCATCCCATAATGAAATAATAATAGTAATAAAAAAAAAAATCGCCTGGTAATTCCTGAGTTGCATAGTTCAACCAGTTCTTTTTCTAGTCCTTTAATTAGACTTTATTGATAACTCTGTATTCAGCTATCTTTAAACAGTTAAGTGGCCACTGGTCCAAAGGGAAATGTGGCATGTTTAGATATGTTTGACTCATTTGAAATTGCTCAAAGATTTTCTGAAGGCATTCTTTGGGCAGAACAAACAAGTGACTACTTCCAGTTAGCAGGACGAGCTTACATTGCAAGGCAGTTTTTTTTTTTTTTTGATAAGTAATAAATTATTTCATTGATAAAGAAAATAGGCATAGCCCAGGTACACTGGAAGTATACATGTGAATACACCTATTTAAGTACTAGCAGCAGTTTCAAGGAAATCATGGAAGCTGAGGCCATTCCAATCTAGAGCAATGGCCCACAAAAACAAAGTCTTCCAGAAAAAAACTCCTAAACTCTTCCATGGAGCGCTCATGATCCTCAAAAAGCCTCTCATTTCTTTCACACCAAATACACCAAAAAATACAAATGGGAATCATCTTCCACACGGCCGCGATCTGTGGTGTTTCAGCGATCCCTCTCCAGATTGCTAATAGTTCCACCACCCTAACTAGCATTACCCAAGCTATTCCCGTTCTGCTGAAGAAGTAGTTCCAAATATCTCAAGTAAAATCACAATGTAAGAGTAGATGGTTTGTCGTTTCACCACTATTTCTACACAAACAGCACCAATTTGTGATGATAAGGCCACGTCTTCTAAGATTATCTATGGTCATAATCTTCCCTAGAGCTGCTGTCCAAACAAAGAATGCGGCCTTGGTTGGTGCTTTACTCCTCCATATGGTCTTCCATGAAAAATTATGCCTTTGTTGCATGGTAATAGAGTCCTAGAAGGAGCGTACCGAGAACTTCCCTTTCCTAGAGGGTCTCCATTCCAGCGAGTCTTCAATTGTGGCCACAATGGGAGTGCTGTACAGCAAGTTCAGAAACTCCACCAAACCAGTCACTTCCCAATCATGCGCTTCCCGAGTAAGGCTAATATTCCACTCCTGTGAGCCTTGGTTAATAACCCGCAAGTCAGCCACCATAGCTTCCTTCTCCCTTGCAATACTGAAAATCGTAGGATAAGCCTCCTTCAAGGCCGTATCCCACCCATATATATCCTTCCAAAAGTTTATCCTACTCCCATCCCCCAAACACAACCGAGTATTACTAGCAAAGTAGCACCACCCTTTCCGTAAATACTTCCATAACCCCACTCCATAAGACCCCCTACCTTCTTTAGAACACCAACCCCCCCGTTCACAACCATACTTCAAGTTGATCACCCCTTTCCATAAGGCTCCCCTCTCATTGTTATAACGCCACAACCATTTTCCTAACAAGGCCTTATTGAAATCCCTCACATTCCTAACCCCCAAACCACCATCCCTCAAAGGAGAACATACCTTGTCCCACCCCACCAAATGGAATTTAAATTCATCTCCTATTCCACTCCATAAAAAATCCCGTTGAATTTTCTCCATTCTAGTTGCAATGCTTGTGGGAAGAGGGAATAAAGATAAGTAGTATGTGGGAAGGTTGGATAAAGTACTTTTGATAAGAGTAATACGCCCCCCTTTAGATAAATACAACCTTTTCCACCCGGCCAGCCTCCGCTCAAATTTTTCCATCACCACCTCCCAAATAGACTTAGCTTTGAAAGGAGCCCCCAACGGAAGTCCAAGATACTTCAATGGCAATGAAGAAACCACACAAGGCAGTTGTTATGACTATACCGCATCAAATTTGCATCATTTTAAAAATCAGAAGGAAAGTATGATAGGGAAAAGAGCTTCGCTGCAAGAAATATGACTCAAGAGGTACATTGGAGTCATTGAAAGGAACATATCAATTGGTCTTACCCAAAAAAAAAATTTAACAATAATTACAGGTCAACTAGGGTCCAAATGCATTGTGGGTTTAAAGTGTATGTGTTGAACACGTGTCACAATTTCCATCATACAAACTGAGTGATTTAAAAGGTGCGGCAGGGGCACATTGGTGCAATCCTTAAACATGACAATTTAGGGAGATCTATTATGCGAATCAATAGTTTAAAAGATGCATTACAAAAGGGGTGTTAATTTACAGAGATCTACCCAAAAACACTGTAGTTGTTTATCACATGCCTATTTAATTTACAGGTCAACCAGGATCAACCATGATCAACAAAATGGTGATCATATCTCATAAGACTGGAATTTCCAAAAAATTGGAGTTAACATGTAACTGAAAACATTAAGAATCTTACCTCAGGGCAAAGCACATTGATGCGAATCCCTTTACGTTTGTAGGGTGCAAGTGATCTAGTAAACATGACAACACCACCTGCAACAACATAACCACTGAGTATTAACGAATATATAAAGAAGCCACCAATGAAATATTAAAATACATTTTAGGATTATGGGTTTATATAATATATTTATCATAAAATGCATAAATTTACCGAAACAAGTGCAGAAAGGAAATCGGTAACACAATGAACAAACCTTTTGAGCCAGAGTAGATAGGATCAACGTACATCGGATAAAGACCAGAAGCAGATCCCATATTTATAATTACACCAGGCTTTTGCATAGCTTCCATGTTCTTAATCTGCTTTTAGAACTGTACATGATTACTGATGCTTACAATTAAATGAGTCAATAAAATGATAACATTGATATAAATCCTTTCCTCATGGATCCATAACATCCCCAACTTATCAATACTTTTTCTTTCTTGAATAAAATTTATCAATCATAAATAGAAAATACAACTTAGAAAAGTCTATTTTATTGTATATCTCGCCTCCAGGCAGCTACTCTTTCTAAGAAATTGTTAGATGACCCAGAGATGGGCTTGTGGAAGTTCGTTTTATTGGTGAAGAATTGGCAAAAACGATAACAAATTTTGCACAGTAATAAGGTCAAGGAAAAACTTTTGGGATTTTAATGATAAATCCCTAGTATAAATTCTACAACTTGGCATCTCAAAGAATTTAAAGTGGCCTCAACATTGTCAAAACTATTTCTGGCAGCATAGAGTAAAAACATTATATTACAAGATTACATACCGCAAGCTGGGTGCAATTAATTACTGCAACCAGGTTTACATTAATGGCATGTCTCCATGATTGAGTGCCATCAGTTTGGTCCTTATGGAATGGTATTGAAGTGCCAATTCCAGCGCCATTAATACAGATGTCCAATCCTTGATAAGTCGCTAAATGCTTCTCAAAAACACCATTTAAATCCCCTGTTTATCCCATGAAGATTACATTTTTATCTTGAAGGCACTGCTAAGTGTACATACGGAAGGAAAAAAATCTACACATTGAAGAAACTATCTATCTACCTCACAGGTTTAAAAAGAGACAAAACCAAAAGAATATAAACCCAAACGTGTCCGTATTTGTGTGTTCATACACAAACGCATGCTAGATTTTCAATTTATTCTTGACAGCAACCTTGTTAACCCTTTAATATACATTAGTCTCTCAGTACAATGTTGTTGTGTCATTGCATAGAGTACATATGCTAATCTTGTGCTTTTTTTATACAATGAAAATAGAGTGAAGAGGTGCAAACCAACAACATTAAGTTTTTAATGACAATCACAAATTGACCCAAATAACAACTGCACTACTTTTGGATGGAAATACCACAAAAATAATAGGGTCCCTCTCTAGCTCTTCAGGACTGAACTTGAAGCAGATACATATTTCCAGTATAATAAGTTTTCATTTGTGTGTGTGTGTGTGTGTGTAAAATTGCACTTTCTCACCCCAAACAGTTGTGCCAATTTGGATATCCTAATGAATTTTATAATTGAGCAATCAAACCACCTGAACTAGTGATTAGTTGCAATGTTTTCCAATTTTTAAAAACTCTTCAATGCTCATCATATTTATCTTAATTCACATTGTTGTTAAGTTATCACAGAACAACTAAAAGAAAGATAAGCACATAAATGTTATGGTTAAGTATGGTGGAAGTTTTGTGAAACTTTAATGTTAGGTAATATTGCGACTGACCGATAATTAACAGTGGTATATATGTGCATATGTGTGTGTATTTATATTGTTAAAACATAAAACTCAGGACCCTAAAACCAGTCTCATAATTTAAAATGATACATACATATATATATATATATATATATATATATATATATTTCTTAAATATAAAACTCAGTGAGAGAAGTACTGAGACGAGAATATCTATTAGAGACAGATATTATTTCTCTTACTTGTTCACTGAGAGCAGCTGTCGAGTGCTTAACCATATCTCTATTGATCAAGATTCGTTGGGATGGTTGGCTGTCATGGTGGAGGAAGGTGTGGTGTATGAGGGTCACTCGGTTTTCAACAGATCACGTAGAAATGGTGCGCATGTCCTGGTAATGCAGAGGAAACGAAATGCTAAGGGGAATTTTTTCTCCTTATCTGAGTTTGGCCAAGAGAAATGGCGTGGATTACTGGTGATTCCGAAAGGGAGGGAAGGGTCTGGTTGGAGGAGTTTTGGTGAGTTGCTGAAGGACATCGTTGAAACGTCCTCTGTTTTGGGAAGGAAGTACAGAGGAAACCATCTTTGGATGCCACATCCTCCATCGAAGAGTCTTCAAGCTTCCTCCACGTACAGGGAGATTCTCGCTCGAGCTGCAAAACCTGCAGGTACCATGGCCCCTTTGGAGATGGTGCGGTTATGTGAGGAGGTAAGGGAGGGCAGCTTTATGTCGGGGACAGCTATGGAAAATCTGCAGCAAGCATTGACAAAGATGGATTTAGTTATTAACATGGATTTAATTAAACGGTGCGTTGAGATGGCACAGCAGCGGGAGAAGGGTGTTGCACATGGGCCGGCTGATGAATTCGGGTTTAAAGGAAAAGGAAATATTTATCATGGGCCGGCTGATGAATTCGGGCTTAAAGGAAAAGGGAATAATTCCCATGGGCCGGCAGATGATCTCGGGCAGGCCAGGCCTCCTGCGGCCCAAGGCCCAAACCCGATGGCCAAACCCGTTAGCCAGGCTTCCTGCTACCGTGAACCAGCGATGAAGGTATGGAGACCTTCGACTACCCATCCGTTACCGTCGGTGGTGGCGGTGGGTCAGGGGTCGATGCCGTCGACGACGTCGACGTCGGAGGTGGTGGTATTTCCGCCGATGAGGTTAGGGGGGCCGGATTTGGTGTCGGTGGGTCTCAGTGTTGCCGAGATGACACTGTGTAGTGCCGAGATGTCGTCGAAAGCTGCAGTGATTCAGAGAAAGTCATCTCCTCTAGAGTCGGCGACTCATTCGACGGTGGCTTTAGGAACGGGAAAGCTCGCGACAGTAACATACGATGAAGCCTTCGGCCCTATGAAAGAGTCGTTGGGCCATAAGGAGGTTTTAGCCAGGCCGCCACCCTTTGAGGTGGCACAAACACCGTCGCCGGTGGGCTCTGGCCTCGGTACCAACACACCGGGGGCGAGGTCCTTACCGAAGGTGGAGTCAGAGAAGCTACAAGAGTCTTTTGACCCTTCGGGCAGTGTGGGGGCACTACCGGTGTCTACTGGGTTGTCCTCTAGTCCCTTGGTGACAAAGGATCCTGGCCTAGGTACCAACCTACCGGGGATGAGGTTCTTACCGGAGGTGGTGACAGCGATGCAACAAGGGGGGGAGGTCCTTAACGGAGTTGTGGTGGCACTGCCTGTGACGCCCCTTTCTACTGGTCTATCATCTGTTCCCTTAGAGGCAAAGGAGTTGGATCAGCTAGGTGCTTCCGAAATGGAGATGGCAGTAGAACCTAGCTCCTTGGTGTTGTTTACTCTGAACAGGGAGGAGGAGAATGATCCTACTCCAATCTACTCCTTTCATCCCAATATGTCAGATTGGGTCATTCAGAGAGCGATGGACATTAAGCACTTGGTAGGTATTTCTTATGGGGATTTTGAAACTGAATTTATGGCCTTTCTTACAGCTGTAGAGACTGTGAATGTTCAATCCATGTCCGATCCATCCTTGGCCTTGGCCAAAAAAAGGGAAATAGAACTTAGAAGGTTAGATTGGGCAATGATAGAGGATGGAGGTGAGAAGAGCTCTACTCGTGACCGCAGTAAAGGGAGGGGTAAAATGGTGGTCCAATGAAGCCAAAAATAATATCTTGGAATGTGAGGCGGTTAAATGATCTTAATAAGCGGCTCCAAGTTAGAAACTTACTTCGCCAATGGAAAGGGGACATCATATGCTTACAAGAGACTAAGCTGGAAGTGATTACAAGACAACTAGTTCGCAGTTTATGGAGAGGACAACATGTTGGGTGGTCTTATCTACCGTCAAAAGGAGCTTCTGGGGGAGTTCTCATTATGTTTGACACAAGGGTGGTGGAAAGGGTTGAGGAGTGCGTGGGTGATTTATCGGTTGCTTGTTCTTTTGTTAACATAGAAGATGGCTTCAAATGGGCTTTCATTGGTGTTTATGGTCCAAATATTGATTCAGAGAGAAGATTTTTGTGGGAAGAACTGGCTGGAATTATTAGTCTGTGGGAGCTACCAAGTTGCATTGGGGGGGACTTTAATATATCTCGCTTTCCGAGCGAAAGGTCGGGATCTCCTTGTATCACTCCTGCGATGAGGGATTTCTCTGATTTCATTTCAGAACAGGAACTCATGGACATTCCACTATCAGGAGGCACATTTACCTGGTCTAATAACCGAGATTTTCCTTCTTGGTTGAGGATCGATAGATTTTTGCTTACCCCCGATTGGGAGTCTCAATTCCCGGAGGTAGTTCAAAGAAGATTACCCCGTTTATGCTCCAACCACTTCCTTATCTTGTTAGATTGCGGAAGCATCCAAGGGGGTAGAAGGCATTTCAAATTTGAGCATATGTGGCTTAAATCTAAGGGCTTTGTAGATAGGGTTGGTCAGTGGTGGTCCTCCTATAGTTTCCAAGGCACTCCTAGTTTCATTATGGCTAAAAAGTTGAAAGTTTTGAAACAAGACTTGAAACAATGGAATGAACAAATTTTTGGCAATGTGTCTCAACAAAAGCAGTCCCTTACGGAAGAACTACAAGATTTGGAAGGTGAGGAGGAGGTCAAAACCCTTTCTGAATCTGAGCAAAGCCACAAGAGCCAGGTAGTAGCTGATCTAAAAATGGTTATTTTGATGGAAGAGATTTCTTTGAGACAGAAATCAAGGGTACTCTGGCTTAGGGAGGGAGACAAATGTACGAAATTCTTCCATAGGATGGCTAATTCTCACAGAAGGTACAATACTATTGATACTCTGATGGTGGATGGGGTAGCTTCTTCGGATCAGACAGTTATCAAAAACCACATCGAACATTACTATCATCAACTCTTATCTGAAGAACATAATTGGAGACCAAGAGTAGATGGTTTGTCGTTTTCCACTTTAAACCAACAGAGTGCAAGGGGGTTAGAAAGGCCATTTATAGAAGAGGAAGTGGGCGGTTATTAGAGGTATGGCTAGTGACAAGGCTCCCGGCCCGGATGGCTTTACTTTAGGTTTCTTTCAAATTTGCTGGGGGGTGATCAAGGAAGATATTATGCAAATTTTTCATGAATTTCATTCTAATGCTTGCTTTGAAAAGAGTCTCAATGCCACCTTCTTAACCCTTATTCCTAAAAAGGTGGGGTCTTGGGATGTGAGAGACTATCGCCCCATTAGTCTAGTGAATGGGATGTATAAGATCCTATCCAAAGTGTTAGCGAATAGACTAAGCTCAGTAGTGGAAAAATTAATTTCGAAGCCACAGAATGCGTTTGTCAAAGGTAGACAAATTCTTG
The DNA here is from genome assembly GCA_029856935.1 of Cyclocarya paliurus. Classification (NCBI taxonomy): domain Eukaryota; kingdom Viridiplantae; phylum Streptophyta; class Magnoliopsida; order Fagales; family Juglandaceae; genus Cyclocarya; species Cyclocarya paliurus. The sequence continues at coordinate 3,055,994 of CM056957.1, read as the reverse complement.
ACTCAGTTCTTATCGCTAATGAAGTCTTGGATGGTCGTTTGAAGTCTAGAGAACCTGGCCTACTTTGCAAGTTAGACATGGAGAAAGCATATTACCATGTCAACTGGAAATTTCTTCTCTACTTACTTGGGAGATGTGGTTTTGGGGGGAAGTGGCAGAAATGAATAGAATTTTGTATCTCTTCAGCTCGTTTTTCGATCTTGGTAAATGGTTCTCCGGTAGATTTTTTCAACTCCTCTCGTGGCTTGAGATAGGGAGATCTGCTTTTGCCTTTACTCTTCTTATTTGTTATGAAAACCCTCAACAAGATGATTGAGGGTCTGGTGATGGGTGGGTTACTCCATGGTTTTTCGGTGGGGAATGGGGATTCCCATATTTCTCACTTATTATTTGCTGATGACACGCTTATTTTTTGTGGGCCACACCTTAGACAAGTCCAAGATTTGAGGGCGCTATTCCATTGCTTTACGGTTGCATCGGGCTTGAGCATCAATCTCGCAAAGTCGGAAATAGTACCTGTGGGGGCTGCCCCCGATGTGGAGCTTTTAGCTACTACCCTAGGATGCAAGATATATTCGCTTCCTATGAAGTATCTTGGCTTATCGTTGGGTGCCTCTTTTAAATCTGAAAGGATTTGGGATGAGGTAGTAGAAAGGGTGGAGTGCAGATTGGCTGCATGGAAGAGGCTATACTTGTCGAAAGGTGGTAGGTTGACTTTGATTAACAACACTCTGTCTAACTTACCCACCTATTTTTTGTCTTTGTTTCCACTTTCGTTAAAGGTGGCTAACTGCATTGAGAAGCTACAAAGGGATTTCTTATAGAGTGGATTGGGGGAAGAGTTTAAATTCCATTTGATTAATTGGTCAACTATCTGTACTCCAATTTCTGTGGGAGGTTTGGGGATACGACATTTGATGAAATTCAACCAAACTCTGTTGGGTAAGTGGTTGTGGAGATACCAAAATGAAAGGGAGGCATTATGGAAGTCTGTCATAGATGCTCAGTTTGGGGAAGCTTGGGGAGGATGGTGCTCAAACGAGATACGAGGCACTCATGGGGTGGGTTTGTGGAAAAACATTAAGAGCCTTTGGGGATCCTTTCGGGGTCATGAACATATTGTTGTAGGCGATGGGTCGCGAGTTCGGTTCTGGTTTGATATATGGTGTGGCAGCCTGTGCCTACGAGATACCTTCCCTGCCATTTTTGCGCTTGCTAGAGTAAAGGAGGCATCGATTGCTGAGCTCTTGGCCTTTTCTAATGGTACCTTTCAATGGAATATTGAGTTCATTAGGGCAGCTCATGATTGGGAGTTGGAGTCTATTACGGAATTCTTTGCGATGTTATATCCCACAAGTATTCCTGGGAGATCTGCTGACAAGATGTATTGGATTCATTCTAAGAAAGGTATCTTCTCTGTCAGTTCCTTTTACCATAAACTATCGAACTCCAGAAGGTCTATGTTCCCGTGGAAGAGTATATGGAAGACAAAAGCTCCTTCAAAAGCAGCTTTCTTAGTATGGACAGCAGCTTTGGGCAAGATTTTTACCACAGAATGACGGGTGATTGTCCTAGATTGGTGTTGCATGTGTAAGAAGCACGGGGAGTCGGTTGATCACCTGTTTCTACACTGCGAGGTGGCTAAGGCTATATGGGATAATTTTTTCTCAAGAGTTGGTTTGTCTTGGGTTATGTCTGGTAGACTGGTGGATTTCCTCGCGAGCTAGAGAGGACTATATGGAGATTCTCAGGTAGCAGCGATTTGGAGATTGGTACCAATATGCTTGTGTTGGTGTATTTGGAGTGAAAGAAATGCTAGTGTTTTGATAATCAAGAGAGAACTTTGGAGGAGATTAAAGCTTTCTTTTTTAAGTCTCTGTTCTTATGGACAGGGGCTATAGTTTGTAATGGACTTAGGGTCCATGAACTTCTTCTTTCTATTGTAACCTCTAGCTAGGCGTTTTTCATATATACTTCCTGTGTACCTGGGCTTTGCCTATTTATATGAATACAATATCGTGATTACTTATCAAAAAAAAATTATTTCTCTTACTTGTGTTGGTCACGTCACTTTTTATAAACATAGCAGCAGGAAATTCTAAGTTGGAGTGGAACTTTGCATTCTCCTTTTCAACTAGGGATGCCACTTCCGCTCCCTTTTCAGAGAAATCAACAACTGTCACAAATATTCCCTTCTTTCCAAGAGCCAAGCAAAGTGCCTTACCTACATATCAATTGCCACAAGATGACCAAATTTTATGACATGCTACATCAATGATATATCTAGAGCATGCACAAGTTATATGACATGCTGCATCTTTTGGATAAATTCCATTTTTAGTATCCAATATATGAAAAATTATACTCTCTGCACTGCTGACATGGTAGAATTTGATTTTCAAGAAAGTAAAATATGCAAGCAAATAAACTTTATTTCTCTTACAAATCAAATTCTATCATGTTGGTGGTATGGAGGATATATGTTCTTTAGACCAGGTTGCAAGTAGAAGAACTCCCAAGATGTTTATGATGGATATATTAGTTTCTGCGTATGATAAAACGCCAGATATCCACCATTTTGAATCAGTGCTATGAGCAGTTTTTGAATTGACAAGCTGCCAATATATTTAGTATTTTGCCCATTTTCCATTGTGAACCAATCAGTTTGTAGTAAGTTAGTAGCATATTTATACATGCTTAAACATTATTGACTATAAAGTAAAAACTATAGACGCTCTAGGCTGTGCTTGATAACATTAAATTGATACTTCGAAATTGGACCATAAGCTCCCATCCTAAAGCCACAGTCCGGTTGCTACTTCTTCCAGTGGAGTTCAAATTGGACACAAAACCTATGAACCTCAAGTAAGAAATAAATAAAAAAAATAAAACACAAGCACGGAAACAAGACTACAGAATCCAAACTCCATATCAAATCCAAATCCTCACAGCCGAACACAACCCTCAACTGCAAGATCAACGCGAGCGATGGACAAAGAAAGAAGTGTAGGACTCATCAGTAGCCTATATTACTTATTTTGGTACGTCAACTCGGCTACGTTAATAGGAAGTTCTAGATTCCCTAAGAAAGAGATAGAGAATCAAATAATACTCCGAATAAACTTTTTCATTTTACCGATTCCAGAGGCTCCACCAGTGACCAGAGCTGATAGGCCAGGTTTGAGCTCCATTTCGTTTGGACTGTGATCGCCACTCTGCTGCTTGGGGACTAACGATAGAGAGAAACAGAGTCAGGGTCTCGGACTCTCGGCTCCCTTTTGTTCTTAAAAGTTAACAGGTTACGCTCTAAATTTGTTAAAGCTTTTCGGGTAGGCAACTCATTTGGGAAAACAATGGAGTTGAATAATTTTTCTATTTACGGGCAGCGAGATCCAACTTGGAAAGGTCCGTCCTATCCTCGCTGCTCGGTTTCGTCGTTTTCCAATAAGACTATGAGCGGCTTTGGATTGAGACATTATTATTATTTATTATTATTTATAAATTTTAATATGTAAATTTTATTATTAATTATAAATCATCTAAATTTATCACATCTTATTTTTTATTACAGATTTATAAAACATTTGAAAGCTCGCCGGCTGTCATGGTACACTTGTCGTATTGGTATCATCTACAAAAAAAAAACATTATCTCCTTTTTTTGGACAATATAACGTAAAGTTGATATTATATTTTGTACCTCTTTTACGTGTGGATACGTTATTTAAATCGATAAGAAATTTTTTCCTGAGAAAGAAATCGATAAGAAATATTAAGAATTTGTATGGTGTTGAAACTAGAGTTTTGAATAATATAGTTTTTGTTTAAATATTTAATTTCGTGTCCTTGTTTTCAGTAATAAATATAATATGTAGTCATAACTCTAATGTTATAAATGGTGAAAAGGTTTTACTCAAAAAGGACAAACGCAAACGTTTTGCACGCCCTTTACATGAATAAGCTAGAAAAACGTAAATAAATGTAAAGGAAACAAAGAAGCTGATTTGGTCATTCTTTCTTCGTTTCTCTCTCCACAAAAATGCTCTCTGGCTAAGGTTTAAAAATCTTACTTACCCCGTCCTGATCGGATCCATTCACCCTTTCTCCCGTCTGTATAGTTCCAACACTATCCTATCGTGTTTTTGTTTTTTGATTTTCTTTCGTTTTCCGATCGTAACACAAAGAAGTGTCGATCTATTACTTTCCGACCATTCGCGATCACTATGCACTGCACTGTAAAACTCTCAACCGCCAATCCTTCGGACTACATAAGCAAATCATCAAAAAGAGTAGTACATGCATCTTACGTGTAGTCCAAACCGTGCATAAATCTCACGCGCCACCACACCAAGGAAAGTATGCCGCCGCCACACATGGCATTGTTGGGGTCAGCAATCTCGAATTTCTTAGATCTGACCAACCTCCACTCTCATAGTGTGGCGTGTCGTCTTCACGCATCTCTGCAATTCTTGGCAGTTGCCCATCGGCGATTTGACTCTTATTTCGCTTACTATCTCTCTATATTATCGCTCCTCCTAACTAATGATCGCGGGGAAAAATTAGTGAAAGTTTCCTTCAATCAGTCCAGATCAACGACATGTAGTACAAATCCATTCACTGTGACTTTCAGTCGTAATATTATAATTTGTTTATCGGATTATATCAAAACTACTTCAGGCGATTTCCCCCCGTGAGAAATGGGTGGGGGTCAGGTCATTGACCCCAGATCCCTTTTTTTCTGTTCTCGTGTTGTACTATCTGGTTTGGGATGAATATCAGGGCCTCCCACCCTATTATCTCTTGTATCTTGAACTATAATAAAGTCATTATAATTTTAAAATTTGAATAATGATGGAAAAACAACTATTTTTTAATTATGTTTTAAAATATATATATTTTTTAAAAGTCATCTCTCTATCATCTTCTAAAAAATTTCTAAAAAATTATGGAGAGATTGTGGTCTCATATCTTTTCACATGTATATATAAAATAAGAGAAATATTTTAGCTAAAAAAAGATTTCTCAAAAGTAAATAAATAAATCGACGTGGCTTGATGTAGTATATTAAGATTGTAAAACTACTTTTATTATAATTTATATCTAACATATCATATGAAACTATATCAGTTTGTGAGTTTACTTTCATGGAATCTCGTTTTGACCGTATCACTGCTTACAAAAGAAATATGATTTTTCCTCCATCCCCTCATTAAAACCACTATCCTTTTTTACTAGTAGGGGTGTAAATCGGTTAGGTTCAGGAGTGATGGATCGAAATTTTTGGGCCATTATTTTTCCTAGACCGGACCGGCAGCTATTGATCCGATTGGTTTATTAGGTCCAACCTAATTATTATTATTATTATTTCTAAATAAATTAATAGCGAAATTGTTTAAATTAATAAATTAAAATTAATTAAATTATTAATGTGGATTATATAACTCACTCGTTAAAAAAATATTTTATATGATCAATGATAATAAATTATGAAAATTACATCATTAATATAATTACTATATAAAAATAAGATATTAAATTATTAAAAGTATTTTTAAATATATATAAGAGTTCGGTCTGATTTGGTCCAAAATTTATAGACCCCGGGACTAGACCAAAATTTTCAGTCTACAATTTATGGGACCGAGACCTACCGGTCTGGAGTTCAGTCCGGTAAGTTTTTTCAGTCCGGCCCGAACTCCTTACACCCTTATTTACAAGTATATTTTAAAGTATTTTTATAAAACATGGTTGTTAAACTATCACTATTTTACCAAAAATTCCTAATATCTTATAATGAGAGTGGCTATTAGATTGTTGGGGTGGAGAACCCAGGCTACACTAACCCCTAAGAAAAAATAGGGGGCTGGTTCGGGGAGCAATGCCCTGCTCAGGTTTTACCCGCCAGCCCAGATGTATATTTACTATATTATAATAAGTGACTATCTAACTGTGAATAGTAACTTTTGTTATTTTTTCATTAAATCTATTAAATCATATTTTATCAAAATGCCCTTAAAACTCTTGACCATTTGATGTGTAGCTCCATTGTAGAATTTAATGAAGAATCATGTTTTACCAAAAGGTCTTTAAGACCCTTAATCATTTGACATGTAGCTCCCTTATAGAATTTAATGAAGGATCATATTTTACCAAAAAATCCTTAAGACCTTTAAACCATTTGACGTGTAGCTCATTTGTAGAATTTAATGAATGATCATATTTTACCAAAAAGTCATTAATTGACGTCTCTTTTTAATGTTCTTTTTGTTTTGACAGTGTACTAATTTTCTTTTCTTTTTTGTTTCAATTTTTTTAAAATAAAAAAATAATCCAAATGCAGACTAATACTCATACTTTGTTGAAATTTAGATTTTTTTGTTAATCTTTATTTTTTATCTTTTTTTAACCTTGTATTTTTTTCCAGACAAATAAACTACTAATTTATTTATTTATTTTTTATTTAAATCATTATGTTAGGTACACCCCGGATGCGTTGTTCCCTAGTAAGATATATATGTGTGTGTTACACATTTTTTAAAAAATAAAACAACACCATTATGTTTAAGATAAAAGATCTCAGCCCCATACGACCCTCCCTCTTTTCCTTGAATGCTGAAACCTTCTTGCATCTCTGTCTCTCTTGACTTGACACTCTTGGTCTCCTCTCTAGCTCACAGTCACACCATTTTCTCTTCTCTCGTATTGTCGTCGTCTTTAGTGTCTATTTGAGAATTTTTTTTCATTTCCATTGTAAGTAAGTTAAAACCCTAAGATTCATATAGCTTTCTCTTATATTCTTTACAAAAATTCTATGTACAGTCATTTTTGCGTACTCCTTACGCACTCCATTTATGTGATTGACTGCATCACTCTTTTTAAATATAAAATAACTGTCTTGATCAATCACATAAGTGGAGTGCATAATGAATATGCAAAAGTGACTATATAACAAAACTCTATTATTTGTTGGTTGGTTTGTGTCACAGGACAAGCAATCATTGCTATATGCCCCACGGGTGGGTGGATGGGCATGTGCCAATCTGCATGCCTGTCCAGCCTGTCGAGGACACTCGCCCGCATATAGAAGGTTTGAGTAGTGGGGACGAAAACATAACCCCCCTCAGGTAGGTGCAGGTTCAAGAAGGTCAGCCACCTTAGGCGGATAAGATCATTGGCATCGGACTTATCAAATGAGTGTCCTCTTCAAAATTTGACGAATTTGTGTTTAAAATCATTGCATTGAATTCAACATACACTAAAATCTCCAACTTTGAGCTACAATACACTTAAGTTTATCTCCAAATTTGAAGACTAACTGTTTATACTCTATAACCATTATTTTATTTACTTAAATTATTGTTTCCCAAATTTGAGCCATATATATTTAAGTTAGAAAACAATAATTTTAGTATCAAATTAAATTATTAATTAACATATAATTATTGTAATTATTAAAATATGAAAAAAATAAATTAAAAATATTATTATTAAAAAATATATTATATTATTATTTTGATTAATCCAATGAAAGATTATGGCTATAGAGGTTTTGGATTTATAAAAAATATATAATTTTCATCAAATTTTAGAGATAAATTCAATGAAACCAATGTCAATGCTCTAAGAATCCTATTTGATTGTCAAAACATTTTAATTTTTCTCACACTAAAAGCTATATTTACGATAGAAGTGTTGAAAATTTACGTGCATACGTCAACACATACAACCTATGCATCATTACAAAAAATTCTCAAGCATTCCTTTTTTCTCTCTCTCTCTCGGGTCAAACTAGCATTCCGATTAAGAAAAAATGTATATTTTGTGTTTTTAATTAATAGAAATTTTCTATTTTATATCTTTGATTATAGTTTTGAATTATCAAAAAAAAAAGTATTATTCATTAAAGTTCGATGGTGGTAATCTGTTTTTCAAGTGGTAAGGTTTCTGTCAAATGATGGAATCTAGTCAATCTACCTTTTTCCTTCTAAATATTCTCAGCAATGCACAACACCTGAACTGGCCAGCCGCCAGAGATTGGAACTGTTCATGACGCGTCACCGTTCAAATTATTCCGTTATTTTAAGTTCTTTCCGTCACTTTTCCTTGTTTCAAAGAATTTAAAACGTAAAATTAAAGCCCTAATAGATCAAAACTCGATTTCGATTACATATAAACATTTCAATCGTACTCCTATGCAGACAGAAAAATCCCCTTTCTTATACTCGATGGAAGGGAGACCTCCATCACGAGCTACTACACCGACGACGACTAAGGGGACAGTCTTAATTTCCTAATCCCTCAAAACCCTAATTTCCACGCAAAGTAGGGAATACCCCAGTTTGAGAATTCCAGAATTTGTATAGAAAAAGATTAAAAATGTTTTCGTGGAATTTTGCGAAGTCGGCCGAGGCAATGTTCTCGCGTTGGGCCGTGAAGAGGGTTTGCAAGTTCGTGTTGAAGAAGAAATTGGGGCATTTCATATTAGGGGATATCGACTTAGATCAGCTTGACGTGCAACTCCGCGAGGGTACGATTCAGCTTAGCGATCTCGCGCTTAATGTCGATTGTCTCAATGAGAAGGTGTGATTGGTTCTTAAAAAAATATAAAGATAATTGTTAGCTTAGGCATTGTATACATGTTTTCCTTTTGGAAGTTTCTTTATGTTTATTTAAAATAAGAAGGGGAGATTTCTGCTGGTTAAGCAAGTTACATGCATTGGGCACCGCAGGCTTTGTAGGCCCTTTTTTCTCTAGGGGGCGGGGGGCCGGTAGGACTTGGTCTAGTGAAATATTTCTTGGATTGGAATGGAGAAAACTCTGCCTGTTTCATATGGAGTTATTGAATGTGACATCGTATGAGCAAATTGGTAAATGAATATCAGTAATCTTTATATTCACACTTGCGCATACATCTAATGATAAAATTTCCAACACTCATATAAAAAAAAAAAAAAAATTCCAATTAATTATTAACCGACTTTGGGGTCATATTTTATTCTATAGACGCATAGGATATCACCATATCAGTATATTAGAACTGCAACTAGCGTTAACTGAGGTTTCATATAATTTCGAGTGTAGAAGGTTGCTAAGTCATTCTGTTCATTGCTTTCTTAATTTGACCCTCAAATTGATTTGCTTGTCATTCTATTGTTTTCTTATGGCCATGTTCTTCCCATCCCTCCCTCCCCGCTCCAAGCAGTTGGGTGCAGCAACATCAGTTATTATAAGAGAAGGATCCATTGGGTCTTTACTTGTTAAAATGCCTTGGAAGGGTGAAGATTGTCTGGTTGAGATAGATGAACTTGAACTTGTGCTTGCTCCTTGTTTGAAGAATGATTCACCAGCTGGAAGTGAAACTTTGAGTTCAGTTCAGGATGGCAACAATGGCCTCCATTCTGACTCAAAAAAGCTTGCGCATGACTTGGTGGATGACACTTCCAAATCTATATCTGGGGATGTTCATGAAGGTGTTAAGACAATTGCAAAGCTGGTCAAACGGTTGCTTACAAGTTTCCATGTCAGGATAAAGAAGTTAATAGTTGCATTTGATCCATATTTGGAGGATGAAAAGAATATGGGCATTCGCACAACCTTAGTGCTTCGAATATTAGAAACAGAATGTGGAACTTGCGTTTCTGAAGATGCCAATTCTAATGGTGGTACAATAGTTGAAAGGTTTCTTGGAATAAGTCAATTGACAAACTTTGTGAAATTTCAAGAAGCGGTACTTGAGCTTCTTCGAATTGATGGTGACAATAAAAAAGAAAGCTCTCCATGTGTATCAGGGACAAGCTTTGGTGACTATTTTTCAGGGGGCAGTCCCTTAAATACTACCACTCCTGTTGTGACAGGGAAAAAGGGTGGATTTTCTGGGAATGTAAAATTAAGTATTCCTTGGAAGAATGGGTCCTTAGACATTCACAAAGTGGATGCAAATGTTCATATTGATCCTGTGGAATTGAGACTTCAGCCCAGTACAATAAAATGGCTCTTGCTTTCATGGGGAACTTTAAAGAAACTGGACAAAGATTGTGAGGGTCATTTGCATCATAATCCAATCAATTCTTTTAACATCAATGCAGCATCCTGCTGCGACTCATCAACACCAGTTTCTACTGGACATGTTACTGACAAGGCAATGCTAAGTTGTGGTGCCTCTTCAATGGACACCTCTACTTTGCCCCTGCAGGATTCAGTCTCTGAGAATTTTCTACCCGGGTCACATGTCATATCAGATTGGGTGCCATTTTCCATCCCTAAAAATCAGAAAGATGGAACTGAAGAAGAAATTGATTTTGGGGCAAGGTTAGTGATCATCCTGTTGACATCAATGTTTTTCTTACAGCTGCAGTGGAGGGAAATTAGTGTTTACTCTCTCACCAGAGGCGCTTGATGTTGATTATTTGTTATATTTCTTGCAAATGATTATATCAAGCTAGTTTCATTCTATTCAATAAAGATTCTTATTTACTTATAAAAAAAAAAAAAAAAGCTAAACTGATTGCCCACTTCCTACCAAAAAAGAAAGAAAAAGTAACGAATTTGGAATTGCATTAGAAACTTATAGATGCTCTTGTACAAAACATTAAGAGTTTCTTTTTATCTTCTAGTCAGAGTTTTTCAACTTATACATTTTCTTCAATGATTAAAAAAAGAATCTTGGAAATTTCTCACATGCAAATTCAGTACTTGTTGCCCATTCTTCAAAAAAAAAAAAAAAGATTTCATACTTGTTAAAGGCATATCAAGTTTGCTGGTATGAGCCAGCCTTTTGTTATACATATTCAAATATTATCTCTCCCGGTTATGCCAAGTAGTGGACGCATGTAAATGACAACTTAGGGCTAGTTTGGTTACACAAAATCAAACCATCTCATCTCATATAATCATTACGACTTTTTCAAACTCCCACACAAAATATAATAAACAATTCAACTTTTTCAAATCCCAAAACAATAATAATATTAAAAATTTATATTATAACAATATTTTATGCAACTTTCAACAAAACATCTCATCTCATTTGAACTACGTAACCAAACGAGACCTTAATTTTACAAACTCTATAGTTTGTTGCATAACTATTTTCCTAGTTCTTGCCTTTGTTGGTGGTCAACTATCACAGTTTCAAATAATGCAGATGCCTTTAGTATGCCATTATGTTTCCTGTGTACAGTGTGGATCAATTCTTTGAATGTTTTGATGGGATGAGAAGTTCCCGATCGACTTTGGGTAGCAGTGGGATGTGGAACTGGACATCTTCTGTTCTCAGTGCAATTACTGCTGCATCCAGCCTTGCTTCTGGATCTTTGCATATTCCCTCTGGTATTTGCTTTTCTCCCCATTATATAGCTTGAGCATTGACCATGTCAGATTAGCTTGTGTGTTGTGTATTAATCATTCGCATGAAGCCAAGTCTTTTTTAATGTTGACCATTGTGTTATATCTAGAAGATTTGGTGTCGTATTAAATCCCGATTGCATTTTCAAGTTGCATATAAGTTGTGTTGCATTTTGGCCTATCATATTGTATTGTACTTTTCCTGTAAATGGTCTTTGGTGCTTGGGTGACACGTGGGTGAGGCCATGGTCCATTCAGCTTGTGCAAAATCTAATTATACCTACTACATTTGATTATACATGTTAGTCCTTAAATGTTTGTTTTCTTATGTTATATTTTTAGTTAGGTAGCCTAACTTGAAATATGGTATCAGATAAAATGGTCTTTGTCTAAATGGTCTTGCGTTCAAATCTTTGGAACCACCATTTTTCAGTTTCTATCTTGGTTTTATTTATTTATTTCGGTTTTGTGGTTCAGCTGCAATTTCCAGCCTTCAGATAGAGACAGTTTGGGACTGAAGGCTTCTAATAGGGTCTCATTCAAAAGTTTATTCATAATTATGATTTCAGACTCTATATAAATTACTTGTAGATATCATGAGTAAAACTTTGATTTTCCCCCTTTTACTGTTTGGTTACAGAACAGCAGCATGTTAAAACCACTGTGAGAGCAGCTCTTGCTGAAATTTCTTTGGTGCTTTCATTTCATGATGAAGACCAAAGGCATTTGTGTGATCCTCCAGGTGATCAGGCTAATGTTCATCATTTAGGTTCAGAATGGAGAGACATTGTTCTTCAATTGCAGGTAATAAATGTGCTTTCAGTTTAGTATGGGTTAGGGTTTTCTTGTATACATCCAGTGTACTTGGTTCCTTCTATTGATATATATATATATATAATATTTTTACTTACAAAAAAAATAAATAAATGTGCTTTCAGTTCAAGTCCATTTTATGCATTCTACACTGGTTGTTGGGCATGATGTTCCTCTACACTTACTTGAAACATTTGATAAGGTAAACAGGTATGCCCTCAAGAAATGAAGTTTGAAGGAATGGTGGATTGTATTGTGGTTGCTCATTACTACAGCAGTATAAATACTGCCACGAACTTTGGTTGGAAGAGGTGTACCGATGATAATGCCAGTCAAAAGCATTTGATTCATCAACTGCAAGCTGAAGTTCAAGGTGCTCTTCCTCCGTTTGCCTATCCTGCCGAAGATTCTTATTCAAATGAAGTAAACAGTTCAGTTGCTGCAGATTTTCCTTTTGGAAGTAAGGGTGGCATAGTCAAAGTGACATTGCTTAAAACTTCAGGGGTCACTCATTGCCAATTTTCTGCATGTTCCAGTTCATCAGATGGCAGTTTTACAGGGCCAACATTATTTTCATTGAACTTAGCACCTTTTGTTTTCTGGGTGAACTTCCCTCTAATAAATACACTGATGAATCTATCTGTGGAATTGATAAAATCTGTTGAGATGAACAGAAAAAGGAATGAGTTTCCACCCCGGGTCTTCAATGAGAAGCAAGGATCATCTCCGGATGGTATCAGAAGAGGTTCTACTCTTTGCATGACAAGCTTGTCTTCAACAGAAAGGTTGTGTGTCAATATACTTATGCCCAACGCTCGTGTAATTCTGTGTTTCCATTTTGAGAACAGCGAAGATAGTAGAGGCTACTCTTCCTGGGATCAGTTTCTTGTTCTTGATTTTTCATCACAGTCAGCATTGAACAAGGGAATAGATAAAGACTGTAATTCAAATTCAGATGCAAGTTTACAGAAAAAACATTCTTTGATGGCTACGAGGTCTTTGCATTTGCATGTTGGTGATCCTAAAATTTACTTGGTTTCTCCTGTAAGTGAGGCTGAGGTTGGAATAAACTCCTGTAATGTAAAGAATCAGAAATTTTCTTCTGAGAACATTCTCTCTATGGCAAACAAAAAAGGTGGTCTTGCTGTCATTAGTATGCTTTGGCAGGAGGGTCATGCAACTGGTCCTTGGATAGCAAGGAGGGCAAAGTTCTTAGCCACTTTAGAAGAATCAAGGAATAGACATAAATTTGTGGGGAAGGGTTTTGAGTTTGCATCTGTGTCTACTGTTAAAGATCTTGAAGGGTTAAAGTCTCAAATTCGACAAGAGATGATTCTGAGCTCTGCATTATTCCTGCATGTTCATCTATGTCCTGTTACAATTAATCTTGGCAGTTCTCAATACAAAGTCTTACATGGTTTTTTAAATGAGGTGATAAGTGGATTCTCTTGTGTGGATTCTGATGCTGCCAGTTCTAGGAAAGGATCTTCTGTGTCTCAAACATCACTTTTTGTGGAGTGTGATACGGTAGAAATTTTAATGAGCCCAGACGTGAAAGAGATTAGTGTGGGCTCAATGCAGCGTGAACTTCCTGGATCATGGTGTTGTCTGAAACTTAAAATTCAGAAGTTTGAATTGCTGTTTGTCTCAAATGTTGGAGGTATTAAGGATGCCAGCTTTTTTTGGCTAGCCCATGGAGAAGGCAAATTGTGGGGTTCCATCAATGGGATTCCTGATCAAGAGTTTCTTCTAATATCGTGTAGTGATTCTACCATGAAACGTGGTGATGGAGGAGGTTCCAATGCATTGTCGTTTAGAAGGGCTGGTTCTGATATTATATACCTGTGGGAGTCCGATAGTTTTCATGGTTTTACATCTATAAATGTCAGATGTAGTACAATTGTTGCAACAGGTGGTCGCTTGGATTGGTTAGATGCAATATCCTACTTTTTCAGTTTGCCTTCTCCTGAGACTGAACAAGCAGGTAACAATAGTATGCAGAAGGGGGATTTGAGTGCATCATGTGGATCTACTTTTCTCCTTAACTTGGTTGATGTTGGATTGAGTTATGAGCCCTACTTAAAGAATTTGGTGCATGAGATTGAAGTTCCAGATCCTAAGTGTTATTCTTCAAGTGCCAAAGAAAAAGAATGTTTCGGTGAGCAAGTTGCTTGTCTGTTAGCTGCATCTTCCTTCAATGTATCAAATTCAACTATGGCAAACTCAATTGGTAACGAGTGCAAAATCAGAGTGCAAGATCTTGGGCTTCTTCTTTGTACAGTGTCAGAGCCCAATAATCTTGACGGCACTTACAGTGTTGAACATCTTCGCAAGGTTGGCTATGTTAGAGTTGCTCGGGAGGCACTCATCGAAGCTATCTTGAGAAATAATTGTAAGAATGGTCTCCTCTGGGAGGTGGAATGTTCTAAATCTCACATTTACGTGGAAACTTGCCATGACACCACTTCTGGTCTGATCCATTTGGCTTCTCAACTTCAGCAGCTATTTGCTCCTGATTTGGAGGAATCGGTTGTGCATTTGCAGGCTAGGTGGGACAACTTCCAGAAGGCACAAGAGAGGAACAATTACAATGGTGAAACTAGAACCTTCAGTGGTGAATCTGGGCCATCAACTTCTGAAGTTCATACTGCCAGTGAAGATGCAACAAGTGAACCCGGGTCGGTTGGCTTGATGGATGAGATATGTGAGGATGCATTTCAGTTTGATAACTATCATACCTACCAATTTGATTCTTCTGAATCCCACATTTGTGTTTCACTTGATGAAAGTCTTCTTAGAGATGCAAGTAGCTTAAATGTTGAAACTCCTGAAAGATTATCCCATGATTTGTCCTTCAATCGGTCGGTGCCTGCATTGGGACTGGAAAGCAGTCAAACCTCATTTTTAGAAGAAGGAAACTTTCCAAAATTTATAGATGGCTATTGTTTATCTGAGTTGCGCCCTCTGTCTGAATTATCCATAGGCAGACAATCTATGCCTGAGTTACCTAAATGCAGATCCATGAATGCGGAGCATGAAGGTCTTGGAACAGGAAATAGTGGATGGTATGGGGACACCTATTTAAGCATTGTAGAAAACCACATTGCAGAGTCAAGTGAGCAAAGTGGTGTGAGACAATTTGTGGAAGCAAAACTCCCTTTTATTGACAATACAAAACATGATGATATCGGAAAGGTTACAGGACGTGTACTTTTGAAGAACATTGATGTCAGATGGAGAATGTATGCTGGTTCGGACTGGCATGATTCTAGAGACGATGGCGAGCATTATGCTAAGAATCATGGAAGGGACCAAACTGTGTGTCTGGAGCTTTCTTTATCAGGGATGGAATTTCAATATGACATTTTCCCAATTGGTGGAGTACACGTGTCTAAACTTTCCCTTTCAATTCAAGATTTTCATCTTTACGATAGGAGCAGGGATGCACCATGGAAACTGGTAATGTTGAAATAATAGTACTTTCACATGTCCTTAACCTTTATTCCTTTTTGAACAGTCTGAAAACTTATTTATTTATTGGATTCAAAGGTGCTAGGCTATAATTATTCAAAAGATCATCCTAGAGAATCTTCATCAAAAGCTTTGAAACTGGACTTAGAAGCTGTCAGACCAGATCCTTTAATTCCTCTCGAGGAGTACCGGTAAGTCTTCTGTTTTATATGGATTCTCTTTAGTAAAGGCGAAACTAACCTTTTAGGTTTTCTGTAGAGTGCTAATATATTGTGTTATTCTATATCAGAACTTTCATTTTTTGAGCTGAACTTATCTACGGAGTTTACATTAGTTTGATAATTTTCATGACTGCATGCAAGAAGTACCTCTGGCGTGTATGTAAGGTTTTTTTTTTTTTTTTAATAAAAAAAACAATATCAATTTATGGGATTAAATCTTAATGACAACAATATATTTGCTTCTCCCTTGTTCATATTAAAATTATGTCTTTGTCTTGTAAATAATTATGTACAGATTCATGATTTCCTTGTAACCGTTTCTAGTTCCTAACTAGGTGTAATCACATGTATATTTCCTGTGTACTTGGGCTATGCCTATTTTGACATCAATAAAATATCTTCTGACTTATCAAAAAAATAATTATCTACCGATTGTTCCCCCTTTCTAATGTTTGATTGTAAATGTGGAGGGAGGTATTGTGGTTACCAATGTGCTTGTAAGTGCTGGTTCTTATCATTTTCCTTTCAGGTTACGCATTGCTTTCCTTCCCATTCTATTGCATCTTCATCAGTCCCAACTTGATTTTCTCGTCAACTTTTTTGGGGCAAAGAACTCATCAGTTGAGCAATCTCCTGATTGTCATGAAGAGTCGGATGGTTCAAAATTGTTGCATGGCCATACAATTGCTGATGAGGCATTCCTTCCTTACTTTCAGGCAAGTGGTTTTAAGTATATCTTGTTTATGCTTCGCTAAAGATTTTCTACATTGTCCTTTTTTTGGCAGAAAGCCTTTGGTTTTTGTGACTTTTAAGTTTTATGGTCAATCTTTATATGCAATATACTCTTGGTAGATAAAAGATTTAATGGGAAGTGTTGCAGAAGCTGGCAAAATAGAATTAAATTTGTCATGGCAATCTCCTCTTCTTTTGGAACTTGAATGAACCTGCAACTCGTTAGTTTGCCATATAATTCATGTTGCAATTCTTCATTGTGTGCATTTGTTTTTTATAGCAGTAAAAACTTATATGCTGATTGTATCCAACTTTATCTCAGAAATTTGATATATGGCCTGTTCTTGTTCGGGTTGACTATAGTCCCCACCATATTGATCTTGCGGCACTAAGAAGTGGGAAGTATGTAGAACTTGTAAATCTTGTTCCCTGGAAGGTAAAACTTTACTTCTTTTTATAATTTAGTGATTGGGATTCGAGTCCTCTTGGGTGCGCAAGTAAATTTATGAATAAAAAAAGAGAACGAGGAGCTGAAGGTTAGGAATAAGAGATCTATTTTGAGATGTGTGAATGTTGGATAATACTTAACTGAACTGATACAGGGTGTTGAGCTTCGACTGAAGCATGTCCATGCTGTTGGTATCTATGGCTGGGGCAGTGTTTGTGACACAATTATAGGGGAGTGGTTGGAAGATATTTCACAAAACCAGGTTTGTTAGCAGCATTCATTTTATTTAATTAGAATATAACAATTATGTTTTCCATTTCTGAACTATTGTGTATCAAAAGTAAATTATTATGTCTACCGATAGAAAAAAGAGTAAATTATTATGCCTCTATCATGTAGGTTCATAAAATATTGCAAGGCCTTCCTACTATCCGATCATTAGTTGCTGTTGGTTCTGGTGCTGTGAAGCTGGTTTCTTTACCTGTTGAGAACTACAAGAGGGATCGGAGAGTGCTCAAGGGAATGCAAAGAGGTAAATCAGGGAACTAATTGCATCCTACCAGAAAAATCCAGGCTCCTTCATCATGGTAGCCCAAAAGCACCTAATGCTTTTTTGGAGTTTTAAGAATTTGATTGTAGTAAGTGAGAGAACTTATTAGTTGAGGTATTTGAAACTTATTTACCACTGGAGGTAGAAATAAAAACAGATGTTTCTTGAATTTATTACCATAAATTGTTGTTGTGGAGCGCAATTGTTTTTAAAGTGGAGGCCCGGTTGTGATTAATAGCTGATGTTGGTCACTTCGATTTTTCCCCCGATGGGAGAAACTTGTTATTTGAACTGCGACCGATTTGGTCAGACTTTGTTGATACCAAGTCAACAAAGCCTTTTCCCAAGACTTGTCAATGAGAGAATCCTCTGCTGCTATTCAGCTTTATCTGGAGCGCTGTTTCGGCTGAATCGTGAGACTATTCTCTGTGAGAGAGAGAGAGAGAGAGAGAGAGAGAGAGAGAGAGAGAGAGCCTCAAGTGTAATTCACCATTTCCAACCGATTGATCTTATCTGCAATGATCCTATGAGTGTGCAGTTATGTTTTGGATGCTTCAAAGGGTGTGGTTAGTGGTGAATTGCTTTGGGTAGTTGAGACTTGAGAGTAAGTGTAGATGTATAGAGGTGGGAGGGATTTTGGTCAAATCAATTCGTATTACCATCTGTGATGTTATCTTCTCTGTTGTATCTCACATGATATCTGATGGGTAATAATAAATAATTCTCCACTATGACAACTGGGTAATCTGTTTTTCGCAGGCACTGCTGCATTTCTTAAAAGCATTTCGCTTGAAGCGTTTGGACTTGGAGTACATTTGGCTGCTGGGGCTCATGACCTTTTGCAGCAAGCGGAATATATTCTTACTAGCATTCCTCCTTCTGTACCATGGGCTGGAGGAAGTAAAATGAAGACAAATGTACGATCTGATCAGCCTAAAGATGCCCAGCAAGGACTTCAAAGGGTAAAAATCCCTTCATGTTTTGACCGTACATCAGTACTTGGGGAGCTTGCAAAATTAAATTGTAGGATGAACTTGTGTGTTTGTACGGTTGAAAAGATATGGTAAGCCTTAGTGTTTACGCCCGAGTGTTCACTTAAACACGTGGAAACTCATGTGAACTTGTCCTTTCAAACCCTTATCAACCCTCTGTACATTCCGGCATTAATTAGAAGGAATTGATTTCAAGGTTGAGACTTCTAATTGCAGCAATTAGCATTAAGATCACATCCTGTATCCAGGGATCTTAGCTGTCAAGAAATATATAAAATGGCTTCTCTTTGCCAAGAGCTGCCCAGAGGTGTGTTACATTAGATGTCAACTTTGGTTTTGGTGTCTTTATATAAAGCTTATTATTTTAGCATTGCATGTATGGAGTTCTAGATTGTACAGTCTTCTATATTTTTCCCTTTTTTGTTTTGTTTTGGATGTGACCTTATCTCTTACTTATTGTATGTGTTGTATATACATATTTTCCTTAGTCCCAAGTCTTTCCTGGTCAACTTGACCTCAAGTTGCTTGTTTAGTAGGCTTGGGTTGAATACATATGTTGTCCCTGTCTAATTTTTCTGGATCGATTTTGAGAAGTATCTTGATTTTGAGTGCTACAGCTTTCAATATAATATCGAGGTACTTCATGTTCATGCAATCCTCTCCTCTTGCCACAAAAAATTCTCTCCTCTTGTCACAAAACTTAGCCTCTGATGCATCAAGGTTACATAGACAGATGTGGATTGATGATACACTAGGGTCTCACAAATGCTTTTTAAGGGAAATTTCTCCTTTCTTATCTGAGAGATTCTTCATTTGTGATATGCATTTTGGCATGTTGGATGTTGAAATCATGTCACTGATGGATGATGGCAATTGACTGCTGTTCTTGGGAAACATTGTGTGCTGTTATTTTCAGTGAAGGTTTTAATGTTCTCAAAATGACAGGCTTATGAAAACGTTAGTGATGGCTTGGGAAAATCTGCTTCTGCCTTAGTCCGGACTCCCTTGAAAAAGTATCAGAGTGGAGCTGGTGCCGTATCTGCTTTGGTATCCGCCATTCAAGCTGTTCCTGCTGCTGCTATAGCTCCAGCTTCTGCATGTGCAAGTGCTGTCCATTGTACACTTCTTGGCTTCAGAAATAGGTCGGTTATTATTTTGAGGCTTTGTTAGTTGCTCTGGCATTGTATTATTGTTTATCCACATTTACCAATCAAAAAAATTTTTGTTTATCCACATTTAAATTTCTAGAGCCTAAAATTAACTGCTGTGTTCACACTTTCAGCTTGGATCCCGAGCGTAAGAAAGAGTCCATGGAGAAATATTTGGGTCCACCCACTCAGTCATTGGAACGAGATCAATGGTGTGGTTTATTTTATCTATCATCGGATTTCAATCTATATATCTGTAATTTATTTCTTGGTTATAACATCCACTGTATTTCTTCTTTAAATGAAACAATCCGCAGAGGGTACCCTTGACCAATTTAGTGAAGACCTGCTGCATTTGCATCCATAAAAGGTTATCGATGAAGAGCTTTCTTTGATGCTTTGGAGGGGGCCATGTATCATGTAAGATTGCTTTTTTTTTTTTTTTTTTTTATTCGATTTTTTTATTTTTACGAGAATCCACTCACTCTTTAATAAGGCCTTGGTTGAAGGTAGTGAAATTATAGTCTTTTCATTGTTATTCGTTAAAGATTTTTTTCCGGACCCAACAGATAAGTTTCTACAATACATGAAACCTTCTTCTTACCTGTCAACTGAATTCTTGCTTTACTGCCGGCATGGTACACCATTTTCTTCCCAATTCTCAAAGCTGTTATGCTGGTTTTATTGGATGCAGATGTAAAGTTAATGAAACTGCCGATCGATTCTTTCCCGTCAGGACAAGACAAGACGGTAATTTTGTACAAACAAACTGTAAATATCCAATTATTCTTTTAAGTTTCAACCCACACAGAAAATTCGCTTGTAATTATAGTGATCCAATATATGCGTAGTCAGATTACATGATGTTATTCTTTCAAGGCCTCAATTATAGTGGAAATTGCTTCTTTTGTACATAGCTCAGCAAATCTTGTTTTACCAAATAACTTGTGAAAATAGCATTAATAGTGTGCTGCGATAGTATACAGGCCCACCCCCTTCCCTCCTTTTTGGTTTTAAGAATTTATTTAAAGTGTGTTTCTTGACACAATAATTATCAAATAAACTGCTTTCTTTATTCCATACAATTTGTTTGAATCTGCAATGTAATGGTGCGTGATAATCTATCTAATAATGTTCCATTTTTCTGAGTTTTTACCTGATGTTTTTCTGCAAGAAGGCGTTCTGTTGGATACGTTAGAATTAGGGGAAAAAGGTGCTTTTTTTTTTTTTTCAGAGATGCTTTTAGACTATACATGACGAGTGAACTTGTACTTCAAAAAAATAGTTGTACTTGAAATTTCAATCTATTTTGGTGTTGTTTCTATAAAATTTTAGCATTTCTGTTCTTGTGAACGGGCTGATGGGAGTAGAGATTTGGTTTACTCTTAATATCAATTCCAGTTTTTGTGTGATGGGAAATGCGATGATTTATGTATGATTTGCCAATAAACGCTAAAAGATATTGGGCTGTTAGCAATTCTTTTCATGCATATGGAAAGAAATAGAATTCCATCCAAAATGCAAAATGCAGTCTCCCATAACATTTTCAAAAAGAAGAATTAATCAATAAAGAGTAATGATCAGTGTACAACTATTTTTTACGATATTTTTATAATCATATTTTAAAATGAGAGTATTTATATAAAGTGATGTTATTTTTATTAGACGAAATGATGCATCTCATAAATAGATTACTGAAACAATGGTTAAGAAATGAAAAGATAGTTTGGATTTATCAAATCAAAAAATCTATTCAACTTCTTACTATTCATACAACCTCCACACACCATATTTTTTTATTATTATTAAATATTTAATATATGAATAATGAATAAAAAAATTAAATTAGTTTAAAAAGAATAAACTTAAAAAAAAAATTTTAAAAATATTAAAAAATATTAAAATTTAAAAAAAAAGTGGTATGTGGAGGTTGAAGAGATTGTGTAGAATTGCTCTTATCAAATAATCGTTCCTTTTCAATGGCAAAAAGGTAGGAGGGGGGTTTATTTGAGTCAAACGGGGTGATAAAACCAAAAGAATTAGCAAAGAAAGCAGTTAAATCAAACCTCAACATACACCATGGATCCGACTCACCATACCATACCCTTGACAATTAGCAAACATGAAATACCAATTATTAGCAAGACATAAGACAATCAGTCCCTTTCCCATCATGATTACCGCTGCTATTTCTTTAGAACTTCCTTTACTTCTATCTGTTATTGTTCCCATCATATTCCATTTGCTCCAGCAGCTTAACCTTCCTTCAAGGCCTCAAAGAGTAGTTCCTGCAACATAAAAACTAATGAGAAATATTGTTCTTCATTCTGAATTTTATTCACATGATTGATCTCTGAAACGGCTTAAAACGTGACATATCAACCTGTGCGATTGAAATGATAAAAATTAAAGAGAAAAGTACTACAATTAACTAATCTCAATAGTCTAGTAAATGCTGTTTGTATGTGTATACAGTAGGCATTTGCCAAACTGTAATCTGAATCTAGATCTGCAAGTTTCAGTTCAACGATCTATCAAAACAAAAGAGTTTCATCTTACCTGCGTTTTCTTGCTAACGAAAGCATTCTCATGAACAAACACAGGCCTCTTCTCTTCGACTACAGTTTCCATCACTTCATCACATTTTTTAGACGAGGAGAGACCCTTTTTGAAGCCCAGCCGCTCCCTCCACCGGTTGGCATTCTTCGGTATCCTCGGAAACACATCTTCATAATCATCATCGACAGAGAGTTCATCTCTTATAGTCATCTTTCGTTGCTGATTGATGCAGCTATTCTTCACAGGCAACAGCATGCCCTTGAAGAACAACTCATCTGCAGACATCATGGTGTAGTTTTTCACACAGAAATCGAATTCCGAGGAAACGGGTGCTTCTCTGTAGGTGTTTTCATGCTTGGTAGCAGGTTGTTGAATCTCCAAGGAGTCGTTGGAGAAGGAGATTCTCGGGTCCATGGTGGGATTGCCGAGGCTTTGCTGCTCACTGTTGAACATGTCTGGGCAGGAAATTGACATTCTGACCACACAACCACTTTACTTCTAGACTAGTTCCTTGTACTTGCAGTGTTAACCACATGCACATGTCTGCATTTATCTCTCCATGGGGATTGTTTTATGTGATTGCTTACTAGACATCTCATGTTACTTGGATTTGTCAGTTTGCTATTATTCATAAGGGTAATACCTTATTCTTTTTCCCCAAGATTCATTTTTTATGGGAGAAGTTTAATATTTAAGTGACATAGTGATTGCACTATCTTAATTCACACTCATGCCAGTAAGGCAGTTTTCTGCCTATCATTTTGACTAACAGGTTCCCTTTTGATCACTTTTAAATAAAAGAAGATTTTGTTTGAAAGGTTCCATGTTCATGCCAACTGGATTGGGGAGCCAGGCAGTTAAAAACAAAGAAGTGGATTTCCTGCCAAACGGAAAGGTCTTCTCCAGGCCCTCCCTCTCCATCTGAGCATGTGGTGCGGAAATAAGCTCTCCGAAACTTTACTTTGTGGGGATTTCTTGCCAATTGAGGTGGATTTCCCACATGGATTGGACATTGCATCCTCATCTAGGTGGATACCATCGAGGTGACTCTGTTATTTGCACGAGAGAACGATGGGGCGATGAAACGCTTTGATCCACCGCTATTTGGCAATTTCATCAGATGCCGTTCAATGATATGAAAAAGAAAAAAAGAAAGAAAAACCGGGTTCAACTCGGAACCCGGAATCCGAGTCTTAAAAAACTTGATTCATCAAGATTTCGATCAGGGTATATTCAGATTTTTCGGACCGAAAACCGGATGAACAGTCCATTGGACAAATGACTGATTCCCATTTTGTCATAATGAATTTGTGGGGATTTTGGAAGATGCCTAAAGACATTGTACCAATCCCGTGTTCCTGTGGCCTCAAAACTTAGCCCAAGGGAAGCTTCTCCTTTTGGTCCCCCATCTAGTTATTGCAACTCGTCTTTAATACCCTAATAATGAGATTCTTCAACCATATGTAAAGAAGAATTAAGGTTTATTTTACTATGTTATGCAATCCATAAAACTCTTCATCACCACAAATCCAAATTATTAATGTCATATTTTGCGAGCCTGGGCGACTTGGTGCTGGCAATGCTTGGGTTGTAACTTGCACATTGAAGAAGGGGGACCTCGGGATCCGTTGTACCTCCAATGCTTAAGTTAGTTTTGATGTAAAAGATGAAGAGAAAATAATAATGAAGATGAGTGTAGAAGTTAACCTCCTTGTTGGTTGCAGGTGGTGTCTATTTATACTTACTGTTAATGTCATATTTTGCAGGCCTGAGCGACTCAGCGCTTGTAGTGCTCGGGTTGTAATTTGCACAATGAAGAAGGGGAACCTCAGGGTTCGTTGCATCTCCGATACTTAACTTAGTTTTGATGTAGGAGATGAAGAGAAAAGAATAATGAAGATGAGTGTAGAAGTAAACTTCCTTGTTGGTTGCAGGCTGTGTCTATTTATACTTACTGTTAATGTTGTATTTTGTAGGCCTGGGTGACTCAGGCTCTCAGCGCTGGTAGTGCTCGGGTTGTAACTTGCACAATGAAGAAGGGGAACCTTAGGGTCCGCTACATCTCCCAAACTTAAGTTAGCTTTGATATAGGAGATAAAGAGAAAATAATAATGAAGATAAGTGTAGAAGTTAACCTCTT
Source organism: Cyclocarya paliurus (assembly GCA_029856935.1). Lineage (NCBI taxonomy): Eukaryota > Viridiplantae > Streptophyta > Magnoliopsida > Fagales > Juglandaceae > Cyclocarya > Cyclocarya paliurus. Next base: position 3,031,578 of record CM056957.1, on the reverse strand, counting down.
TGTTAGATGTAGGTAGTATTTATTTATATTTGCCGACCTAGTCTCCTTGGTAGTGGGGTGTTGCATTGTAGGAGATCGTATACTTATGCCGCCTACTGGCCAAGCTATACTTATGCCATCTGCTCACCGAGCTATAAAGCATTTAGGTTCGCTGTGTGTAGCCCGAGCTTTGGGTTGCATTGAATACGCCATGCTTTCTGCTCTGAGTTCCTCCTATCTCATCAATGCGGTGTGTCTTCCTCTTTAAGCTTTATCATCTGCATTTGAATGCTCGGTGTGAACTGACCTGATTATTCATGAGTTGCATTGAATGCAACATTATTTCTTCCTTAAGCCTTTCATGTATCTTCTGATTGGGTTTTTGATGTGAACATGGCTCGACCCAGATCTTATTCCCAAGTTTCGACCCAAGTCTTCCCAATACGTTGGGCCCTGCCCAGATCCCATATCTAGGCTCTAACTTGGGCCTTACTTTTAGCCCATCTCAAGGTATTTACTCCTTTCGCACAAATCATGATGTATAGTTGATGAATCCAAAATAAAGAGTATTGAAAATGGGAAAATATTGGGAAAGAAAGTGATCTCAATCCAAAACCATATAAACTTGCAGTCCAGACTATTTAATGAAGGCTGAGCTCAGTACTCACTCAGCCAATTCTTATTCACTTGATTTTACCCCTCGTCTAACGATGAAGTATCAAGTATGTGAATAATAGAAACAGGAAGAAAATAGAGAACAAACAACCTCAAGCATAAGTATTCGCAACCTCCAACACCTTTGTTGTCCACATCTTAATTAAGTTCTTTAGTATTGGACCAATTTATCAATATATTTAGTGAGCAATATATTTATCTCTCCATAGCTTTAGATTTTGGATGAGATCTGAGTATGTGATAATGGTTTAATGATAATAATATCTTACCATTTATTAAGTTGAGATGTCCAAAGTTTAAACTTTATTTTAATATAAATACGGTAAATAATAATGATGAACCTAATGCATACCCTTATAATTTTTATTTTAATAAATAAAACCAATAAAAGGGATGCATAAATCCTATAAATATTTTTTTTATGTTAATTGATATGACATGTTTTTACCTTAAAATAAAATATATTTTTTAAATCAAAATTTTATTTTTTTATCAAGTTCATAAATCCAAATATATATATTTTTTTTTTGCGAAGAAAAATACAGAAATAAAACGGAAAGAAAGAAGACGATGGGGATACGGAGGCAGCAGTCATCGACCCGAAGTCGGAGTGGAGTCCTTTTTGTTTGGTAACACGAAATCCGAATCACCCCCAAAATCTCTCTCTCTGTCTCTCTCTCTTCGATCCAAGAAACCTAACTCACAGCTGTGGCCAGCGACTGCTCCAAGCAAAGCGGCGACAAGATCCTTCTCTTAATTATTAATCAATAACTACATCTCGAGATCTAACTCACTGTTCTAACTCCCGTATCCGGGTGATCAGATCAGTGAGTCACATAAGCAGCAAATTTCATTTATGGTCCTCCCTGGGGTACGGTTCTACCGATAGATCGCCGGTGGAGGCTAGGGTTTTTGTTCTGCTCTCTATCCATGGCTTCGGCGGCCACTCAGACTCCGCCGACGAGTTGGCGCGAGGGCATGTCCTCTGACAACATCAAGGGCCTCGTTCTCGCTCTTTCCTCCAGCATCTTCATCGGCGCCAGCTTCATTGTCAAGAAGAAGGGCTTGAAAAAGGCCGCCGCTTCTGGAATCAGAGCAGGTATTGAATTCTTCAAATAACTTTCGAGGCCATTTTGCTTCTTCTCTTCTTCTTTTTTTTTGGGGGGGGGGGGGTTGCGCTCATAATTTTGGACTTTGTTGCTTATCTTCATATTTTACTTTGAATGAATGCGAAGACGGGATTGGTTGATCAGTGAATGAGATAAAATGTCGGTCTTATTGCTCGTTTTGAAAAATAATCCCCGCAATATGAAAAGAAGTTCAATTGCCGCTGCCTGCTGTGTGTTCCGTAGACTAGAATCGTCAATGTATAGGAAATTACTTGACCTATGAATTTGGTTAAAGTAGAAGTGAAGAACCATGGGTCATTCCCTCGTAGTTTTTGGATGCTTAAAGTTTAAACAGATGCTTGTTATAACAATGTTGGATGGACCAGTAACCAAATTCGGGGTCGCTTTATTGATATTTGATCGCTGTGCTGATGTGCACGCAAATGTGTAGTAGAGCAGTATTGAGGATCAGGGAGTCTACTCATTTTGAGAAATTTGATTCCCTTCTTTTCTCATGTGTATATGGACATGTATACATCTTGCATGTTGTCTTTGAATAAGTTTCTGCGACATTTCTGGTGCAGCTTCCATGCACTCTCATCATCCATCTTTAATATCACTGGTGCTAGTGGGAGTTGTGTTACTTATTTTGAGTATGCTTTATTATTGGATAATTTGAATACAACTTTATGTTAATGGCATGCGTAATTCTTGAAATTAAGTCCATTGATGTCTTCCACAGGTGTTGGAGGCTATTCTTACTTATATGAGCCACTTTGGTGGGTGGGCATGATAACAAGTGAGTATCTATGGCTCACTTTGGTCATTGATCAATGACTGGATTTACTGCTCTACTTTCCCTTTAATTCACTTCTGTTTGTGGTCTGCACTATTAGAATCAGATTGTTACCTATTATAAAAAGTGATGCGTCGTGTGTTTTATCAGTTTGCTTACCATCTGTATCCTTGGAAATAAAATATTGTGTACCGGAAGGCTTTATTTTACAAGTACCAACTCAAAATGATACAAACGTCTACAACATGGCACATCTAAATTCAATAATTCCTTTTAGCTGCAAGAGCAATGGAGACAGTTATGAGAATGAAATTATGCAGAGAAAAGAAGCGACTTCCTCTTGCTTAGCAGATTTCAGCCACTGCTAAAGAAACTCCTTACAAACAATGAAAATGAGCTCAAATTTTCCATTTATAATCAATTACACAAGGACCATATATGGATGTCTCCTTTCTCATTTTTCTTTTCCCCCGATATATATCGTGAATCACTTGATCCTATTAGAATACAAAAAAAAGAGAAGCTTCAAAAGTGTCTCTCTCTATTCCATCACTCTTGTTTACACTAAACGTACAAGTTTTCTAAACAATTCTGAAATTCAATGGCTTGTTTGCATGGTCTTTTCTGGCTTACATAATCTTCAAAACAACATTGAGGGATGTTATTTAAAGTCGAAGTAAAATCATTATGTGGTTATCATTTATTTTATTGCAATATGATTAATAGGTGGCCTCTGTAGCCTTTTCTTCTACCCATGATGACAACTAAACTGTTCTAAATCCCAATCAAAAGATGACTCAGATTCAAAAGGGTTGATTAATAAAGTTCTGAGAACTGCTTTCTTCATATGACACCTGCATGTTCATTCCTAAAAACCAGCCACAAAAGAAAGCTTTTTATATCTTAGATTATTTGTCATTAAAGTTGCTTAACCCATCTTTGGTTATAAGAAATTTTGAGAATTGCTGGAACAATTTTTTAGGTAGTTTTTTATTGGGTTTTGTGAATGTGGATAGGAAAAATGAGAAATTGTTTTAAAGATTTCTTTAGATGTTTTGTATTGGAGTTTGTGAAAGTGGCCGGGCAGATTTGAAAAGTTGTTTGGATAAAATTGTTGTGAGAGTTGTTTTTTGGGTTTTCAAAAATACTTTAGCCACTAATGAATTACATAAAAGTAAGCCTACAAAATTATGTAGCTTGATGTGGTACGTCAGATTGTGAAGTTACTTTTATTATAAAGTAGATCTAACAGATCACCACATAAAGCCACTTCAATTTGTGAATTTACTTTTATATAATCTATTTGTATCTATAGCACTTCTCTTCCGTGAAAATTGTTTTGGTTTTTAGTCAAGAATGAGAATACTCATGGATGATTGCCATTCAACAGTGATCGTTGGGGAAATTGCTAATTTTGCGGCTTATGCATTTGCACCAGCTATACTGGTCACTCCTCTTGGGGCTCTTAGCATTATCATCAGGCATGATATAAACTCTTCTTTATAAATAACTGTAATTCCCCCGTGCTATGTGCTAATTATTACACTGTCTGTAGTGCTGCACTTGCACACGTTATTTTGCGAGAGAAGCTACATATTTTTGGAATTCTTGGTTGTGTTCTGTGTGTTGTGGGATCCGTTACAATTGTTCTGCATGCTCCTCAAGAGCGTGAGATTGAATCTGTATCAGAAGTTTGGGATCTTGCCATGGAGCCAGGTAATTGTAATGTTACCCAGAATTGCTTGTGTTAATTGATTAAATCATTTTTGGCTTTTCATGTTCAGATATTGTTTATATATTTTTATCCTTTTTGTTTCTTTTGCAGCTTTTCTCCTGTATGCGGCTTTGGTCATAACAGCTGCATTTATTCTTATATTCTACTTTATCCCACAGTACGGCCAGACACACATAATGGTTTACATTGGAGTTTGTTCCCTTGTAGGTTCTTTGTCGGTATGTATTCAGTATTTAATTGAAAATTTGCTGATGTCTTTGGGTTATAACTTCTATCTTCTTAGCGTTTTTATAAGGGTGCCCTTTGACAGGTCATGAGCGTCAAAGCACTTGGAATTGCTCTGAAGTTGACATTTTCGGGAATGAATCAATTAATCTATCCCCAAACTTGGGCATTCACTTTAGTTGTAATTACTTGTATTCTTACGCAAATGAATTATTTAAACAAGGTAAGAACTATGTATTTTCTGTCTCTGCCTTCTGTCTTCTTTTTAATTTTATTTTATTTTGGTAGTTTTGTTTTCCCTATTTTCAGTTATTTTAATATCAAATTTCACATGGAAATGGCGTATTTAAACTTATTCTTCCATTATGACTGATGTATGGAATGTATAATCAAATGAGCCCTCTCAAAGTTGTCTGCTGTGGAAGTAAGGAAATGAAGTGAAAATGTTAACTGAAATTCTAACTCATTTTCAAGCATGCATGCGACTATATTTCTTCAGTCATAAGTACTTCAAAATGTCAAGTATTTTGCTTAACCTTTTGGGCCTCTGTTATTTGATATTTACTGTTTGTAACGGTTCCTTTGATTTTTTTTTCCCTATTTTCTCCAATACAGGCACTCGATACTTTTAACACGGCTGTCGTATCTCCCATATACTATGTTATGTTCACATCACTGACTATTTTGGCTAGTGTGATCATGTTTAAGGTATATTCTTCTTCTGAAAAGTATTATCGAATCACTTTCTTTCCTCTTCCTCTGCATTACATGGGCATCTGTTGCTATTGATCCTTGTTCAAAATCTTAAAATTACCGAAAATTATAAATATCAGATACATCAACTTAGTTTGTGTTCAATAAAAAAAAACTCAAAAGTTTTGGTGAGCATGTGAAGTAGGATGTTGAGAATTGAGAATGTTGTGTAGTTAACCAAAACTTCTCTCTTGCTAATAACTTTTAGAATTAATTAAAAGTAGGTAGTAAGGTCCGACAAAGAAAGTTCATATGGCTTTTTCTGCATTATATGCCACTGGGCTTTGTTTCATGTCCTTTTTCTAATAGGCCTGTTATAGATCGTTGTTATTTCCTAGAAATCATTTGGAATTTTCATGTTATGATCTCGAATTGATGACATTGTGGAATTTGAATTTACTTTCAGGACTGGGATAGGCAGAGTCCAACCCAGGTAGTCACAGAAATGTGTGGCTTTGTGACCATCCTTTCGGGGACATTTCTTCTTCACAAAACAAAAGATATGGCGGATGGTATGTTCCCTGTGTCGTTCTTGTGAACCCATTTAGGCCCCGTTTGGAGAGTGAAAGTGTTTCATTTTATCATTACAATTTTTTCAAATTTTCACACAAAATATAATAAACAATTCAACGTTTTCAAATCTCAAAACAATAATAATATTAAAAAATAATATTCTAACAATATTTTATATAACTTTTAACTTTTATCTTATCTCAACTTACTATCCAAACGACACCTTAATCAAGAGTAATGGTAGATGAGAAATGCACACTAGGAAATTGTAGGCTTGGTTCATGATTTTTTTAGCTGTTGAACTCATTTTTGGCATTCTGAAGAATTTACCACGTAGTCAAATCATGTACAGGTTTGTCGACGTCTTTGTCGCGACATTCTAATTCTAAGCACTCTGAAGAGGATGGCCAAATTGATGTTGAAGGCATCCCTCTTAGGCGGCAGGAATCCTTAAGATAACCATGAAGTTTGCATTTCTGCAAGTCGGAAACAAAAACATAAAAAGAAAGCACGCTTTTTCTGGGGAGGGATGTATCGCTGATGCAAGGTGTATTTTATGCAGCTATGCATCTATCCGATAATATTCTTGGAGAGAGAGAGAGAAGGGTGAGGTTTTAATTGTTTTTTCTTTCTTTTTTTCTCTTTGGCTTCATAGTGACTTTGCTTTCAGCTGTTGCACTGCATTCACTCCACTCCATACAAAAGGCACTGTCCAACATAATTTTGTGCACATTTGTTTGTATAGTGTATCCTAGTTAAATTATTCCACCCGACCCAATCACGATGATAATGCTTACAATTGACGATTGTTATTACTATTACTTAAAGAGAAACATTACTTTGCTCTCACAAGATGACCGCTGGGCAAATTTTTTTTTTTTTTTTTACTTAGTGTTTAAAGAAATGTTTTTAAGTGTATTGGAATTAGTTTTTTATTTTTTAAAAATCTTTAAATGTATTAAAAAAATGTGAAAAAAAAAAATAATAATAATAATAATACTGGACGGTAAGCCTAGCGGTAAGGATGGAGCAGCAGAGTAGCCCACCCTTATTAAAATCTCTAGAGTTGCAATCATTGACTTTCTTTTTTTATTATGCATACAAGAATTCCACCTTAGGCATATATCAAGAAAGAAACAATTTTGAAATTTAGAACTAGAGAGGGTGGTAAGCGGGGGTGTTAAGAACGAGAGACCTGAATTTTGATACCAATTTTCGCAATCCTCAAAATACCTGATTGAAAACAAAAGAATCTTAGAAATAATTGAGTTGTAAAGTATAACTTTCAAAGGCTACTGATTATAATCCCTACTTCAAACTTCTCTATAAGTGTTAATAACTTGAAAGGAAAAACCTTTAGGTCTCTGTTTGGATGTTGAGATGCTCGCATCCCATTCCATCATCTAATCTCAATATTTAAATACCACTTAATAAAAATATTTTTTTTTATCTAATCATTATAAAATTTTCAAACTTTTAAGCAAAACAATGAAATGTAAACAACAATTCAATTTTTTCAAATTTTAAAATAAAAATTAGATTAGAAAATTATATTCTAACAATATTTGAACTTTATAATTTTTTTTATTCTAATTTTTCTCTCCTCCTTCTCAAAACTCTATAAAACATTATAACTTAAACTATTTCACTATTATTTACAAAATATTTCACTACTATTCACATATTGTTCATCCATATCTCATCTCAAGGAAAGGTAGGAGAAGATCAGAAAAACAAAAAGATTAACAAGTTACTAAGAGAAGATAGATAGTGAGATGAAATTGTTTTAGATAAAAATTGAAAGTTGAATAAAATATTGTTAGAAAATTATTTTTTAATATTATTATTGTTTTGACATTTGAAAAGTTGAATGATTTATTATATTTTGTGTGAAAATTTAAAAATTTTGTAACGATGAGATGAGATGAAACCGTTTCTGTATCTAAACGGTGCTTAGGTGGGTTTGGATACACAAAACATCTTATTTAATCTTATCATTATAATTTTTTAAAATTCTCGTACAAAAATATAATAAATAATTTAATTTTTTTAAATTTTAAAATAAAAATAATATTAAAAAATAATATTTTATTAAACTTTCAACAAAACATCTCAACTCATCTGAACTCTCTATTCAAACCCATCCTAAATGTCCCAATTGAAACCTAAAGAATCATTCCGTCTAAAAGGCAAATCACGAGAGATTTGAAAAGCAGGAATAAGAATGAAGATAGAAGTTGGAAAAAGATTTGGCCTTTTTTTTCCTCAAAGTGAATAAAGCCAAGAAATAAATAGTTGGGGAGCTACGATTGGTGTGGGGAGGAATCCCTTATGGGGGACGATATTCGACGTTATCCGAACCCTTTTTCTTTTCTTTTTTTTTTCAGTTCCCTTCCACAAATATCGGACAAGTGTGGTGACTAGTGTACATGTTAACCTAATTAGGTCTCTGGAGATAGACTAGATAAGTTAATTAATTCTAAGAAATTCTTACCGCCAAATTAATAGATCAAAAAATAAAATAAATGGAGTACTAATTTATTAGTAGTCGACCTTTATTTAGCTAGGAGGCATGTCGTATATTTACTAGCTAGGTTATATATATATATCTATAAGACATAAGACTACATGCTCCTTCCAATATTCCACCAACAACCATGTTGATGATCCTTTTCGGAGAACTCAAAACTTTTTCAAAGGTATGTTCCCAAGGATCATGAACTATAAAAACTAATTTTCGAAGCTAGCTTAAATTTAAATAATTTTTTTTATTAAGGCATTTAAAATGTTTCCCACCAATTAGAAATTTTAACATATGACTTTTAGCAAAGCAAAGCAGCCTCTCTAGAACTTCTGGGTGCTAAACCATCATCAGTGATCAGCACATGACTTCATGAAAAACATAAACGAAATCGATGGTTGATATCCAGAGATCTTGCATGGTTTGCATCATGTCATGAACTTCCCTTAGAATATTGGGAGATATATCATATAACCACAGTTATTAGAGGGTACCCTTTTAGGTTATTGACTGCATGTCTTTCTTAATTAGGGAATCCAGTACTGAGCTGCAATCTATGGTTATCATTTCTTTTCTCTTTTGGTTGGCGGCCTTTTTTATAATACTTCTCTTGAAAGCAATAAAGCAGTGCTTTCTTTTCTGGCATTCATATTTGTTGAATAGCAATGCTAGTTATATTAAGTCCAAATAAACAAGTTTTGTACATACACTTTGTAAAAAATGAGGTCTACTAAAAATGAAAAGATTTTTTTATATATATTTTTTATGATAGGATCATTTTTTTATAAAGAGAGTACGCTAGACTTATACAAATTATTAGGCCCGTTTAAATATAAGAAATGTTTCATCTCATTCATCATTACAATTTTCCTAAATCTCCACACTAAATATAATAAATAATTGAATCTTTTTAAAAAAAAATATTATTAAAAAATAATATTTTAGTAATATTTTATTCAACTTTTATCTCAACTTACTATCCAAACTACACCTAAGGGCTATTTTGGATACAGAAATCATCTCATATTATCATTATAGCTTTTCTAAATTTTCACATAAAATATAATAAAGAATTCAAAATTTTCAAATTTAAAAATAATAATAATATTAAAAAGTAATATTTTAATAATATTTAATTCAAATTATCTAAAATCATCTCACTATCTAAAAGAATCCTAAATATTTGCAATCTTGATCTCAGATTTAGTTCCATATTTAGGGAAGAGGGAATAGAGAAGAATCTCAATATTTATGACTTGTAAAAAGGAAAGAGGAGCCTGGTCATGATCATTCAAATTGGCCAAAGAGGTTCTTGAATGGCGAGAAGTTTGCCAAAACATGGAAATGATGACCAAACCTGAGAGCTTGTATGGTATCCAACGTGCTCAAAAGTAATTAAGCAGATAATATAGTTAAAATGAATACCTTTTTATATACCATCATAATTAAATAGATAAAGTATGTATTATGAAATAGATAAACGATTTGTACAATTTTAAGTGTTCAAATTTTGTGCATTTTACTTTATAAAAATAGATAAATTGATGATTTATATATTTGTATAAAATACACTTTTATTAAAAAAAAATACACTTTTTAAGGATGCATCCATTTTTTCTCAAAATAAATATGTGAAATTTGGATCATCTAGAACTCTACATAGAGAAAATGAGAGATTGAGGGAGGGAGTGAGAAATTGAGAATGCATCCACACGATCAGTCGGTGTCTGCGCTTTCATCAAATGCGCACTTATGATCTATATGATTGGAGCACGTGAACCGCGTGGAACTTTAATAATTTGTTCTAAACAAAAGTAGATCCAGACTGTAGCAAGCCAAAACAGAATGATCCTGGCCGTCCATGCACTTTACAGATCACTCCTGATTATTAGCCCTAATTCTTATTATGTCTTTTCCCTTATAAACAGTATCTGAACATATCATATATAATACGCTTTTTTTGTTAACAATTAATTATTTGATAAGAAACTACGTACTCTCTCGTGCTTCCATTGTTTTCTTATTTTGGTATTTTTTCGATTAATACTTATTTTTTTTTTTAAAATAAGAATTAATTTAAAGATAAATGTGTAATATTATATCAATACAGTATAAAAAAATTGAATAAAAATATAATATATAAGATAATAAAAAAGGTGAAATTATGTAAGATAAGAATGTAGCGTAATATATTAATAAAGGTCATATAATGATCATGCGGTACCTCATTCAACTTTGTATTAATTAATAAAAATCAATAAAGTAATCCCAGTTGTAGCTTTTTCTTGCTGAAATTTGGGATTCGTGGAACATGAGTAGCTACCATGCCGAAATTCTAAATATTTTATCAATGTTCTTTATATTTTATGTTGTCATTACTAGTCAAACTATGTTAGCATGTGATGTATTATAAGTAATTTTCTTTGTCAAGTACTACTTAAATGAATATTGATTTAAACCTCAAGAAGAATATAATCGTAACGCCTTTTCTATTCAAACTCATGTTCAAAAGTAAAAAAAGACACTACATGATATTCACATTGTTGACCAAATTACTTCCCAAATTAATGGAGAAAACTGCGTAAAAGATGAGATTATTTTCACCCCATACTATCCCGAAACAATTAAAATGAGAAATTCTGTCCATTTCGAGGCTCGCATGCAAATGCTGAAGAATTGGGGAATTGCTTGTAATAATGATCGAAGGAAGTAGGAATTAAGAAAATAAAAAACCAAGGAAACAGCCAGTGGGAGGCCCCTAATAAGGAGGAAGATCAGGATCATGTCCTTTTCCCTGTCCGAGGCCAACAAATACAACACCCCATGCATGCAATCTCATATCTATTAGCTACATAAATAGTATATATGTACGTGAAATTGGGTTTTGTAAATGATTGCAAGAACATTTCAAATTGAGTAATTATTTTTCAGATTATATACGAGCAGTACTGCTTTTCTAAAAATTTATGACGGAAATAGAGAGATGTAAAATTAATGGAGCTTTCGAAGGGGGCAGGTGACAGCGGCAAGAAATAAATCATGTACGTTTTGTGATGTATTAAACGGGGAAAGAAAGAAAAAACGTGAACAAGGTACAAGTATTGAGTACAAAGCCATCCGAATTGACTGTTCATATCAAAACAAAAGTCATCACCCTCAGTGTCTTTGGATTTAACCACAAGCTGGTCGTAACCGCTTTCACTTCATAGATTTTATCTTTCGACACAAACAATCCGACAAAAATATGTATCATGATTTTCTGTTGAAAATGATGACTGCACTAAACAAAATTATAATAATATTTCTGAAAGCCGAAAATCAGGGAGATGTCCAGTGATGTACGGCCCGGCTTGAAAGAAAGCAGCTAGAAATATATTCATATATGCACGTAATACCATCATTATCACATGCATTTTGTTGTAGTTTTCCACGTATCAGAAGGGAAGATTGCTATGGGAAAAAAGAAAAAGAAAAAACCGAAAGAAAGAAAGAAAAAAAAGTAGAAGGTTATAAAACCCACCTGACATGCCCGTCTGGATCTGTCTTTACAACCACAGAAAGAAAGGTGGTCGAGAGTAAACTCTTGGGGTTTGTCTAGTCTCTTTCGTGTGTCAAAGGATATTTGTACTCGATCCATTGGAGCTCTCCCTATCTCTCATACATAAAGGGCTTTAACTTATAACTTACTGCTGCTTTGCTGCATTTCTTTCCTTCATGTACTTTCTGCTCGATCTTTTGTCATTTCTATAAGAACCACAAGCGCTGAGGTTTATTTATCTGGCAACTTATAATGCTCCTAATCGTCATCTCGCAAAGATTGAAAAAGTGAAAATATTATTGCTCATATTTCTCGGTGTGTTTTGAAAGCGACGAGAATGAAAGAAGATGCTTTATACAATGTTCCTGAAAAGAGTAAAAAGAAACAAGAATGGTCAAACATACTATATTAACCCAAAAGATCAGAATTTTACCCTTTGGTTGTTTTCCATTCTTCCTGTTTTCTTTTTCATTTTCTCACACAAACAAAGCAAATAACAATACTGAACACGAACGAATTAATATCCTCCTATACAATCTCACTCTGCCTGTTCCTTTAAGTCCCTTTGGACCAAATTAACTAACAAATTACATCTCGCACTCCACATCAATCTAGACAAATCCCAAAACCAGTAAATTTTTTTTTTAAAGAAGACACTTAAAACTCAAAGAACGCTAGAATGAGAACTAGGAGCCACTCTCCTCAGACGATGATTGCTTGAATTTTGAAGAACTCGACTCATCACAATTTAAGCTTCCAACTCTGCAAAACAAAGCCAACAATCTCTAGTTCCTGACCCCATAGCACGGAAGAAAAAGGAAACAAATCAAGCTGTTCTATACACAATATATATATTATTAGAGCAACTGATCAAGTCGTATATTGTGACTGTCACTGAGAACTACTGGGGCCTTCATCTCCACTATCAGTAGCTTGAGGGTGGTGTTGATGATGCTCCAATGGGTGATTTTGATGGCCAGAATTCATATTCAAACTACCCCTAGAATAAGCATTAAGAGCGGCCAACATCCCCAGATTGGACTCCGACACTCCTAGCCCAAGATGTTGAGAGGGCGGCTGCTGCTGCTGCATTAACATGGAACCCAGTTGTAGAGGATTGGCTCTACTTCCTTGGAATTCAAGACTGCCCGGAAGATTGAACCTCGGCATGAAATGCAGTGGTGCTTGCAATGTGTTCCCGCTCGCGGTTGGCGCCGTGGGAAAAGTCCACATATGTGATTCTGAAGGACCAGCCCCAGAAGTGGTGGTAGTGGTGACAGATGGACCACCGGCACCAGCGGTCACGGGCAGCATCCAGAATGTGCTGCCTGCACCGCTGCTGGGTGCTGGCGCCACTGCCCACATGGCAGTGGCAGGCAGGATATTGGAAGGCCTAAGCAGCCCAGAAGATCCTGCCTGATCCTGTACTTGCGCTTTCGGTAATTGTAAGCCACTCTTGAAATGCTTATTCCCTGAAGGTGAATTGCCGTCTCCACCACCTCCACTTTCACTACCTTGCGGTTGATTATGAACATCTTCCTTGAATAGATCTTCTCTGAAGCGCTTTCGCATATAATTCTCTGTGGAATCTCCGCCACCTCCGCTCTCGACACCACCGCCACTACCGCCGCCTCCGCCACTAGGAAGCGCTTCTGCTATTTGATCTGCTGTCATAAGATGTTGCTGCTGCTGATGATGAAAACCTAAAAAATCCGGATGACCGAATCCTTCTTCAAGGTAAGGATGGTGAGCTAGAGCCAAAGCGCCGTGAAAGGAATGAGAAGCAGATTTTGAAGGCGGGGCCGAGAGCGTGGAACCACTGCTGCGAAGCGAGACGTTGAGAGTGGAAAAATTGGCTGGGATGGTACCAGTCCCGGTGGCATCGATGATTGCTGGTTCGGCCTGCTGTAGCAGCCACTCGATGGTCTCGCCGTCGGACTTGTGGCCCAATTCTCTCGTCAATTGGAAGACCCTGGCGGCGCACGTGGCCGGCATTCGGATGCGGCGGCCTCGGCCGTCGACTTTGGTGTGCCGGTCCTTGGTGGATCGCTTTACTGGGGTGGTCGTTGTGGTAGCTGTTGTTGTCGTTGTAGTGGGTACGATTGACAGTTGTTGATTCTGTTGGCTTGGGCTCTTCTTTATGGAGTCAAGGAGGGGTGCGGATCGGGTGGAGGGTTGGGAGTCGGATCTGGTAGCGATGGCAAGCGAGGCGTCGACGAGGTGAGGAGGGGCAGTGGAGGACGAGGGCGAGGAAGAGGTGGAGGCGGAGGACAAAGAAGAGGAAGACGAGGAAGTGGATGAACCACCGTGGGTGGAGAGGCCAGCTTGGATGGAGATGGAGCCCATGAAGGGTCCTCCCGATCTGCCATCAAAAGGGGCCACAAGGTGGGAATTAGAGGACTGGTTCTGTTGTGGGTGATGATGATGATGGTGTTGGTGTTGCTGATGGTGGCGAGTGGTGGTAGTGTTGTTTTGCTTGTTGCTTTGCAAATCTGTTAGTTCCATTTGGTGGGGGTGGGGGTGGGGGTGGGGTTTGAGGGGTCTTCTTTTACTACTGGGTTCAAAGGTGATTGATCAACCCCATATCTTTGCTTCTCTGACTCATACCACTTATGTTATAGAGAGAGAGAGAGAAAGAGGGTCTTCAGTTTTGCAGGGTTTGGGCCTCGCTAAGACACAGTTTGTGGGGGTTCTTTCTTGGTTCGTAATTGACTCTTGTTTTTCCCTGAGTTGTGTGTGTGTGTGAGAGAGAGAGAGAGGGTTTAGCTCAGATGCAAGGACGAGTAGATGGGGGACCTCGGAGAGGAAAAGGCAGCAGAAGACAGAAGCCCACTCGTGGGGTCTCGTAAAAGGAACGTTAAAAACTTAAAATTCGCCATTTTGTTACTTTTAAACAAAACTACACCCTCGGTAAAAACACAGTAGTAGTACAGAGAACCACTTCCATGAATAATCCAGAAATTCCGAAATTCATCCCCAACTCTCTTGGCTCCGAAAACCCAAGATTGTCCTTCACTATCTTTGACCAAATGGGTCTAAATTCTAAAATGGGGGTCAATGTCGTATTTCAGTGGAATATGATAAGTAGAATAGTTTACGACTCAACCCCTCTCTTTCATCCCTCGATCTCACCCTCTTTCATGCAGTGGACAACAGTTTTTTCGATTCGGGAATCGATACAGAAGATGGGACTTTCTTCTTTGTTCATGATCTCCTGTTGTCATGAAAACCCTAATCCATACGCATGGTGGCTCACATAGAACACCACCAATAACGATGCTAGTTTTTCTAAAGATTGTGTCACTGGTCAGTAGTATTACTGTAGGCCGCTAGATCAACAGAAGAAAAGAAAAAGAAAAAACAGAAACAAAAATAGCTCGAGATAAGGACGTTATTAGGTAGAGAAAGGATTGGTGGTGTCTGTGTTTTGGAGAGCAGTGGGTAAATAGATAGAGTACAGGGCAGCAAGCAGCGAGACAGCGCAGGTATGCATGCATCAGATAATAAAGCATCTAATGCAGAAGGACAGCTCATCCCAACCCAACCCCACACTGTTTTTGTTGTTTCTCTTTTGATTTTCTGGATTTTCTTTTCTTTTTCATGCTAAATTTTCTTTTCTTTTCTGGCTGTAGTCAACTTGGGCAAACCCCTGCTTTTCAATTTGTGTAGGCTATGGGTTTTGAGATGACCCTATTGACCTTGCTTGAACATCATTTTAGCAAACTTGGCAATTGAAACGAAATATGTCATGAGATTACACAGCTATATATTAGGATCAATTAAATAAAATAATAATAATTGATCTACAAATTCTATATTAAATCAAGAATAATTTTATAAAATATAGATTCATTTTTAATGAAGTGACATGCTTAATTATATTGATTGCTTATACGTGAAATAAATTGTAAAAAAAATTATAAAAGAGCCGTAGATGTATCATTATTCATATTTTGGAACTAACAATACTAATAACAATAGACATATTTATTGATAATTTATAAACCTTAATTCACATATACATAAAGAAATTCTTCATTTTATTATAAGTGAAACCTTGTTTATAAATATTCCCAATGTATGTAGAAGAGTTAGCATCGGTAATTATTGGTCAATTTCAATTCAAATTTTTTTTTTACGTACTTTATATAATGTCATGTTAACCCACAAACACCGATACATTAGTCAAACAATCATTAATATCAACCAACTTCACTACCAAGCAAATAATGCACCAATCAAAACATCCCAAAACCAAATATCTATCCATGAACTAGTAGTAGTACATGTCACATATCCATACACTTGGACTATACAAAATGTTCATCAAGATTTTTAAATTCCGATATCTAAATCTTGATATTGTAGCCTTAAAAGTCTACATGATTTGGAGCTTTTTCTTGAAAAAAAAAATGGGAAGACTTGTGGGTTTGAAATTGCCACGTCGATCGATGCCCTTATTAGTGCGTGTATTAAAAAACTTAGAGATAGTGTCTTTGTCAATTGAATTTGTGCTAAATAATAATCTTAGCATAATGACTTGTGGATGCCTTTAACTACTGTTGATTTGGAAAAATTGGATTTTAGTCCAATTATAATTATTTGTCCCCAAAAGAGACTTAGTCCTATCATCATTAGGGAGGCCAATTTGTAAGCTTTCGGAAAGCTTGTCCATATCAATTCCACTTTTCTTTTAATTCAATCTAAGAAAAATCAAAAAATTTATGTGTAATCACTTTTGCGTAATTCTTTATACATTTTATTAATGTGATTGGCTGTATCACTTTTTTTTTAATATAAAATAATTATTAAAACCAATCACATCAATAGAATACACAAAGAATACGCAAATATATAACTATATATAACAGAACTCAAGATAAATATAATCAAAACACTGATCAACCATGAAGAAGTTCCACATGGACCCACTTTCTTATTTCCCTAGAAAATAATTTAATTTAATTTGATCAGATAATCATCTTATATAATTAATTATAAAAACCACCACATCTTAATTATCTCTTAGATATTTAAAAATAAGCCTAATCCAATAACATAACCTTTCACAATAATTAAGAGAATTATCATTTTCTCAAGTCCATATATAGAATATATCATTTAATATATTCGATTTAAAAAATTTAAGATTTAAAATTTATTTTCTAAATTCAATTATAACACATAAGCATCATGCGATCTCAAAAGTAGCATTAAATAGAAATAATTAGCAATCTGCAAGGCCAAGCTACTCAATTTAGGAGAGGGGCATAAATGTAGTTGGAGATATAGTTGATGGGTGAATATGTCATTTAGGGTATAATTGGCATATTAATTTCACTGTAGTGCCTGCAAGGCTTTTAGCAGTGGTCACAGTGGGAATTACTGTTCAAACATCATAGCCTCTTTGTTTGGTTCTCCATATTAAAGGGATTATTGATGCTGACCTCTCCCATCCCATTTTTTTTTTAGTTTTATTTATTTATTTATTCCTACAACTTTTCCTTCCATCTCTCTCTTTCTATCTTAAATCTTCTTCCACCTAACAAAATTAATTAAAATTACGTCACATTCCAAAACGATGGTGTCACTGTCTGTCTGAAACACCCGACCCCACTTTGGCCTACGTCAAAAATAGACCACTTGAATGAATGAATGTATCAAAGATGAAGATTATCTTCAAATAAGCTTATATTTGATATGTGAATTTTCTTATTAAATATTATAGAATTTATAAAAATTAATATATATAAATTAAAAAATTATTTTCAACAGTTATTATTCATTATCTCATACTTTACATCTTATAAAAAATACATTTACATCTTATAAACAAATATCCTCACATTCTGAAAAAATAATTATAGATATAAGATAAAAATAAATAATATTTGTCATAAGTCATTGAGAATACGTGTCAAATTAAAATTTAGCACATGAGGTCATATTTCCGTACGGCTAATCCTGGGTTTTTAGAACAAAGAAAAAAACATTAATAAAAAGCTGCAGCTAAAATGAACAGTTGCGTCGGGATAAGAAAAGCTGCAACTATTTCAGGCTTTTCAGTAATCTCAAATTCAGTCCCACTAATGATGCTGACCGTAAAAAGTATGAATTTGATAATTTGTGCGTTAGGGTATTAACCCTAATATTACGGTTCCTCTGTACTTTGGATCATATGTACAAGGGTAACGTAACAGAGTGCGCAAGCGTTGGTAATAATAATAAAAAAAATTGAAATTATTATTAAAAATATATATATATTTTTTATATAAATTCTAGATTTATTTACTTTTATAAAAAAATTATATAGCACTTAAATAACTCATGACCGTGATTATCATTTCTTTTAGTACAATTAGAATTTCCGATTTCGGCATGGGACTTTCTTGCGTCCCTATCGTGCATTGATTATCTCCTCTGCACAACAGCCAAACACGTGGTACATGTACGGTCCTAGTTCAGGAAACTTTATTTTTTTTATAATCTCTCTCCTCACCCGCTATCGTTACATATTTTTTTTAAATTTTTATATAAAATATAATAAATAATAAATTTTTTAATTTTTTAATTTTTTAATATTTTAAAATTATAATAATATTTTATTCAACTTTTATCTAAAATTATTTCATCTTATCTCACCATTTAAACTAGGGGTGTAAATTTAAACCGAAAAATCAAAAAATCGGATCGGACTGGACCGGTTTTGAATCGGTCCGGTCTGGAATCGATTCTTATAATTCATAAACCGGTTGGAACCGGTCCGGTTCCGATTTTATGATTTTTTAGACCGAACCGATTGATAAAAAAATATAAAAAATAATATTTTATATATAAATTTTATACAAAATTAAAATTATACAAAATATTTTATATATATTAAATATATAAGTTTTATATATAATGTATAATTATATGTAAAATTTTTATATATAATTATATATCATATATGAAATAATTTCATATTATAATTTATAAAATATAACATTAAATGTTAATTTTAAATATGAACATTTGTAATTTGTTTGATCATATACTATTAATATAATTATATATAAGATAATGTTATTATAAAATAAAAGTTTAATCTTAAAAATGAAAATGTAATTGATCATGTATTATATAGATATACTAATATATAGTTTATCACTAATACTAATATATACTAATATATAGCTATACTAATATATAAATTTATAACTTGTACTAATAGTCTAATATAGACTCCCTCAAAAAAAAAGTAGTCTAATATAGACTATAGTTATAGTTATATTAATAGTCTAATATAGATTAATAAAAGTATAACATATTTTTTTAAATCATATTTTTAATGACAAAATGTCAAACTTATATTTTAAAAAAATTAGAAAACCGAACCGGACCGGACTGGAAACCGGTAAAACCGGAAATACCGGTTTAGGAGTATAACCGGTGCGTAATCGGTTTTGAAAAATACAAAACCAGTCATACCGGTTCGGTCCAAGATTTTGTCTAAAACCGAACCGAACCGGACCGGTTACACCCCTAATTTAAATAGCTTCTTAAGCTCTTTGTAAAAAAATTCAACTCCATCAAAATAAAATGGTTTAAGAATTTTTTTTATTAATCATTCCTACATATGCATTGTATGTATTTTTATTTGATTTTATTTTTCGTAAACTAATTTAATTTTTCTATTCATTATCTATACATCACATATTTAATAAAAAAAATTAAAAAATTATATGTAGCTTGCGATGTAAGGATTATGAGTATAATTTTTCTATTAATAATAAGCCTAAGCAAAGTTTATATATTTGAAATTTATAGAAATTATTACCCATATCTAAATATGTAATTAATTAAATATCAAGTGCCTAATTAATCTACCTTATTGAATTGAATTGAGATTGAATAATCAACCTTGTTGAAGTGTACATATTTGTTTCACTCTCCAATTTTTTTTGAGAAAAAAAGAGAAATTAAAATTTATATTTAAATTAAGGGAAACGCCTCGTTTGTTTTTGAGATGAGATGAGATGAGATGAGATGAATTGTTTATTTTATTTTGTATTGAAATTTGAAAAAGTTGTAATGATTAGGTAAGAGAAGATGAGATGAATTTGAAAAAGTTGAATTGTTTATTTTATTTTATATTAAAATTAAAAAAAATGTAATGATGAAATTAAGATGAAATGAGATGAGAGTTTTCTGAAAACAAACCAATCAGAGTTAGAGCACTAGAATAAAAAGTAAAATAAATGAGATTGTCCTATCCATGCAAGAAGAGTTAAAAAAAGTATTTCTTGGATTATAAAATAAAGACAATAATACAATCCTCATGGTTCATGCCATTTCAATGTAAAAGTAGAATATATCTTATAAAGTAAATAAAAAAAGATTGACATGACATGAATAAGACACGTTTGCAATCTGTCAAAGATAATAACACAACTAAAAAAGAAAATAAATAAATAAAAAAGAGTTGTTTTTTCTTAGTATTGTACAGTAGCGTTGATTTCTACTTCACTTGGTAGTTAAATCAGAGTCGCATCTGTCCTTTTCAATCCCAATTTAAATCAGTCATAATAACTATGCAATATCCCATTTGTTATAATCGGTACAAATTTTAAATATACAAATTTTAAAAAGAGAAACGGCAAAACAACCACTATTTTACAGTTTTTTTAATAGTTTGTATTAAAATAATGTTTTTTAAAAATTTTGACTTTTACTTGATGTATTTACATTTTAAAAATATATTATTTTATTAATAAATTGTAAATAAGTTGTGGTTGAGTTATCGTTGCTCTTTTTAAAATACGAACTCTATCATAAAAATTATAAAAAAAAAATAGTTTTGATAGAATTTATAAAAACTTATACTTTATGTTTAACTTAAAAAATATTTAAAAATACTTGGAAACAATTATATTATCGAACGTATCCTGTTTTTGGTAGTCGGATTTAATGACCGTCCCTGTTTTAACTTTTACTGCTGCTTCGTGGCAGCAAATGCCGTGTACGCGCGCGTGTTCAATGACCCCCTTTTCTTGATTCTAGTGGTTGAACCTTATGGCTTATAAGTTATAGCCCAATTGTGGCCCAAAAACAAAGAAGTTGTACCAAGTCTAACCTCTTTATGGGCTTGTACCAAGGTGTGGGCTACTTCAACTGGATCTCGCATGAATTATTATGTAACGAAGTTTTGTTTTTTGTTTTTCACCTTAATATTTAATTTTAATGACGATCTGGTATTAACCTACTTTAAATATTGTTAACTCAAAAAACACATCTCGTATGTGGCTGGCCGTGGCCCTACTGAGATGGTCGAAGACTCGAACCTATCAATTCTCTAGAGTTTTTTTTTTAAAATATTATTATTAAGAATAATTTAGTAAATGTGTATTTTTTTTTAATAAAAAGTTAATATTATATATAATTTTATAGCGTGTAGGTCGCTTACATTTTTTTAAAATTACTATTAAAAATAATTGATTATTGTCTATATTATTTTTTAAAAATATTATTATTAAGAATAATGTAGTAAATGGATATTTTTTAATAAAAGAGAAATTCTATATACAATTTTATAGTGTGTAAGTTTCGCACATTTTTTTAAAAAAAATAAAAATGACCATTAAAAATAATTGATTATTGTCTGTATTCTAAATTTGACAATTTTTTTAAAAAATAGAAAATACAAAACTTTTACCCTTGAAACTGTACCAATAAATGGGGCAATGCTAGGGCTTTTGTCGGGAGATTCCGTTCAAGCATCCCGTTATTTTTTTTTTGTTTTAGTTTTTTTTATGTAGTGATTAGAAAAATATTATTTAATAATATTATAAATTTTCTTTTAAATATTAAAAAAATGATGTGAAATAATTAATTATTACTTTAAAAAAAAACTAAGAAATAAATTTTTTTTTTGAACGGGTCAAATCCCTATCATTTTCCATTTTGTATTGATAAAATTACAGAGATTGATGCTAAATTGAATTGTGCGGAGCTTCGTTTGTTTTTAGAGATAAGATGAGATGAGTTGAAATTAAAATTAAAAAATAAAATAAAGTATTATTAGAATATATTTTTTAATATTATTTTTATTTTGAGATTTGAAAAAGTTGAATTGTTTATTTTATTTTGTATTGAAAGTTGAGAAAATTGTAATGATTAGGTGAGATAAGATGAGATAAATTTAAAAAAATTGAATTGTTTATTTTATTTTGTATTAAAATTTAAAAAAATATAATGATAAAATTGAGATGAGATGTTTTCAAAAAACAGACCCGTCCTTAGTTTTAACTTTTACGAAACTTCATGAACCCACCAATAGTTAGATAGCCCGGTCGAGTACAGTTCGACTTCGACCATCCAGTCCATAAAAGCATCAAACAGAGATTAACGGGCATGGATGAGTCACCTCAAGCATTTTCCCTCGCGCGCTCTCTCTCTCTCCCCCCCTCACTTCTCGAGGCCGAAACCCTAACCCAAACTATAAATCAGAGAGGCTTCGGTGATTCGCGAAGCTCGTGTTGAATGCATAAAGAAAACAAGGGGACAAAGTGATGGACACGCAGTTCACTCACAATCTATACGAACGGCGCCCCATTGTCAAGTCCAAGACCCCTGCCGTTAAGTGGTTCAAGGAGTGGTATACTTCTTCTTCTTCTTATTTTTGTTTTTGTTTTTTATTTTTAAAAGAACTCGTTTAGTTTTAGCTTCTATGTTAATCTTGGTTCTACTTAATTACTTATCAAAAAAAAAAAATCTTGGTTCTACTTAACTGAAAAAAGAAAGTTGGTTATATTGTATCGGTTTATAGGGATTAAAAACTGTTATTATTTTTGTTCCCGTAAAAATTAGCGGAAACAAAAAAAAAAAAAAAGAAGAAGAAGAAGAAGAAAATTTTAGATAATTTGAACATGTGCGGTTTTTGGTTTTGATGCTAATGGAAAACTGGCATCGCTTGAGCGTGAATGGATATCATTATTTGTGATAGGCTGTGATTTTTTTATATTTTTTGGTCGGGGGTTTAAATAACTAGAATGATCCGTTTCTTGGATCAATTATGTTCTTATCTGTTTTCATGAAAATTGAGGAAAATATAAATGGAGTTTTAATTTTCTGAGATGCTATTCAATGCATTCTATGCTTGGTCTCTGAGAATTGGTATAAAGGAAGAACATTTCAGGTGTTATGAAGGAAGGAAACTAGTTGGGAATTGACTTTAATTTAGCCTTAAAAGTTAAAACTGACTGGAGGTTCTTCTTTTTTCTTGTCCCATGAATACGAAATATTAGTTCATCAGTTTTTGATTTCTAAGAGTTTCAATTAACTGTAGTTAAGTCATTCCATTGCATATTGTTTTCTTTTTACATATTTAACACTTCAAATCTTATGTATCTTTTTTTTGATAATTAATAAGAATTTTATTTCCATGAACAGGTATAGCCTAAGTACACAGGAAGTATACAAGAGGAAATACCTACATACAGCGACTAAAAAGATAGAAAAAACTAGAATAACTCCAACACAACACCATCACCATTCATTACATTAGCCTTAGCCCATAGACATAGAGTTTTAAAGAAACATTTCCAAATTTCTTCCATCAATTTTTTTTTGTCTTCAAAACATCTCCCATTCCTTTCTAGCCATAGACACCACATCAAGCACGAATGAATCATTTTCCAAAATTACCTTACGTATCTTTTGTTTTGGTTTCCAAATCATATGAGCTCTACTTAAGATATATATGTATATGTAAGTTCTGTTTAGACCCAAACTTTGTGAGGTTTTGCAGCAATGCTTTCAAATTTGTACATAAGGTAGAGGTATGTGAGAACCAAAGGGTTGATTTGAAGTTTATTCTCTCTCAATATTTGGGATAACCAATGAGATACTTAAGAATAGATTAGTTTTTGAGATATTTGTATTCTAGCTGATTGGTTTATGCTATTTACTCCTTCCTTGTGTGGTGTGTGCCAATAATATACTGGCTTTCTTACAGGGTTCCTCAGGATGTTGTAGTAACTGGTGGGAAGTGCTCTCTCTTGAAATGGGTAACAGGTTTGTCTTACTTGATTTTTACCTGTCTGACTCTTTTTTAAATTTATTTTGCAATTATCTTCCAGTTGGAGGATTTTTCAAACACTTCTAGTCCATGTTCTTTGAAGGCTTCTGTTTCTTTTCTATGTCTTAAAACTAAACAAGTTTACATCAGAAGAGTGTGAATCAGCCCCGATTTGGAATTTCATCTTCAACTTCTGGTGTTGGTGCTTTCTGAAGGGGATGATCTTTTTTCCATATTTTTTGTTGATAATTTATTAGAAGGGGAAACAAAGACAAAGTATGATATCAGTATAT
This sequence comes from Cyclocarya paliurus, assembly GCA_029856935.1. Classification (NCBI taxonomy): domain Eukaryota; kingdom Viridiplantae; phylum Streptophyta; class Magnoliopsida; order Fagales; family Juglandaceae; genus Cyclocarya; species Cyclocarya paliurus. The sequence continues at coordinate 3,007,383 of CM056957.1, read as the reverse complement.
GAAATCAAATTAATCTGCTGCAATCTGAAGATAAAGTACAAGCATACATGTTTTACACCAGACGTACCTGTATCCTATTATATAGATCAACACAACAATAAGCTTCCAAGAATTCAGTTCACCCGATCTGAACTGGAAGTTGAAGACTGTGCCTACCTGTTTTTGATGTAAGATTTAAGAATGTGAGTAAAATTTGATGTAGAGATGAGGAAACTTCAGTTGGAATAAAGGATTTAGTCCAAGTAAGGATGTTGGGCATGATCTCAGCTTGTTTGAAGTCTTAATGCTTCACAATTTAAAAGTGATAGATGAAGTATATTTTCTTTCTCTGCTTCTTTTTATTTTTATTTTTATTTGATAAGGATATTTTCTAATATGAGTCTTTCACCATTAGGACACTTTCTGTTTACCTCAATAATGCCTTTGTGTTCATTTTCTTTGATCATCATAAAAAAAAAAAAAATCATTAACAAGATTTATGTTTGAGTTTTTTTTAATGTTTCTCTTTTTGATGCATTGCTTAGAGGAAACATTGAAGGCCTTGAAAGAGAAGGCAAAAGAACCAGAGGCACTGGAGCCAGAACCAGAACCAACAACTGAAGTACTTTTCCTTTGCAGCTATGAAGGTTGTGGCAAGACCTTCATTGATGCTGGTGCTTTGAGGAAGCATTCTCATATACATGGAGAGAGACAATATGTTTGTCACTATGAAGGGTGTGGAAAGGTATGGTGCCCAACGGTTTTCCTATGTTCTGTTTTTTGTTTTTTTTTTTTAATTTCTTTATTTTTCTTGATATCAGTTTCGTACTAATTCAACAAAAATATGGGAAGTGTACATCAGTTCACTGTTTTAAATCTCAACGATATGAGTATTTAAAGTTAGATTCTGTGTACACTATGATAAGTTGTGTGATATCTGACCATGTTGGTTTATGAGGTTAAAGAGAGAAAAAAAAAATAGGTAGATATTTTGGACATTTTGAGGGTTGTTGCAACTTCAGCTTTTGTGATTTCCATATAGGTCATGTTTGATGAATAGGAAACCTTTGCAAAGTTTAACTCAATTGGGTTTCAGCTTGGGCCAGAGCAGTGCTTTTTCAAAGGTGCTTGAATCCAATATGCCCATTTATTTCTTGTGATGCAATTCTGTGTACTCCCACCATTTTGAAAAAGCAGATAGACACTCCCTAAGAGGTAAGTTCTACAAAGAAAAGTTTAAGCTCATGGGAAAGAGAGAGGCATCAAATAATGCAATGAGATTTGGGTAATATTTTGAGGCGTAAAAATATGGGAATTTCATGAGATTTTGCTTTCTGGTTTAACCCTGTGGTCAGAAATTGCCAAACCACATGTAGATATGGTTGGGTTGTCTGGCAGTGATTGAGTCTAATTGACATTGCATTTGTCATATATATATATGTACACATTTTTCTTAGAACTTGTGTTGCAATCTCATATTGTCTGACTATTCACCCTCACGCATGACGTTTAATATATATATTTATTCTTTAAATTTCATTTTGTCTTTTCATGACTTTCTAGTTTCTAATATTGTGACCTAGATAGGCCTTATCTCTTGTATATCATCTTGTGTACTTCGGCTTTGCCTATTCTTTATTAATAACATTATTGTTTACTCATCAAAAAAAAAAAATTCATTTTGTCTTTTACCATCCCATCATGATTATTTGACAGTCTCAAATGTGTGTGTCACAGAAATTTTTGGATAGTTCGAAATTGAAAAGACACTTTCTCATTCATACTGGAGAAAGAGATTTCATATGTCCTCATGAAGGCTGTGGTAAGGTGATTAACCTGTCTACTGAAATTCTTCTTGTATTATATCTAGCCTTTTTTTTTTGGCTTCAAAGTGAAATCTGAACATTATATAATGATAAAGGAGTTGTTGAATTTAAGAGTATGTGGGAGTTAGGAAGGTTGTTTCTTTCTCCACTCCTTTGTGTGCATGTGATATTCATGTCTGTGATGAACGAATTTGGAGTTCTTCCAATGAAAATTGCAGTTTTGACACCTGAGTACTCTTTCTGGTTCAAGTCGAGTGTGAAAACTGGGATGAAATATGATCCTTTTTGTTGAACAAGAACTAATCAGTGGTGAAAGAATTAACAGTGCCCCAGTCAACCAAGCAAATTCGTGTTTATTTTTAGCCTGACATCAATGGACATCGTGACTTTGTTATGAAATGCTCTACCCTTTTGAATTGTGACCAGCTCATACTTTTTTTTCTTTGTAGAAGTAATCGAGAATTTTATTGATAAAAATGAAAGGCAAAGTCCAAGTACGCAGGACATATATAAAAGAGATGACCAGCTCATACTATAGTCATATCTTTGTTTCTGCTTCAGAAAGCTTTCCTTATGCATGTGTTTGTCTGCAATCATGTGTGTGTGAGCATTGTGTCCCCAAGCATATGTGCACATGACATTTGTTTGTTCTAAAAGTTTTCTAGTATGAACTGCAGGCTTTTTCTCTGGATTTCAACCTAAGGTCACACATGAAAACACATTCACAGGAAAACTATCATATATGCCCATACCCAGATTGTGGAAAGAGATATGCTCATGAGTACAAGCTGAAGAACCACATTGCATCTCATCACGAAAAGGTTGGTTCCACGCATCCACTCTCTCACCACTGCTGTTTCTGACAAATCCTTTGCTCCATTTTGCTATGCAATTGCTTTATCTGATCTTCAAATCTAAATTATTTTATTGTCAAATAAAAGCCTATGTTTCTTTTCCAAGCCATATATTTACTATTGACATGAATACTTACTCAACTCAACTGTGGATCCTCTTTCACTCGTGCATTTATCAGTCTCCATTGCTCCATTCTTAAGTGATAGCCTCTTGCCTTAGAACTCGACTAAGCTGGTACGGAACTCGAATGACCTGACACTTCTAGGTTTGATAGCTTTGAAAGGCTACTTTATGGAAGATTTTTGGCTTGGTTTATGTGGTGCATATAGAGGGAAATAAATGATCAGACTTTTGAGAATTGTGAGAATACATATGGTGGCAAGAAAAACCCTTTTCTTCTGGATGTCTGCCATATCATGTTTTTCCATTTCTTGTTATCAGGATCTTCTATTGCTTCTCTTTTTTCTGGTTAGGGGTATATCCTGTATACTCCCTATATACCTGGATAACATATTTCTTGATTATAAATAAAGCTTAACTTACTAATTATAAAAAATAAATAAAGGTCAATTTTTTTTTTTGATAAGTAAAAATAAATGAAGCTCAACTTACTGTCTTGTGTATATGAAAATATATAAATTGTGTGGCAAAGTTCTTATTTTTCTTTGCAAATACCATTTTCCCACATGCTTTCTTGCATAAGGGCCATCCTTTGAATTTGACATGAACGCTGAAATTTTACAGGCGACATGATTTATAAAAAGGCTTTTTCCCATGTTATTTCTTTACTGTAAGAACTGGTACTTGATTACTGATCTCACCGTTTATTTGCAGGGTGTGACCATGGATGTGGTAAAATACAACCCCCCTTCAGAGAAGCAGAACAAACCTCCCAAGCCCTCTTCTGGGGCTTATGGCTCTGCATCATCTGACCGCCCTTATGCTTGTCCTTATGAAGGGTGCGAGAAGGCCTACATCCATGAATACAAGCTTAAACTCCATTTGAGGAAAGAGCACCCTGGCCACATGTCTGATGAGAATGCAGAGAATGCCCTAGCTAATGCTGATAATGAGATGGATGAAGCCAGCGACCAAGATGCCTATGGTGGAAAGCATGTAAATGGCAAAAGTCAGAAACAAAGCAGGCCCAAACCAAACTTGAGGTTGCCGCCTCCAAAAGCCACACAGCGAAAAGGCTCGACTCCATCTGCAATACCTGTGAATGTAATGAAAAAGAGATGGCCTGTCAAAGAAGAAGGTTACGTGGAAGAAGATAGTGAAGAAACAGAGGAGGACCGTGAAAATGTCGAGGATGGTTGGAGATATGCAGAAAACGAAGATGACGATGAAGAAACAGATTTTGAAGATTAGATCTTAATTATGGCACTCTGAATGCAACTTAATTGTTTGGCCTTTTTCTTAAGCTTTGTTTATTTTTAATCGGCCACGGGTTCTAGACCGCTTAGCTGTGATCAAAGTGTACTCGGATTTTCGTGGCATTTTTGTTTGCAAGCCGTTAGGCTTAATTTGGGTTCAGTTCCCGGAGGTATAGGCATTAAAAAAAAAAAGGTTTTTGCATCTTTTGCTTACTTTTCCTTTTCTAAATCATTAGAGGTTGTTGGAACTCTCATATATCTGTTTCCAGAGAGGAGTGAAAGATGCAAAAACTGTTGAAGCTTTACCCAGTACTTGCTGGCCATTGCAGAACTTGATGAAAATAATTGTCGGGAGAGGTTTACTCATGACAATTGAAGACACGTTTATTTATCTTCCTTTTATATTTACATTTTTCCCCATTTTGGATGTAGCATCAAGTAACTGTTAGGTAAATAAATAAATAAAATACCAAATAATCTTTAATTATTTGATGACACATTATGAATGATGAAAGAATGACAATTAAAAATAATAATAAATAATATTCTTAATTTCTAATGCTATCTACTTTTGAGGTACTTAACATTATTAATGAATTCCCGGTATTGCTTTTTTTTTTTTTAATCTAAAAAGAAAATGCAATGAATGATATTGGCTATAGAGTATAGAGACAAATGCACGGAACAATGTTCATATATAAATTTAGGAGAGAATTTGCAGTGGTCTTGAGACGAGTGGTATAAATCTGATATTTTGGATTTGAAATACCACATTCATACTTTTAGCCCCGTTTGTAACTTAGATTGAATTGAAATTAACTCAGTTCAGTCTAATTTTAAACTGAATCTAACATTCAAAACACCTAACTTTTAAATCACTAAACTCATCTTAATTCAAAATTTATTTATACGTGTGACCTATAATATTTTTCAACTCAACACCTCTTTATATGTGTGACTTACAACCTTTTTCAATTTTTTAGAAATACATCTAAATTCATCTTAACATCTAAACACATCTAAACTAATCTTAGGTGGACTCTACAAAACTTACTTCACCATCTCAACTTACTACTAGTCATAAAAAAAATCAATTCATCTCAATTTAGCTCAACATCTAAACAGGACCTTAAGACTAGTTAAGACTTAAGAGGCATCAAACTGGAGAAGTTTTTCCTTAAATTATCCTATATTAATCGAGATTTTGTCCCAAACACTGCCCAAAAAGAAAAAAAACATTTACCATTGGGTGAGACCCGAGACGCTTACCATTGGGCGGGATCCGGACCCGAAAGATTTTGGTCTGAGAAAAAGAAAACGGGAACAATAAAATGGCAAAAAATTGCGACTTGGGCTGGAACTGGAAGGGCTTCTGAATCTCACTGAAACCCTACAGAGAGGGCTTTGATCGATGGCTCTTCGCCGTGCTTCATCCAGCTTCTTCAACAAGCTCGACCTCCATCTCAATCTTGTCCATCCTACAATCCGCCACTCTCTCTACAACAACGTTTCTCGTCGCAGTCTCTCCTCCGGTACTTTTCTTTTTCACAGCTTTTGCATTTTTCTTTCTTTGACCAGCCACTAATCGGTTCCGAGGATACCATTGATATTGACGGATTTTTTTTAAAAAAGGAGTTTGGTTGCTGAGAAAACGCTGTGGAAGTATAGAAACCGAAAGCTTTGGTCTTTCTCGCAAAAATAATTTAAGTTTTGATTGGGCAGCTTCTTCTAAAAAGAACGAAGTTTGATTTTGTTCTTTTTCGGGAATATGAGAGAAACTACATTACGTGGCCAAATTTCTGTATTAATCTCACTTTGGAGGTTGAAATCCGAATTGCTGCTTCATCCTGATATAATTGAAAAAGAGAGATGCATTTCAATTTTCTTCTTGTTTTGGTCCTTGGAAAATGAAATGCTCTGCTTAAGTGGGCCAAACTGTTGTCTCGGTTTTGTTTTTTGTCGAAAGCCAGTTGCTATTCCATAGTCCATGCAATGAGGTCTTTTCCTTTGGACATTTTCAAGAGAGGATAATGAGAATTCAACACGATCATGCGAACTAGTCATCAGACTCAATTATATTTGAGTTCATTGCTCTATCATCTGGTCAGAAACTGATAAAAAAATACAAAATTTTGTACCAAGTCTTATTGTTCATTATTTCACTTTTCATAGATGTGGTTGGCACTCCTCCTTTGCATGATAGCATGATGAACCAGATGTTCCATCTTGACATAAATTCACAAATTGGGAGTTGCATGCCACTTGCTGCCATGCGTATTGGAACAATGATCCATAACATTGAGACGAACCCTGGTCAAGGTGGCAAGCTAGTTCGAGCTGCAGGTACTTCTGCAAAGATCTTGAAAGAGCCAACGTCCAAGTATTGTTTAGTGAGACTGCCTTCAGGTGCTGAGAAGTTGATCAATTCACGGTGTCGGGCCACAATCGGTCAGGTGTCAAATCCAGGTCATGGGGCTCGGAAGCTCAGGAAAGCTGGGCAAAGCCGATGGCTGGGTATAAGACCAAAAGTTCGAGGAGTGGCTATGAATCCAGTAGATCATCCACACGGTGGAGGTGAGGGTAAGAGCAAGAGTAGTGGGAGTCATGGGAGGACTTCTCGTACTCCTTGGGGGAAGCCTTGCAAGTCTGGGTACAAAACTGGACCCCTGAAGCGCAGAAAGTAGCGTCTATTCATTTCTTTTGTTTTGTTGCTCTACTCTGAAATCTAGTTTTGTTTCGTTTTGCCTTTGGATTTTTTACATTGCCTTTGAAGCAGGGTTTTTCTGTGGATTACAATTTTGTTTCTGTTAGATAAATGCTACTGTGCTGCCATAAAAGTTTAAAATCATGTCTGTTGTTTAAGGATGAAGACCATTTTTAAGTTCTCTCTCGCACTTTCTCAATTTGTATATAAATTCTCCGAACAAACTTGAGAACTTAAAGTGGAGGGAGAGAGAAAGATACATAAAGTGGAAGGGGGTTTTTTCCTTGAATATTAGGCTGAGCACAGAAGGGACTATCCAGTAGTGTTCGTCAGCTGTTCAGTTCACATCGGTCCTAGGAACAAAAAAGAAACATGAGTAAAGATGTCAAATGGTGTAATTGAAGGGTGTTTGATAATTCTCCAAGGAATTTTTGTCAAAAGTTTTGCAATTGGCACACACCTATTCTGCCCATTAATTCTACAGTTTGGCTTAAAATGGGAAAAAAGAACTAGCAAACGATGTATGGATTTCAAAGTAACATATCTTATTAAAAAATTGGAGGCTATATGTTGTGAAAGCGTTTGGCGTTGTCATATCTTGATTATGAAAAAAGAGAAAACAACTGAAGAATGACTGTAATACAAGCTGTGCCATGATTCACAACCTAAGAGCACTCGCAACGGGTTATGTAAAATCCTTATTTTTGTATAATTTGAAAAAAAGTGACTGAAAGTGGCATCCAACCGATGCTTTATTTCATCTATAATTTACAATTGACTATAGTGTTACCGTCACATTTAGCAGTAACTGTTCACCCTTGTAAATTATTTTTCAATTATTTCTCTCTCATCTATGTACTTTTTCCTCTCCCGTGATTTAATTTATAAAAAATTTTCACAATCTCTTATTATTCACACAATTTCTACACACCACATTTTTTTTAATTTTTTCTTTTATCAATTTTTTATTATATGTATAATGAATAGAAAATTTGAAATAATTTAAAAAGAATAAACTCAAAAAAAAAAAATTAAAAGATTTAAAATTTTTAAAAATATGTAGAATGTGGAGTGTGGTGGAGGTTGTGTAGCAAAACCCTTTAATTTATTTCATTGAACCCCTTTTCACACCCGCATTACTCTTTGTTTATTTCGTGCACTTCCCTTCCTAGTATTTTTTTCAGATTTTTATTTTTCTTTCCCTGAGCATTATTATTTTCTGGGCAGTATTATTTTCCTTCAATTACTGCATGTCCAGTATTTTTTTTTCCAGATTTTCATTTTTCTTTCCCTGGGCATTATTATTATTTCACTTCCATTACTGCAAGTCCATTATTTCCCTTCAATTACTGTACGTTCTTTGTTCTTTAGAGAGTTTTGTAGAGGGACAAATATAATTATTTTTTTATTTTTTGAATTAAATTTATATTTTAGTTTAGCTTATAAATTTGAATTAATTTAAAATAGAACATAATTATATAACATTGTATATGAAGAGATATTGCAAATATCAAAAGATATGAAGATATCATTGATAAGTTAGAGAAAATATTTAAAATGAATAAAAAATATTAAAAAGTATAATATTTAAATGATATGAAGAAAAAATAGATAAATTGGTATATGGTATATTGTAAAAATCAGTATGTAAAATAGAAAAAGTGGATTTTGGTGAGATATTTTAAAGGATAGGATGAAAAAATCTATTGAAAATGCTCTAACTAGTGGAACTGAAATAGCTGTTCAAGCGTGAAAGATTAATGTCTCATTGTCATGCGTCAACCATTTACAGTATAAAATAAAAGGAGAAAGTATATGCTGTCACGTTAATTACGATTTTTTTTTTCAGGGCACACCCATGCAACATCTAGCGCCAGCTTATATAGGAAATAAAGAAAAATTAGAGGAAAAAAAAAACATATCAAATTTGATGTTTAAAGTCGATATTATGGTGAATAAATAGCGAGAAGAAAGAAAACACAGGAAAGAAAATTTGAAAGGAACTGCTTGAAAGCTAATTGTAAGGTCATAAACTTCAAATGAAAGAAGAAAAATAGAACACACACAGTTGTTTAGAGAGAGAGAGAGATGCCGGGGATCACACTACGCGTGAACTTTGAATGTGTAGACACTGACAAAAATTGAACTGGTCTTAAACGTTATCATGATAATCTTCCAGATTTGGCAGTATACCATAGCGGCATTTAATTCGTAAGAATTCCGTAATTTGTTTTAAAGAGAGATAGAAAGTGATAGACAAACAGTCCCACCACATTTAAAGGTTTTCATGGCACGATTTATGATTTTGGCACTGAGTCAAGGAGAGTTAGCGTTTATATCGGGCTTTCGAAACGAACCCATTTTTATTCATTGATCAAAGATCAATGGGTATTCCCTTGATTTTCAACTTCCTCTTTCTCTTAAGCTCTATCTCATCTTCTTGTAAGTACCTTTTTCTATGGCTTTTTTTAAACTTGATTCTTCATTCAATTTTTATCTTTGCATTACTTTATTTTTTGGGTGAATTTGATGGAAGTGCAGATGGGTATGATTCACTGGACCCTGATGCCAATATAACGATTACATGGGATCTCATGCTTGACAATGGTAACACGTATGATGTAAGTTCTTCATTTTGCTTTTAATGGTGTAATCCTATTTTTATTTATCTGTATTTATGCCACTTATCTGACACTCTCTGGGTTTTGATTTTTCGAGGGCCATCCTCATCAGAAAAGATCATCGATCTTAATTAGGGCAGACTAACGAAAGATTAGGTGTTTTTCTTCGTACGTACTTGGTACTGTTTGCATTCTAAACTAATAAAATTGAACAGCTGATAACTTAAGGATGCAAAGTCCTGGGATTTTTTTAAAATCAATAAAAAATAATATGATTTTTTTTCCCTTGTAAGTTCCATTTTTGGCGTGAATATTGTAAATGAGAATACTTGTTTGTCATGATCTTTTCGATCAGTTTCAGAACATTTGTGTTTTATCTCAAAGAAGAAAACGAGAATTCTTATTAATTTGTCTATTTATTTGCTTGGAATGTCAGAAGGAACCAATTCCGACATGCATGATGTGCTCTTTCCGGTTGACTTGTATCCAATCACTGCATCTCACATCATATTTCGAAGGGCATGCAGTACAATCTTTTACAATTCCGACATGCATGTTGTGATTGGATATAGTTTGCTGGAGAGAGCAGCGGTGCCTGCTTGCATGCATGGCTGCCTCCTAATTAGTACAGTTTATAATATTGATTTTAATAAATACTGCCTCAAAATGTTTGGAAAAAGATAATGATACTCTGCCCTCTTATGTGCATCCTAAACCATAAATTTTAGCAGTAGTTGCAGTATCTACCATCGTTGCATTCAACAAAGTGCACCAACATATTAACATAATCATGCATTTTGGTTCAGATGTTGTCAAATTTTAGTTTGTTCTCCATATGTGTAAATGTTGCAGTTAAGGGTATCACTCTACAACTTCCAACTATTTCGACATGTGGAGCGGCCTGGTTGGAAACTGAGCTGGACATGGAAAGGGGACGAGGCAATATGGGATATGTGGGGAGCAGAGGCAACCCAGCAAGGAAACTGCTCCAGAATTAAGGGTCAATTTCTTCCTCATTGCTGTGAGAAGCAGCCAGTGATTGTTGATCTCATGCCAGGAGCACGTTATAACAAGCAGATTTCCAAATGCTGCAAGGGAGGGTTGCTCTCCTCCATGACACAAGACCCTAGCATGTCTGTTGCAGCTTTTCGGATGAATGTTAATAAAGCTTCTGCGGGCAACACTAATGGAGACAGCAGCTTCATGCCCATGAATTTCAACCTTGGTCTTCCTGGTTATACCTGTGGAGACCCGTTTCAGGTTCCACCAACCATGTTCAAAGAGGATGGAAGCCGTCGATGGACACAAGCTCTTGGTTCGTATTTAGGTTCTTTACTAAAAATATTTGCTGTGCTAAGCCTTTTTTTATCTTTGCCTTTGGTGAAAATTATCACCATGATAACTGGGTTTGGAATCCAATCACCTCAATTCTTACACTTCCCAGTCAGTCACTCCTGCCACCATCTCAAAGTACGCCTAAAGAAAGAAAAGAATTCTGATCTAAATTCTGGGAGGACTTTCAATTCCAAGCCTGTTATACACATCTCATTCGTTGTCGGTGTATAACTTGTCATCCACTATCAATAATTAATTTACCTTTTCAAAGGGAAAACAAGGGAAAATTCAAGCAATATATGTTGATTAAGGAATCTGTAGTTTTTTCTTCTTCTTCTTTGTTTTTTCCTTGAGAAGTAAAATTTGAAATTGCTGTTTACATGATGTGATCAGATCGAATGGTGTAATATTGATTCTTTTACTTTATGTTTTAACATAATCGTAGAGACGTGGAATGTAACCTGTATATACTCGCAATTTCAAGCATCAACTGCTCCAAAATGTTGTGTTTCCTTGTCTGCATTCTACAACAGTACCATTGTTCCTTGCCCCCAGTGCAGCTGTAATTGCCCAGGATTAGCTGGAGGAAAATGTGTAAAGTAAGCCTTATTTGCTCTCTCTCTCTTTTCCAGTTCTAGCAGTCAAAACTTAAAACCATCAATTTGAATCTGAGACATGGATTGTATTCAGAGACAATTTAAAGTTTCTTTTATTCGAGTTGCTTCTAAGTACCTCATAGTCATTCCTATGTGTCCCCCATAGGCTACATCTTTTTCTTCCTCAATTTTCAAATTATCTGTTCCTTTTTTTCTTTCCTAAAAATTGCAGGTCTGGCGAAACTCCTTCCCTGTTGGAACAACCACATGCAAATGAAGAAGACCCACATCCTTTGGTGAGGTGCTCTCCCCACATGTGCCCAATACAGGTGCATTGGCATGTGAAAAACAGTTACAGAGAGTATTGGCGTGTCAAGATCACCATCACAAATCTAAATTTTGTTAAAAACTATTCCATGTGGAACTTGGTGGTGCTCCACCCCAACCTCGGAAATGTCACTCAGGTTTTCAGCTTCAACTACCACCCCCTTAACTCGTATGCATACATAAGTAAGTTCGGATCTATGCCTCTCTGTTCTTTCTGTTCTTTCTTTTATTATTACTTTTTTAAAAAAAATCCGATACTAAAATTAAGCTTGTCAATACATTTAATCAGATGACACCGGAATGTTTTGGGGGATTCAGTATTACAATGACATGTTACTGCAATCGGGACCAAGTGGAAATGTACAAACGGAGATGCTACTGCAGAAAGTTCCGGGGATTTTCACTTTTAGAGAAGGATGGACTTTTCCAAGAAGAATTTCCTTCAATGGTGATGAATGTGTCATGCCCCCTCCAGATCAATACCCTAGGCTCCCAAACACAGCTCATATTCATAGTGCTACACCAACGCTTTCCATACTCTCTTTCTCGTTGTTGTTGTTGCTTATAGTAGTACTCTGAGAAGTCTCGGCTAGCATTCAAGATTACAGCTCAGTTTTGGATACCCAACTCATTTCTTAGTGCTGCAGGCTGCAGCTCATAATTTTGAGGACGCCAAAATGACATACAAACTGGGTTAAACCTATACAATTCATTAAGCATAAAAACAGGACTTTTCCAGGATTACTCGCTGTCCACCTTTTCTAGATCTTATATTTTATGGCTTAAAATTTATAGTCCATAAAAAAAAAAACGTTTTTGATTGTTTTGTTTCTCTTATTATTATTATTATTTTTTATTCCTTTTCGTTTACCAGCTAGACTTCTTTAGCGGTGACCAAACATAACTTACTTTTGTTTACCTTCTCTTCCTTACTTCCCAAGCGCAGACTCCATATTGCATTGAAGAAAAGAAAAAATGCAGGAGCCAGCCGGGAATGAGATTATAACACGGTCTATCCGTTTCTTGTGGATGCCACCTATTCAAGATACACCTTTTAACAGCCTTATGAAGGAGACAACCATTACCAACATTTTCTTAAACTTTAAACATCCAACTTGGTACCTTTACTGCACCTGCATACACTGCCATACAGAACCCTCTTTGTAATATACCATCTTGTTTTCCTAAATTAAAAACTTTATAAGATACTGAAACTAATAAATTAAATAGTTTTTAAGGAAGGGCCCACCTTTTGGCCGGGGGGTGTGGATGTAAGAATTGACAACCCGGTACATGTACATTCAAGAAATTAAATTTCTCACCATACCAAAACAAAACCCAATAATAAACATGGGTTTCATTAAAAACATTTTACAAGTACGCATTATCTTGCCATAATGGGTGTACATCCAAACTGCCCTAAACATTTTAACTCCACAAATGTGGAATTCTCAATGGCAACAAATGGAGAAAAAACTTCAATGGATTAATGTTCTCTGAAACATACAGACTGACACATCAAATCTGTTTTGAGTTACCACCTCCGATAAGTCAGCTACCAGAAATGAATAATTTTCTGGCAATGACTACCAGGTGCACATGAAGATATCAGGTTAACAGGTAAAAAAGGGGAATGAAACGGCAAGAACCTGGCAGAGAGAGGACATCAGTTATTTCGCACAAGGGAAACGGCAAATTTGCTCACAGACAGGGCAATGCCAATCGAGGAGGGAAACATACACAGCTCTTGACAGATCACAACCTATATGCGAAGTGGACCCGTTACAGGGTCACGGCCTGAATTGGCTTCCTTGTGTTTCAAAGAGAGGTTAGCGAATTGGGAATCTAGGTCTCTGCTGTTAGTGCGTCGATGGCTAGAAGATGGCTGCTGTTGCTGTTGCTGTAGATGCTGCTGCTGATACAAGGCTCGTAGCCTCCCAATCTCTCTCTCCAATACTTCTTGTTCCACTGAAGATGGCATTACATATTTTAGTCTCTTTCCATCATTACCAGAATGAATGTATGGATGCAAATATTTGATGTCCAGGACATAGCAAATCCGTGATCTTCTCGATTCATTTTAGTCTATCAATCTTTTAATCTCCTGGTGGTGTAATTGAAACAATGCTGATATGGTGGTACAAAATTTACCAGCAAATTTCTGAAAGATCCGATGCATCCAAAAGGATACCTATGCTCTCAGTATACATTTTTTTAAGGACTGCTTGTTTTGTGGATCATTTTTAGGAACAGAATCTACTAGCTGTGGATTTAGAATGCAACTTATCACCAATAAAAGGTAACATAGCATGTCTATCAATAATCTTATTTTAAAAATAAAAATAAAAAATTCATCCAACATGGCTATCTATAACTTAGCAAGTTTTTTTTTTTTTCACATATGTCGGGGAACGTCTCCAAGGCAGGGCCCTTCAGACCCACCCCCTGCAGAGTAAAACCCCAGTCCCGTGCACCACAATCTCGGAAGTTTACATACACGGAACTGGTTAAATCGTTGGCTTTTCACCAGGGAGTGTTGCCTCAAAGGATTGTGTTTGCACCCATGAGGTGTCGAACCTTGGACCTTGAAAGGAGTGATATCCCAAGACCAAGACCTTCACCACTTAGACCAACCCCTTGGGGTTTAAGCAAGTATTTAAAACTGATCTATGTAGCCAAGCGATAAATGAGACAGATAAAAAGATGGAATAGCAAAATCTTAATTGTCAAGGATAGAAGCTTACAGTATTTGATGACCTGCTCCTGAGCTAGACTTTCTAACCGTTGTTTGAGGGCTTTGTTCTCCATGCTCAGAATAAGATTCTGCTGATTGAGAAATTCAAGTTCAGCTGAAACTTCACACCCTTCTGCCTGTGAAGTACACATGAGATTAATGTTTGAGCTCTTTTTTGTACAGCATAAAGTCAACTTATTTAACACCAAGTCAATCTTATGTAGTATTTCAACTTCTGCCATTGCTTGCCTGCAAAGCTTGTATGTTCCTTTCGAGCTCAGCTATGTATTGAAGCTTCCGGACCCGTGAACGTTGAGCAAATTGCCTGCAACAAATAGCATTTCACATGTAGTGATAAATGAATCCCCTCCAGAACACAGCAACCTTTCCTCTCTTCTACAATTTTATCCTATAATTACCAATCTGAATATAAATACCAGTAGCACAAAAATCATGTAGGTGTATGGACACATCTGAACCAACATAATTGTCATATTTAAGAGAGAGAGAGAGAGAGAGAGAGAGAGAGAGAGAGATTGTCAAAAGATAAAAAGCCCAACCACTACAGACCCTCTAAGAGCCCCATAGGATAAACTAACCTCAAACCTCCCTTTATTAGAAAGCCTTCAACACATTATTTTCACCTCAAAATGATGAAAGACTAGAATTCAATAGATCGAAAAAGGTGTCAATTGACTCAGCTCACGAATATAATATTCCACTATTGCGTTTATCATGTTATACATTAACAGCAACAACAAGAAATAAAATATAAACAACAATTAAAACTGAATACATACTGCTTAGCACGTTTTGTATCCGTCTCGGAAGCAGAAGCCTTAGCATGAGAACCATCTCCTCTTTCAGAAAAAGCTTTTGCATCTTGTGAACTGTATTCAACTTGGTCCTGCTTCTCGCTTTCTGTAGATTGAAAGCCATCAGCTTCCTGTAGTAAACATGATGATCCTGAACTCTGGTGATCGGTGTTATCCCTGATAGAACGGCTGCTTGGGTTAGTCACAGCATTGTAAGATGGTTCCCATGCCCTATTATTCTGCTTTGCCAAGTTGAAGTCTGCATATAATGAAGCATGCTGCACATCTTTGTGATGATCAAAGTCTTCAGATCCCCAAGAAGGTACAGAAATCAAATTCTTATATTTGTACTCGTCCTGAGCTACATAATCTAAGTTAGAAACATGTGCTGCGTCAATGTACGCAAAGGAATCACTTGATGAACGCCTATGACCTCCTCTGCGAATAGGTGTTTCTGGTTCATTAAGAAGATCATCAAGCCAAGAAGGTTGCTCTTCTAAGAGAAGGTTCTCGGACGAAGTTCGTTGGTGGTGTACATTTCCCTCTCTAGGCTTCTGAATGGATTTTGATCCAACTGCAGGACTAGGGAAATCAGCATATGGTGGGGAAACACTGGGAAATGGACTTTTAGGAGGAAGTAGAGCATGCTTTCCAGAGCACATAAAATTTCTAATACTTGATGACCCCTTGGAACTTGCCATAGCCTAAGTACCAGACCCTGTCAAATAATATGGCGTGAAATGACAAAAAATAAGAAAAAAATATAATAGTTAATGAATACACAAAAATAAAATAAAAAAGAGAGAACCAAAATGCCAAATAAATTTTTGCAAAACCATCTTATTCAATAAATTGTCTGCAATAAGGATCTTCAACAAACAAGGTTCAGTAGAACAACCAAAAGGTCCAAAAAACACTGTCAACACTTCAACATTACATACCTCAGTTTTTGATCGGAGCATTACATACCATGGAAAAGTCCTATAGTTCCTTTTTTTCCTATGTAATAATGTTGTAGAATAACTCATTTACCCAAACCCTTAGCTTCTCCCAGCTAGGTAGGTTAATTTTATTTTTGATTGGCACTGGGTGTCCAAGAACAAAGTTTCAACTAATCCCGGGGGTGCATAGGCCCTCGGTAAGGAGGTTCCCGCAAGTGTCCCAGCTAGCTAGGTTATTATTGCCTACTAGATAGAACTCTTCAAAATGAGGAATATTATTTAAGAATAGGAGAAAAGAACAGAGACATGCACTAGCAATCATGCCTGACCACCATACTGAGTCCGCATGACACAGCAAGACGTTCAAGAAACTGATAAAAAAAAAATCATTTACACATGCAGTCTATACGCCACTATAGTGTCTAAAAATTGGCAACTACAGATCAAACATGCCAAAAGATCCACTACTCTATTATACAGAATCTGGTACACTCCTAACAAACCACAAGTAGCATTCCATAAAGCACAGTGCTACCTCACAATAGAGCAAGAGATGATCAACCGTTTCTCAACTTGTCTTACACATGTAGCACCAATCCACCACCGACACTGTTATGTGCATCTCCCGGGTGTCACACAATGGAGGCCCAGATCGGCCGCCATAGTGGTTCTGCAAGCCACCTTTATGTTGGCCTGATTCTGGGCAACCACATGGCTCTCTAATAGAATGGAAGAACTCTCCCGAGCCCCTCCAAATATTTTTACAAAGGCTGGCCTCGTACAAGAAATTTGCCTCAAGAGAACACAACCCACACCACTCACAACCAACCGCCAAAGTCTCTATTTCAAAAACATACCTTCATAACCATATTCCAACAAGGCTCTGTTGAACAAAATAAGGTTTCTAACACGTAATCCTCAGTTATAACATACCTTGGACTAATTTACCAAATCAAACCTAAGCTCTTCATTCATATCTCCTCACAAAAGAAATTCCTCTGTAACCTTTCTAACTGATCATCAATGCCCAGCGGAAGAGGAAAAAGCGAACAACAACGATATGTATAAATCCTCAGACACCATGTGCTACTAATTGAAAGATAAAGCCCCAGCTTTCTGTTTGGCAGACAATAAAACAAGAAAAGACGAAAATAAATGTTGGATCCTAAATCCTTAGCTAAAGAAACCAATTGCGCCAGGCTCCGTTCAGTCTAGATTTTGCTTTCTTTCTCAGGTCCCAAACAATTAAAAATATGAAGAATATAAAATTTCGGCTTCCTGTCCTTTCTAACATTTCCTTGGCAACCAAACAGAGCACAAGTAGAGAAATAGACAATGACACAGCTCCTAAATTTAAAGATTTAGCCAAACGAAAATGTCGCAATGTATGAGATTAAAAATCAAACGAAAGATAATTGGGAACTGATTCAATGGAAACGGAAACGGATTCGGATTCGGTTCTCGGAAGCATAAAAGGATTCAAGGAATGCGTTTTTTTTTTTTTTTTTTCTAAATACAAAAGGCCTACCCTTTGGAACGAAGAATCGAGATCTCGAATTGAGAATTCAGAAAGGGTTGTGGGAATGAAATTGTAGCTAGCTTTCTCCCTCCTAGGGTTTATTTTATGTTTCCCTCTCTGGAAGAATCTCTCTCTCTCTCTCTCTCTCTCTCTCTCTCTCTCTAGTTTCTCACTCTTGTTGTGGAACTGTGGCCCTGTGGGACTTGGGAGGGTTGAATAATAGGCTGGCATCGATAAAATATAGAATGTAAACGAGAGATAATAAAACTTAAAAAGGAAAAAGGAAAATATCAAAAAGACCTTCACAGATTGGCTCCCCATTCATCTCTCTTATATCGTTCTGCGTTCATACCATAACGTACCTTTTGCCCCTTTGTAACCGCCTCTTCTTAATGTACAAGTCAATCACATTAATTAATATAAATAAAGTATCTGTATTTTATTTTATTTTTTTATAATTATTCTTCATTTTACGGTTAGCATTGTTTTTATAAATCAGTTTGTTGATAATTTAATCATTTTGTTAATAAATTATTTTAAAAATTGCAATAATGTGGATAAATACGTGTCACTTCCTCTCACACGACACATGTAAAAGGGAAAAAAGTAGATATATGGTGAAATATCAATTTAAAAGATTACCAAACCAATGAAGTAGTAGTTGACATATAGTTTAAACTGATCCAACATCCCTCCACCAATGAGATTTTCTATATTATTTAGAAACGAAAATAACGACAGGAATAATAATTGCCCAAGTTCAAGTAGAAGGATAGGATCCACAACTATTACCACTATTTTATCCATTTATTTTTAAAATTATCATATTCTAATTTTTGTATTTAGAAGTTCAGAAATGAAAATTGCAATTTGCACGCAAAGCAAAGCAAAGCAGCAAGTTGCAGATAAAAAAAAAGTGGGATTTTATTAAAAGATGTGGAGAAAGAGAGTGAGAGAGACATAAAGGTACCAAATTGGGACAACCAACTAGATTTGGACAACCAACTCCATGCATAAAGTGAACAAGAAGCCAACAAATTCCAGATGTGTATTCTCAAATATGTACACCGAGATCGACCCCACACAACACAATGACCATGACATACATGTTCGAAGCTTCCCACCTAGAGGAAGCTAAAGAGATTCTTTTATTCTTTACTGAAAATATTTTGCCATCTGAAGAGTTACTCTACGGTTTCTCTAGTTAAATTTACCAATTTCTTTCAATTTCTTGGAAAGATGTTTGCAATTATGAAGTGTGATGAACATGCTGGTTAATTCAAATCATTCTAGCCACTACGAGTGCCTCCTAGCACCCAAAAGTGAAAAAAAAAGGGGCCTGGCTTTGCAACAATGGCATAGGCCGCAAAGGAGCTTCAGCTTTGCAACAAAAGAACCCTGGAAAAAGTCGATCTACTCGTTTGGGACATCAACACCCACTAAAAGAAATCAAATCCACAGATCTAGCAATTCCACTTTCTAGCTTTTACGATCACTTCAACTACTTTAGTATAGAGCTATGCTGTACAGACAACATGGACGGAAATTGCCAATCAAATCTTAATCAACAGAATTCTAGCACAGAAAATCTATCAGCAGTCCGCCAGGAATTACCATCCAGTTTGGTATGCAAACCTTCCCTTTTGAGTGTCGCCTCTCTCCATTATACCTAAAATATAATTTTGATTATGCTGGCAAAATATGTAAAAAGTTAGATTTCCAGAAGAAATGCTGGAAGTCATTTTCATGCAATGACACTAAAGGTCAGAAACTGCCAACACAATCATATTGACTATATTCGGACATGCCAACGTAAGATGAAACAAATGATATGATCTATGGCTATAGGACATTGATCATAATCACCTATGTATCCTCCAAAAGAAGTCCGAAGTAGATTTTATAGCAACTCTTATCATACACAAAGAAATCAAGTCAACAGGAAGTTGCATCAGCCACATCAAATATACCCTTTTAGTTTTTATGTACCCTTGCATGTATCGAAAGAAATTAGATTCTGGCTCCCAACTATAGAATGTCACTTGAATGACTTCCTTTAATAGGACCCAGAAATAAGATTGTCAAGATGGTGATGTTCAAATATTAAAAACTTCAGTGAATATGATAGAAGGTGGACTATGAACCAAGCAACTTCTTCCATCTGGCATATCCTAAAACAAGCAGGAATAGCAACAAACAACCGGCTGAAGTGCCTCCAACAAAGAACCCAAATATCCCGTCCATTTTGTACAATGGACAAGGGATGTTCATACCAAACAGCCCGGCTATCAAGGTTTCAGCAGCAATAGCAAATGATGCAATGGTCAATGTCAACTGAAGTTGAATAAGTTCATTCCGCTGGTTGTCAAGTTGGATGTTGACATAGTCTTCTGTGTCATCAATATACTCCCGAACCTGCAAACCCAGTAAAAAAAGTAAGGGAGAGATCAAGTAAATTTCAAATAGATGATCTATATATAAATGCTAGACACAAGCTGGGGTGTTAGCATGCCACTTGTTGTGGGACCCATTACAACTTTAGAAAAGCCAAAACACCAATCATTTTTTAACAGAGCTGATGTGGAAAAGCCTTCCACATCAGCAGTGTGTTGGGTGTGTAAAAAAAAGGGGCTTGTAAATAGATTTTTTCTAATAAATAAGCAAGATTCACAGTTAAATGAATAAAAAACTCTTTGATAGATCAACATACATCCCATTCTATACTGGCTCCTTCACAAAACCATACTTGCACACCCATAGGATAATTTTTTACAAACCATAAAATAATTACAACATCCTCTCCTGAATAACCCAACTTTTTAAGATATTATAAGAACCCACTACACTATCAAATAGTTATCACAACCATGACTTTGGGCCTAAAGATTTATCTTTAGTCAGCACAAAACAGTTAAAACATGAAAAAAGTAGACCTTTTGATCAAACACCAGTTCCTATCTTGCCCCATATAAGAAATAAGTTTTGATAATTCATTTTATCATGTTAATGTACAAGAGCTTAGCACAAAACCCATTAGCATCAATTCCTAGCGTATGGCCATCAAAAGGAGATAAAAAATGTTCTATTAACAGATAGGTATCTAACGGGTTAATCTACTCTCCCCATTCTTCTCCAATTTGAATTGTTTCAAACATGGATTTCTGTGTGGTCCCAAAGGTTCTATTAGCTCCAGATTTGTCCAAGTCAAACTCTCACAAGGTCTGAAATCATCCAAATACCCAAAAGGGCAATGCGTAAAGAATCAAATGACAGTGTTACATTACATTTATCTATCAAATACTAGATCAAATTTACTTATAAAAAAAAAATAATACTAGATCAAATTTGACGAAGTAACAAAGCATGCCTTTGATACATTAAGTTTAAAATACATGACATATACCAGTGCGATGGTCCAAAAGGGAAATACTCACAGACAATATCTTGTTACGAGTTCCATCCAGCTGCATAAAATAAGCTTCAAGCAACATCTCCAGATCCTCTACATCATCATCATTCTGAAAGTTACTAGTCACTAAACTTCCGCTTCTGGTAGAACTAAGTCGACGAAGACGGGGTGAAGCAGTGACTATGCTATTCGAAGCCACAGCTCCAAGTAAAGCCTCGGATTGCTGATTCTGGATCCACTTCCTTGTCAGATACAAATGTGCCATATCTTCATTATCATCTAAAAGATGTTCAATTTCATCCCTTACCTAACATTAGATGGAATGTTCTCCTCGTTATAGATGATATGTTACAAAAAGATGAGAAATAGAAAAAATCATAAACATCTATAAGGAAATATATACTTGTTTCAAATACAAATATTTCTCCATGTAGTGATAAAATTGACAGATAGCTAGATAAATACATATACAAAGAAAGAGACATCTAGACAGAGAAAAAACAGAGGAGATAACATTTTTTATGATACCTCACATCAACTAATCTTTCACTAATAATTTATTCTTGAAAATTGATTTTTTTTTTTTTTATATAATGTCGAGGAAGCTCCCCAAGGCAGGGGCCTTTCGAACCCACCCCTACAGAGTAAACCTTGGTCCTGTGCACCGCACCCTCAGAAGTTTCCCTACACAGAACTGGTTAAATCACTGGCTTTTCACTGGGGTGTGGCCCCAAATGATTGTTTGCACCCATGAGGTGTTAAACCTTGGACCTTGAAGGGAGTGATGCCCAAGACCAAGGCCTTCACCACTTGGGCCAACCCCTTGAGCTTAAAAAAAAAATGAATGTTAATCAACAAGAATACCTTTTGAACACGTGCAAGCAGACGGGTAAGATTGCTTTTCAGACTCCTCACGTGTTCAAGATTCTTGGTGCTAACATTCCTGGCCAGTTCATCCAACACAGGGTAAGCATTTCTCTCAAGGTCTGCCACACTGGAATCCAAATATGTACAGACCACCTCTAATGCAATCTCCAGAACCTGAAACTCGAAAGGAAGCTCACACTGCAAACCTTCAGTGGCTTCTGGAACAGGTAACCATTGTCTGCCTGTAGAAACACGCATTTCATTATCTAGTTCATCTCTGTGGCCTGCTGCATGGTATGGGCTTCTATGAGGAAGTTGTTGTCTTAATTGATCCACAAATGGAAGAACCTCCTGACGAAGAGGATCAAGCAACAGCACTTCTTCAGCCATAACTATAGCCTTTATAAACTCTAAATTGACAACCATGGCTTTCTCCCTAGCTGCAAGGAAACATAAAATAATTTAGTTCATTTTCATCGTTAGAATCACCTACTACAAATGGTAGCAGCAACCAGAAGGCAGAGACTGCTCGAAGATAACTTTGATAACAACTGCAACAGAGGTTATCAATTTAGTAGCACAAAACTTTGTTTAAACATCTAAAAAGCAAAGTACGCATTATTGCATCCGAAATTCATATTAAGCGAGAAGATAGATGTTGATGATCAGTAATTGATTCAGGTAAGGTTGGTTCTTGCGTGCATCCGGTAAAACAATTGCATATTTTCGTCGAATGCACTGAAACTCATTCATTTGTTTTAAGGGACAAAGCACAATGAAACTCGTTCATTTCAACAAGGATATGCCCTTAACAGATGATAAGAAATGCATATAACCAAAGCATTCCCACACATGGAAACTAGCCTGCACAACTGCGTATTTCTGAAGAAAAAAAATGGTAAACAGACCCTTTCCAAATCTGCACGCCAACATTTCCAAGAAGATATTTTTTACAAGTTAAAAAAAAAAAATTTAAAAGGTAAAGTTTTAAACCACCACGCTTTCATATCTTTGATGCTACCATATCAATTAAATTTATAGCTAGAGCAATCGTAAAAATGAACAACTAATAAACAGATTCAAAAACGTCATATTTTATAAAATTTATCATACAAAGAATATTGAAATTACCAAGGATACTTGAGGAATGTGAGAAGACAGGGCCAAGGATCCTCAAATCCCTAGCGGGAATAGCGGCACGCCGAATGATGGCGCTCTTGTCCAACTCAACCAGCTCGGACTGGCCCGACTGGTCGAATCTCATCCACAGCTTCGCTCCTCCAGTCTTCTTCTTCCCCTTCCCGACACCTGCTCCTATCAAGTTGTTGTTGTTGTTCGGAGGCGATCCGGCTCCTCCTGCCGGCGGAGACGGAGACTCCGTAGACCTCTTCAAGCGGCGCCACCCGGTGGTCCGGGGAGATGAGGCGGCCTTTTTGCCCATAATTCGTTACAAAAGACCCTTTTTTTTCCTGCGTGATACGAACGAAGATGTAACCGAGGAAGATACCCGCCGCCGGGGGGGAGGGGTTATCCCCGTCGCTCGCCACGAGCCACCCGGAGGAGCTATCGATTTTCGTGTATAAAAATTGGATTTGGGCCTGTGGCCGTGGGTATTAGGTGAAGATAAAAATTGTCTGAGTGGCCTGCGTCTCCACTTCCTCCTCTTCTTCTCCCTCTCCTTCTTCTGCCATAAACGCCGCCCTAGATTTCACATCTTTCTGACAGTTTTGTTCTCTTAATAAGAGAATAAAAAAAAGGTAATAATATTATAATAATAATAATAATTAGGTATAGAAGGTATTCGGCCTCAAGTGGGGAAGTAATTTATATGTTCGTTTTTAATTCATCTCGTTCGTCGGTTCTTAACAGGTGTAGGTAAGTTATTGGCGTAGATGATTATGAATTGTACAAAGCACATTCTTTTTTAAATGATTAAATTTTATTATTAAAAAATTAACTTTTTATATAAATTTCATATATATTTTTTAAATATACAGTATTTAAGCATTTTATAACTGAAAATTCATTTCTTAATTCGAGTCAATTGAATATTATATTGATGGAATATTTAATATAGAAGTTAGACTACGATAAAAATAAATATTAAATATTAAATTGTAGTGCTGATCCAATTTCCACGAGACCCATAATTATTAATGGATGGAGTTATTTTATCCGGATTACACCATTCATATTATTTGTATGGTAAGATTAGGGCCGTAAAACTTTTGTATGACCGAAAATAGGTTTGGTTGATTTCGATCCTCCATTTATGAGGAATTATTTGGTCGGAATATTTGTGATTTTTGCATCAAATCGAAACCGACTGAAGTATATATATATATATAAAATATTATATATAACATTATTTTATGTAATAACTGCATAAGTTAATTATCTAATTTTTATCTAATCTATACTATCAATTAATAATAGATCATAAATCATATGATAATTTATGTCATTATATATAAATACATCGTACATTCATATACATTTTACTATTTACATTTAATTAAAATAATTAAGTAATTTTTTCTAAGTTACCTAGGTTGCAAGCAGACATTAATAATATATGGACAATAAAATTATTTAATATTCATTAACCTTATATGATATATAAAATGTTAGAATTTTAATTTTTAATATAAGTCATTATTAATGATTATGAATACTAAAGTCCAAGTTATAACTATCGACATTATAAATATACTTATAATTAAATATTTTTAATTACATAATTCACATTAAGAATTAACTTAATTTTAATATTAGTAGTTTAAATATCTTTTATTAATTTATTTGCAAAAAATAAAGATGAAACAATTTTTGCTTGGTATTGGGTAGGACCAACGGGACCGAATGGTTCTAATCCAGTTCGGTCTATACGAGAGTTCGGTCTTGGAGAATCCTAGACCAAAGGGGTTTGGTTGGGTCTCAAAAATCCCTTTGGACCAATTGGACTCGACTGAATTCACTTCTAAATAAGATTTGATTTGTAAGATTCAGATATAAAATTTATTTTTAAAATTAAATTATATTATATAAAAAATTTATTAAGTGTGCTCTATATCAACTTAAGAAGATAATTTTCCTAATAATTCACTAACGAACATTTTGTTTTGAAAAAATATTTGTAAAATTTTAAGATATGCAAATCTCATACACTTTTTAAAAAATTGGTCAAATTTGAGATCTATAAAAAATTATAATATGCTATTTTTTTAATAGTAAAGTGTGCGATATTTATACATTATAAAATTATATTTAGTTAATCTTTTATTTTAATGAATATTAATTTAAATTTGTTTGTCTTGAAATTTGAAACGTTAAATATCTGTGACATTTTTCTCTTATAAGTAAGCTGGGCCAACTTCAAAATGCCCCAAAACAGACCCAAAATATCTGAGATTCAGAGACAGCCCTAAAGTAAACAGTCCGACTCGTTTTCATTAGGGCAAAATAAAGCCATCTCTTGCCCCCTTCAGAATGTTCTTATGAGAGACGGACAGTGAAACTCTCAATCCCGATCAACTGAGAAGCCCTACAAAGGGCAAAGTCTCAATCTTTCTCCATCTCGATTTCTCTCAAGGTATGTTTGTTCTAGTTTACTTTTTCATTCTCTCTTTAGTCTTGTTCTTGTTCTTGTTCTTCTTTTTTCCCTTCCCCTTTTTTGTCCAGTTAATCCACCCTGTGGGCGGCGGACCTCGATGCATTCAAAATACATATGACCAGAAATATGGAATGGAATCTACCAAATAGAGAATCAGATTGTTTTTATTTAGTTTATGTTTGATCTTAACTGGCTGTGTTTTTTACTTGAATTTTTTTATTAGATATTCTCAAATAATGCATATGCTTTCCCTGAAATTTCATCGATTGTGATTTTTTTTTTTTATTGTGATTTTTTTATTCAACAGCGACGGCTTGACCTTTTGTCCAATATTGCTATGCTCACATGCATATATGCTAGGTGCTAAGAATGCTAGTCTTAAGCTTTTTAGGGTTTTTTTTTTCAATCCTCAATATTAATTTTCATTGCTCAATGATCCTTGGTAGGATCACGAGTTTCATAATTTTTCCATCGGTTGGATTTTCTAATGGACATGCCTTACACTTTTTGTTGCTCAGTACTTAACCCCCCTCAAAACTCATGCCTTATGCCACCAATCTATTTTCATGTTCTCGTGAAGCTACTAAACTGCTCAAGTGTTATTTTCTCTGCACTATAGTAGCTTATGCATCATGTATTTTATGTGCTAAGCGTGAAAAGTTTTGATTGATAAACTTTCTTTCTATTGCAGTTGGACATTGTTTAAATTCTGATTAAACGGGCTACGGTTCCGAACTGAAGTGTAGCTAGTCCCGCATATCGATATTGGTTTTTTTGACAGTCATGGCTGTCTGTACGAAGTTTCGGTTGATTTCATACTCAGAAGAGATCATAGATGGACAGCCAATCTATGTCTATTCGAATTGCCTTCCTGTCAAGGCTCCAAGGTACGAACCTGCTGGGCATGCTTTCCATGCTGCTGCTCTCAGGCTCCTTGGTTGTGAGGAGAAAGAGGCAGATGATGATGATCAAAAGGTAGTTGACGATAAGGGCCAGACATATGTGCCATCATCTGATTCATATAGCAGCAAAGGGAAAAAGAAATCTGGTGCTGGAGCGAAGCAACAAGATCACTATGCATTATTGGGTTTGAGCCATTTAAGATATCTTGCCACTGAGGAGCAGATAAGAAAAAGCTACCGTGAGACTGCTCTGAAGCATCATCCTGACAAACAGGCTGCTCTTCTTCTTGCCGAGGAAACAGAAGCCGCAAAACAAGCAAAGAAGGATGAAATAGAAAACCATTTTAAGTCCATCCAGGAAGCATATGAGGTGTTAATGGATCCCGTCAGGAGAAGAATATATGACTCAACAGATGAGTTTGATGATGACATTCCCACTGACTGTGCCCCACAGGACTTCTTCAAGGTGTTCGGTCCAGCTTTTTTGAGAAACGGGAGGTGGTCTGTTAACCAACCAGTCCCATTTTTAGGTGATGAGAATACTCTGTTAAAAGAAGTGGATAGTTTCTATAACTTTTGGTATAGCTTTAAAAGTTGGAGAGAATTCCCACATGCTGATGAGTTTGATTTGGAGCAAGCCGAGTCTCGTGACCATAAGCGGTGGATGGAGAGGCAGAATGCAAAACTCTCAGAAAAGGCAAGGAAGGAAGAATGTACACGGATACGTGTACTTGTTGACAATGCCTATAAAAGAGACCCAAGAATACTGAGGAGAAAGGAAGAGGAGAGAGCTGAGAAGCAGAGGAAAAAGGAGGCTAAGTTTCTTGCAAAGAAGTTGCAGGAGGAAGAAGCTGCTAGGATAGCTGAAGAGGAGAGACGTCAGAAAGAGGAGGAGGAAAGACGAGCTGCAGAAGTGGCTTCACAGCAAAAGAAGGAGAAAGAGAAGGAGAAGAAACTCCTACGCAAAGAAAGGGCTCGTCTTAGAACACTTTCAAGGCCTGTTGTATCACAGCATTTGCTTGATCTTTCTGAGGATGATGTTGAAAGTCTTTGTATGTCACTTGATATCAAGCAGCTAAGGACTTTATGCGACATGATGGAGGGGAAAGAAGGAATAGAGCTTGCAAAAGTTCTCAGAGATGCAGATGGATATAAAAATGATTCCGAGGGTAAGAAAGAACATGGACAAACTCAACAGCAGAATGGTACAGTAGAGTTCAACGGTAACGTCTCATTAAACAGTTTTGAGAAGAAGGAGAAACCTTGGAGCAAAGAAGAAATTGAGCTTTTGAAAAAGGGTATGCATAAGTATCCCAAAGGAATATCTCGAAGGTGGGAGGTTGTTTCAGAATACATTGGAACAGATAGATCTGTGGAAGAGATTCTGAAGGCAACCAAAACGGTTCTCCTCCAGAAGCCTGACGCTTCCAAAGCATTCGATTCCTTTATTGAGAAGAGAAAACCTGCACCGTCCATTGCATCTCCACTTACAACTAGAGAGGAAATAGAAGGGGTATCGACAAGTCAGGGTTCTGAAAACAGTGCTCTAAAGAATAATAGTTCGGAAGGGTCTTTAACCAGAAGCACAAACAACCAGAATGCTTCTGATTCAACTGTGGCAAACGGGGTTTCGTCGAGTTCAGAGCAAGATGTATGGTCTGCTGTACAAGAAAGGGCACTGGTTCAGGCTTTAAAAACCTTCCCAAAGGAAGCGAATCAGCGTTGGGAACGAGTTGCAGCAGCGGTGCCTGGGAAGACTGTGAACCAGTGCAAGAAGAAATTTACATTGCTGAAGGAGAGCTTTAGAAACAAGAAAAATGCAGTATAATTGGTTGGGTTTTGTCTATGAGGGTGCATAAAAATTGAAAAGGCGCATGAGGGAAATGTTTTTGGGTACCTATCTCATATTTAGTTCTTCCATGGTAGGCAACATTCAAGCTACGCTGTACTTGACATAAATTTCTTCATCAGGTTTCAATCCTGATTTTGTTCCTATGCCATATAGGCTTTTATAGTTAATATTTTTTTGAATGGGAGAGTTCAAGATGGCAAGAGTTGTTCCAAATCCTCTTGATCCACCGTTGAAGTTTCTTTTTGTTGATGGAGATATATTTTATGCTCTCGAATTTCAGATCATACTTCATAATAATAGAATATGGATTCAAGGTGTTGTACTGAGGGAGCAGAGCAGGTCTAGTTTTGATATATGATTATAGAGAGGAATAGTAATAACGATAATTTATGAAAAATTATAATTAGTAGATTATTATTTTTCAAAGTAGCTGCATGACCTTTGCGCAGTTCACAACCGCAATATCAGTTGATGGTGTTTTGTGCTGGAAACATGATATTAATGTTTTTTGTTCCTTCTTTTGGCGAGAATGTCTACAAGAGACCTCACTGAAGCTGTGTCTGCTAAGTTAATCTCAGGGTACTTCACTACTATTAGTATTTACAAACAATTTATTAACAGCTCATCTAAGATCATAAGATTTCTTTTTTGAGGGCGCTATTTTGATCAAAAGGTATATCTATTATATCAAAGATAATTGAAGTGGTGGAAAGGGTAGCGTTTTTATAGAATAATTTTCAGATCGAAATGTTGAGAACACTCGTGCGAAGACCGCTCTAGGAATGTTTCATCTATTTACCCAGATTTTCAAATCATCAAAATGAAATTTTTTTAGACGGTCTGGTAAATGCAGAAAACAGGCCCTCTTTTCAATTTCAAAGCCCTGATTTAATTCGATGCTATTACGAGGTGGGGGAATCGATGATACAAATGAATAACAGGCATCTCGACTCTTGAGTGTCTTATCTATCGAACTCTGAATTGGGAATACCTAACGAACTGTATTCTTTACTTTCAGCAAAGTTCATTAAAGCTTTTAAGTTAAGAAACAAACATGGTAAATAAATAAATAAACAAGACATTCAACAGACTTGGAACATAAATCCAGATATTCATTCATTCGGTGCCAAATTGAATTGTCTCCCCATCAATAGTCATCACCCCTGGATATGACCTCTTTACAGGTTGGCCGAAGTAAGATGGTATGCTCGAACTGAGATACATAGCTGCCCTTAACATCACAGAGAGGAGGATAAGGCTGCCAAAAACAAGAGGTGAGTATAATTATTTTTAAGTACAAGCGTGCTGCATCACAATAATTTCGTAGTCTATACACATTATTGTGTGGTATAATCATATGATTATACCAATATCAAGATATCTTCATACACAAACAAGCCTCGATAAGGTGACAAGTACCTGCACAATGCCAGTGTCACATAAATTCTTCAGCGCCATAAGGTATTTAGTCTCCCCCAGGCGGTCCAAATACCGTCTGCAGAAGGCCAATGTAGAGAAGTTCTTGTTAATTGTAGCCAAGAGTTGCTTTGCCCGGGGCAACCTCAATGGTATATGGCCTGCTTCAAAATTTTTCATGTAATGGCTGCATTCTAGATCTTCTCTGACATATCCTTTTCCTGAACATGACAAATGATTAATTGCACTGCAGGCCAGTGTGCACCAACTGCTATCTATTTTCTGTCAGATATCAATCACAACCAAAGTATTACCAGTTGATGCAAAAGTTTCTATTGCGAAAAATTCACCCTCTTCCATTTTTGTCTGCTCCCCTCCTTTCACGATGGGGACAGATTTCCCAGCATGGATCTGATAGCGCCCAATGCTATGTCCATTCAAGTTTCGGATACTCTTAACTGCCAACAATTGCCGAAGTCTTACATGTCAACATATATAACACATGCTTTACATAATTTTTAGGGATGTAAGATGAGTAAGAGAATTTGTCTGATGAACAGTTACTATACTGAATCAACAAAGAAGATATTTCATTCCAAAAGGTCACCGAATATAAAAGAGACACAAGGTGGAACCGGTTGCGTGCCTTGATCAAATATGAGTACATAACTATTTTCAATCCATTACTGGAAGTCTTCATGAGTTTTAGGCCACAAGTAGTGGAGATTCTCCAAGGTACATACAATTCTAAAAAGTTGCAGGCTGTTTGCAAACATGCTTTGAGTTAGTGATGTGTTGTCTATTTTGCTATCCCCAATATCAAAGGTCCAAAGGTTGGAGAAGGACAAAGAGAAAAGAAGATTCTAGCAAATTACCTATAAATATGGTGCAAGTATAATAAATATTTATACACAAACCAATCAAGATACAAAAATTTGACAACTAAAAAAATATCCACCATTGTCGTACCTTGATACACCTTTCCATTAATTTCAACCTCGTATGATTCCATCACCTCTTGAATTGCAGCCCCAACATCACAAAGTCGTACATCAATTCCAGATTCCTAAGCAATTACACGACCATCAGTAACACAGTAAACTGTAATGTTGGTATTAATGATTTTCAGAATTAGTAAAGGGTGCATTGCAGTGAGCATATGAAAGACAACCCAAAAGAAAAGCCATTTATATGTTATTTATGGCATCAACCTAAATTACATAAAGACATGAAACGAGGAAAAAAAGAGAGTTTTAAACACTTCCATACATCCAACCATTATCAGCAGTAACATCTTATTAGAATTTACTTGGAACAATTTTGGGCTATCAAATTTGAGCTGTCATCATCAGCCTTACTATCCCCTCCCTCTTAGCATCTTAACTTAAAAACTAAATTACATCTGTTGGTGCCATCTTGTATCACAAACAAGTTGAGAACAATCTTAATCAATATCCTTCTCATCAGTGATAGAAGCTAAATTAATGCAGCAAACATACAAGAATGATCCACAAACCATTTTTCATTTAATAGGCATAACAAACATGAATATTGGAAGCCCGAGAGAAATTTTAATAACATACATCTCCCAGTCATTCGCCAATGGAATTCCTCAGTGAAGATACAGTACCTTGATACCTGTATTGGTTGCTTCACGAGAGGCTTCAAGAAGCGGATCAAACATAGGATTGAATGCCACTGTAAATGCACAGTCAACTATATACCCTGCATACCAATCAATAAATCATGACTGATAACAGCAGCCAAGAAAAATTGCAGTAAACTGCACCAAAGGGTACAATTTTTTTTTTTTTTGATAAGTTGCACCAAAGGGTATAATTCTACCAACATAGACAAGTTAGACAAACTGAAATTATCAGAGAAGGATGTAGTCAAAGTAGAAGTACCATCAATATGAGTTCCAAAATCCAACTTCATCACATCATCATACTGAAGCACAGTCTTATCTCCTGTATTTGGGGTCCAATGAGCAGCAACCCTGACAAAGGAAAAGAGCTTAGACTACAAATGAAATTCTATGAATAGAATTAAAATCATTAGACTTCTCTCATATATCGGAATTAAAAATGTTTACCAGTTCAGGGAGCATCCAGTAGGGAAAGCAATGCCTGCTTGCAGACCATTCTCGGATATCAGCTTACGGACTGTATTCTCCAATGTCTCACAAAGGTCAGTCATCAACATTCCAGGCTTCAAAATACCTTTGAGGTATTTCCGAACCTAATCACAACTTACAACCCTCAACTCAATGCAATGTTTTGAAAATAAACCGATAAGTGAACCATAACGAAGAATATATAAAAAATCCTGCATCTTCATTTAGAGATAGAGAGAGCATTTGAAATTAACGAATGTGATTTAAGTAAATTTCATTTAAAAAAAATTGATAGAAATATCTACAATTCAACCAGTTACCAGTTCATTGACTGGTTCATTCCAGTTTGAACCAATTCAAATAAATAGAGGGGTTCAAGGGAACCAAACCAGAAATGAGATCAGTTCACAATTCAATAGCTTGAACCAGTCAGTTTGATACAGTTCCTAAAAGGCTGGTTTGTCTGTACTTTTCAAGTTTTCTGTGTACTTGGGCTATGCCTATTTATATCATCTATATAAATCCTCTTTTACTGATAAAAAAATTAAGTTTTACGATCCTTGACATAATAAATATTTCTTTTCAGTTTGAGCAGTAATGCATGTACATATAACAACAAATTGCAACCTGGCGATGAACTTCAGCAGCTCGGCGAACTGAATTGTATAATGGTTTTTCAAGGCGCTCCAATTCCCTCTTCTCTTCAGATGTGGTCCTCCATAAGTTACTGATATACAACCACCAACTTTAAGTACCAATATCACAGAATTTACAAATGTTTGTTGATAGGTGAAAACACTTGCATTTACAACCGCCAAATGTAAATGAAACCAAAAAACATGAAGTAGCAATTTCAGTATATTATGACTGAAAAGCATGGGGGCAAAGATGCTTGACAACCCCATGACCACCATATAAACACATACAAACACATGTATGCATTGAACTCTAAACTAAATGAACAAAAATTAACGTATACTTTCTGTAAATTGTCACAACTATGGGCATATTTTTTATCGAATAAAGATAGCCAAACAAAATTAGTTGGCTTACAGCTTAGTAGCAGTGAGTTAATTTAGTAGAAATAACATATACTCACTCGTCTTTGTACTGCTGAATCTCACCCTCGGGAAACTCTCCAGAAGGGAAAAGATCACAAACAGGAATAGACGGTGGATCAGTTTGCTCCGGCACTTCTTTCTTTTTCCTGTGCATAAAAATAAAGATTAGCAATTTTCAAGTGAATATTCAACCAGTTAGAGAGCAATAAAAGTTAGAATAAGGTCCTCACTTGCTTCTATTTTTCTTCTTCTTTTTCTTTGAAACTTCTGTGAAAAAAATAAATAAATAATGCAGTCAACTGCATATATTAGCTACACATCAACAAATTCCCAGTACAAAAGAATTAAATTACCCTATAAATAAATAAAAAAATACAATTTAGAAAATATTTGTCCATCATGCTCAGTTTCTATTATGGTCTCTTTAGGATAATCCAGGTCAATGTGAAGGGTTATGCTAATCAATTACGAGTTAGCTACATATGTTTTTCTCTTAATATGAAAGGCATCCTTGCAAATTTGTGTGTACATGCATAACCACACAAATCATATTTGCTCATGCATCATTCCAAATACTTTGTAAGTGAATATTTATATTTACACTGAAAAGGGTAAAATAACTAGTTTGTAATTGCTGAAATTGCATATTTCACTCTAAACAAATATCTAGTTTTTCATTATTCTCTCTTATTTTCCAAAGATCATTCAGTACTCCAGGATTAATTCTCCCACCTCTCACATGAATAATGAGCCTCACCATGCATTTCGCCAGCGGGACCCATTACAATATGATAGGAGAACATTGTTCCCGTAGCAAAAACTTCCTCATTATTAATTATCCTTCATATATCTTTTTCTGTATTTATCATCTCCAGTCGAATCAGGAACCCAACGATTGAACCAGTGGCTCAAACGACCCACTCTCTCATCCAGTTCAAAGGCTACTCTAGGATGGGAAGTATGCCGCTGGCAATACAAACAATAACTAAATAAAATTGCGAGCAAGAAACGAGTATAAAAAGGACTCTTCTAACAAGAAATCATCACCTTTCCCGTCGTCTTCATCTTTTTTCCCATCATCTTCATCTTTTTCCAATGTCGAAGAAGGTTCAGATGCCTCTTCATGGCCATTCACAGGCTCCGGGGTCCCATTTTCTTCAATTGGGACTTCGGTATTCAATTTTTCCTCCGCCATTTATGAAAACCTGGGGAAAATCACCAACACAATAAAAAATAGTTTCAGTAAACAAAAAATGAAGTAACTTTCCAAGCTTTTTCAATTTAACATGATGAGATGACTCATCTTCATACCTAATCTATTAAATTCCATTCAAAGGCATGATCAATAAATAAAAATCAAGATTTCCGTTTTCTATTAAAGAATGAGGGTAAAGCTCGGTCGTGGTCGGTGAGATCGGGAGGGGAAGGAGAGAAACTGAACGGCATAAGCAATAAGAGAGAGAGAGTTGAAATTCGGAACCCTAGGTAGGCCCAGAAAAGAAGAAATTGTGAAAAGAAGAAAACTTTACCTGTTTGAAAAAAGTTAAGAGTGAGGATGGAGGCGGAGGAGGAGGAGGCGAGTGTGGAGTGAGAGCTGGCGGTTGTGGCAGAGCGAAGTGGAGATAGCTTGGGAGAGTCGATGTCGGTTCACAACTCTGAACTTTTGTCGCCAAACTTCGACCAGTTCGTCAGCTCAAGACGGCTGCGGAAGCGATTAAGGTTGGGTTGGGATAAATGAATTAAAATAAATTTGAAATTAGAAGTTGGATAATATATTATTAAAATATTATTTTTATAAAAAATTTATCTAAGTTTTGGTATGCGGGTCACATATCAGAGACCTGATTGGTGAACTCGATTTTTTACCTATGTGATAGAAGCTTCACTCACATTCAAGTGTTTATGATGGATGCATTAAGGGTTATCTCGAGGTAATACTAAGATCAAAATGGTTGGAAGATAAAAATTAAAACTAACTTGGATTAATATTTAATTTTCAAAAATTAGGATAAGAAAGTATAAGTTTTACTTTTATTGAAAATAACATAATCTTTAATTACAATGCAAAATCGAAATAAATAGTACTAGGGTTCGACTAGCCCTCCCTCAATTATTCCCTCTAATAACTTCTTTTGAAATCACAATCTCAAAACAAATCAAACTTCTAAAATTAATGAAACAATCCCAACAACTCCTAAAATAAAAGAAACAAATTAACTAAATAACAAATTGATAAATTTTATAATTTGAAGAAGCACAACTTGGTCATCATCCTCCAAATTGCCCAATCCCCTAAAATCAAGGGATTTGCCTCATCCCCTAAATCCAAAGAATTTGCTAACAACTCGATCAACCTCTAGGTGCCAAACGGTTGGTCCTCTGTGGCCTTGCCTTGTGCGCCTAAAGCCTCACCTTCCGAGGCATGCAAGCACCCCAAAGTCACCCGCCTAGCCTTGGCACACCTAGCCTTCCTAGTGGCATTGCGGATAGCCCTTTTTGCATCTCCATCATTCCTCCACCCTTAAGACCGACCTTGTCTTCAAGGTCAAGTTCTAGAAATTGCTTATTGAGAACCCGAACATTCTCCCATGTAGAATTTTCGGTTGGAAGCCCCTCCATTGAACCAAGGCTTTGGTTCTCACTTGGCTACCCTTCCTCACAAGCCTATACTCCATGATCTTCTCAAGTTGGATTGTCATCCTTCCCTCTTCATCCGCCATGGGCAACTCATTCACTACTTTGGTTGGATTTTCAACCTTCCTCCTTAGCCATGAGGCATGAGAAATATGATGAATATGAACCTCGGCTGGTAAGTCTAGCTTGTAAGCAAGTTGTCCGCATTTCTCCAACACTTGATATGGGCAAAATTTTAGCCCTCAACTTGCTCAATGTTGCCTTGGATAATGTCTTGTACTCCTTGGTAAGTACTTGAGAAAGACCCAATCTCCCGGCTCAAAGGACTCCATGCTTATTCCCTTGTCAAAGTGCTTCTTCATTTGGTTTTGAGCACGGGCCAAGTTCTTTTTGAGTTCTTTCAAGATCTCATCCCTCTCTCTAAACTCCATATCCACCAACTCATTAGGTGAACTTCCTACTTCATAGGCTACAAGCACTGGTGGTGGCTTCCCATAGAGCGCCTCAAATGGTGTTATTTTGATTGATCGGTCGTATGATATGTTGTATCAAAATTCAGCCTAAGCCAAATGCTCCTCCTACTTCTTCGGGTATTGGTACATAAAGTACCTAAGGTATTGCTCAAGAGTCTGATTGGTCACCTCCGTTTGGCTATCGATTTGAGGGTGATAGGTTAAACTTCGGGCCAATTCCGTCTCATGCATCTTGAAGTACTCCCTCCAAAAATTGCTCATGAGCACACGGTCCATATCTGTCACAATGCTTCTCGGCATCCCATGGAGCTTCATCACGTGATCCACATAAAGTTTAGCAATAGTCTTGGTCGTGTATGGATGCACCATTGTAATGAAGTGTGCATACTTAGTCAAGCGGTCTACCACCATAAGAACCCCACCACATCCATTTGAAAGTGACAACCTCTCCACAAAGTCCATGGTGATATCCTCCCAAGTGTGAGTAGGGATCGGTAAGGGTTGCATCAACCTTTTGAGATTGCTACTCTCACTCTTCACCCTTTGACAAGTGTCACACCTCCTAGCATACTCCCTCACATCTCCTTTCATGTCATTCCAGTAGAACAAGTTAGCCACCCTTATCCAAGTACGATACACACCCGAATGTCCCTCTTCCTTGGTATCATGAAAGTGGCCTAAAATCTTCCTTCTAAAATCTCTCATACTCGGCACTACTACTTTCCCCTTATATTTTAGAAGCCCATCAAGCATCTCATAGTTTTCTACTCCCTTAGCATTCACATCTAACTTCTACATTACCTCTTTACACTGTAGATCATTTTTTATTTCCTTTCTAATCTCATCCCACACTCCCTATGAAGGATCCGAAAGGGCATCCAATACCTCACTATCTTCCCTCCTAGATAAGGCATCGGCTACAAGATTCTCCCTACCCAGCCTATACACCAATTGAAATTCAAACTCAAGTAACTTAGATACCCATCTTTGTTGATCCGAAGTGGTGATTCTTTGCTTCAAAGGATGCTTCAAAGGTTGTTGATTCATGACTATCAAGAACTTCCGCCCCAATAAATAAGGCTTCCATACCCTCACAGCCTCTATGATATCAAGCATCTCCTGTGCATACACACTCCACCCTTTCTTTTGAACACCAAGAGCCTTGCTAATGAAGGCTAGTGATCTCCCTTCTTGTGTCAATACCGCACCTACCCCCACATTACTTGCATCCATGTGTAGCTCAAATGTCTTCTCAAAATTAGGCATAGCAAGGATGAGTGTAGTTGTCATGGCCTTCTTCAAAGGTTCAAATGCCTTCTCCCCCTCTTCACTCCAAACAAAATTATTCTTCTTGAGCATGTTGGTGAGTGGTCTTGCAATGGAAGTATAATCCTTGACAAACTTTCTATAGTAATCCGTGAGCCCTAGAAAGCTTCTCACTTCGGTGATGGTCTTCAGTTTGGGCCAAGCCACCATAACTTCAACCTTTCTTGAATCCACCTTGACCCCCTCATGTGAGATCAAATGCCAAATTTTCTTTTGGCTGAATGCACACTTGGATAACTTAGTATAGAAAGAGTTGTCAAGTAGCACCCCCAAAATAATCTTCAAGTGCTCCAAATGATCCTCCCATGTCTTTGAATAGACAAGAATATCATCGAAAAATACCAACACATGCCTCCTCAAATACAGCTTAAAGATTTGGTTCATGCATGCTTGAAAAGTTGAAGGAGCATTGCATAGACCAAACAGCATCACCAAGTACTCGAAGTGGCCATTGTGAGTTTGAAAAGCCGTCTTGTGAATGTCCTCTTCATGCACCCTTATTTGATGGTATCCGACCCTTAGATCAAGTTTGGAGAAGATCATCAAACCTCCAAACTCATCTAACATGTCATCAATGGTCGGAATTGGAAATCTATCTTTGATAATAGTCTCATTCAAAGCTCAGTAGTCGGTCCAAAACTTCTATGTGCCATCCTTCTTTTTCATCAGGAGAACCGGACTTGATAATGGGCTAGTGCTTGGCCGGATAAGCCCATTAGTTAACATCTCATTGACTTGCTTTTCGATCTCGGTCTTTTAGAAATAGGCATACCGATAGAGGGCCACATTAACCGGCTTGGCTTCCTCCTTCAATGGAATACGATGGTTAAATTCCCTTGATGTTGGAAGTGTCTTTGAATCTTCCATCACCCTAGAAAATCTCCCCAACAAACTCCTCAAAGTCATTAGGAACCTCGACCTCTAACTCCCTCTCCATGCCCCCATCTTCTACTTCATGCCCCTCACTCAAGCCCCTCGGTTGGAAGGCCAATGTGATAGCAAAACATTGCCCCCTTTGTCTCAAGATCTTCTCCATCTCATTAGACCCCACGACCTTACATCCCCCTCTTACATTCATCCTCATGGTCACCCATTTGTCCCCATCATAAACTCCATAGTCATTTTTCTATAGTCTGAGACTATATTCCCTAACTCTAGCTATTGCACACTCAACATAACGTCCAACCCCAAAATAGGCAAAGAATACAAATCTACTACAATCTCAAGGTCTTGTGTTTTCAAACATACCTTTTTATATACTTCTCTACACATCAACTTCTCCCCGCTAGCTACCTCGACTTCAAATGAAGTGATAGAAGTCATAGGTAACCCCAAGCTCTCGGCCACTTTAGAGTTGATGAAGTTTAAGGATGAACCATTATCAACAAGAGTCGTTACCTCTATCTTGCCAATGTGAGCTTGTATTCTCATCGTTCTAGGTCCCGCAACACCCACTAATGCATGAATAGAAATATGAGGATCTCCCCTAACGACCTTATCTTCTTCTTGCCCTTGTTCTTCCTCCCCTATGTCTTGCTCTTCCTCCGACTCCATCTCTATGAGAAAATTTTGCTTGACTTTGCATTTGTGGCCTAGTGTGAACCTTTCATTGCAATTGAAACAAAGTCCCTTCTCTCTCCGCCGTTGCATCTCTTCCCAAGATAGTCTCTTCACGCCTACAGGTAATGGTTTGGTTCCACTTGATGCACCTCTAATAGGACCTCCCAGTAGGAAGTTCTTACTAAAAGTTTTGTTTGCACCAAACTTGAAAACTATTGGGGGTGGTTTCCTCACATCCAAGCGGTTATTTTTCCTCAAATCTTGGAATTGATCTTCCTTAATCCGTGCAACCTTCAAGGCTTGCATCAAGGTCTTCGGCTTCTTAAGCTTTACCTCCTCCGCCAACTCACTCTTGAAGCCTCCCACGAAAGTCCCAATGAGAGCCTTCTCTGACCACCCTTGTACCCTTGAAGACAAGTATTCGAATTCCTTTTGATAATCCCTTACAGATGCCATTTCAACTCCCCCCCCTCGCCTGAGCTTTATAAGTTTTCCTCATCCATTGCCACCATTGGTTAGCCTCCCTCTCAAAGAAATAGACGGCACATGACACTTTAGTATGACCCTCTATGTGATTGTGCTCGAAGTATTGCTCGGTTCTACTAACCCAAGTGCTCGGGTCATCACAATTGAACTTGGAAAAGTCCATTTTTGATTTGAGAACTTCCCCCTACGTGCGCCTCTTCTCTCACATCGGTTCCCTTCTTCCCTTTCACTTTCCTGGTTGATTCATCATTGGAGCTTGAGGAATCTTGATTAGCTGAATCCGAATCCTCCACCCTCTCACGGTGTTGGCTTCTTCTAACCCCACAAAACCCTCGAGACTATGATGCCTCTCAACTATTCTTTTATGGCGCGTTCCATCTCCATTCCTCCTTTAATCCACCAATTAGTGGAGCACCTCCTCTAACCTTCTAAGCCATTCATTGGTGACAGTGTGTTGTGCTTCCAAAGTGGTTTCAAGGTTTTCAATCCGCTCTTTATGCATTAATTGTCGATCAACCATGATCTTCCTCCTTGGCTTCCTCTCCACAGGTTGGACGCCTCTCAATGAAAGCACCAATGATGGAAGCTTCACTCACACTCATGTGTTTACGTCATGTTGGATGGATGAATCAAGGACTACCTCAAGGTAACACCAAGATCCGAATGGTTGGAAGATGAAAATTAAGATTAACTCGGGCTAGCACTCAATTCTAAAAAATTAGGGTGACAAAGCATAAGCTTCACTTTTATTGAAAATAGCATAATTCTCAATTACAATGCAAAACCGAAATAAATAATACTAGGGTTCTGCTAGCCTTCCCTCAATTATTTCCTCTAACAACTTCTTTTGAAATCACAATCCCAAAATAAATCAAACTTCTAAAATTAAGAAAACAATCCCAACAACTCCTAAAATAAAGGAAACAAATTAACTAAATAACAAATAGATAAACTTCCTAATTTGAAGAAACACAACTAGGTCATCATCCTATAAATCACCCAATCCCCTAAAATTAAGGGATTTGTCTCATCTCCTAAATTCAAGAGATTTGCCAACAACTCGATCAACCTCTAGGTGGCAAGCGGTTGGTCCTCTGTGGCCTTGCCTTGTGCTCCCAAAGCCTTACCCTCTGAGCCATACAAGCACCCCAAGCCACCCTCTTAGCCTTGGCACGCCTAGCCATCCTAGTGACATTGCAGATAGCCCTTCTTGCATCTCCATCACTATGTCATGGTTCAGTCGCCGACTTCTCTCAGACTTCTCTCATTCAAGTTTCTCTCACTCAGCTCCCTACTTATCCATCTTCTCATAACCAAGACAACGAGCATACGGTCTCTTCTCCTAGATCTCCCGCATGCCAACACTGACGCCCACCCCAGCTAGCACCCCAGCAACAGATCACTCCCTCTCAACCCAGCCCCTTCACGTCTCTGACCCATGAAACCCTATAAGATTTTGTCCTCACCTCGCACCCCAACCCCTTCTTCACATCTCTCACCCCTGAAACCCTCAATCTCTCCTTCAAACTCCATACGATGTGTTGAGCTTCTGTTGCAAACTCCAAATGTCGAACACCAATGCTCACTTCGTCTAGATCTACCTCCTCACATCACAGTAGCTTTTTTTCCTCTTTTTTTTTTTGAGTTTTTATGGTTGTTGAGAAAAAAGGGAGAAATTTAGCGGTGGGTATTGTTGGAGCTTGGATTCATGGTTATTTAGATGTTGAAACTGGATAAAGTTTACCTTTAGTGATGTTTGTCAATACATGTAAGTGAAGATTTTAATTGGAGATGCCTAAAGGCATCTTGGAATGACGTCCTTTCTGCCTTTACTAAAAGCAATATATGTAAAATGAGAAAAACAATCATTTTTTCCTCTCTGTAAAGGCTTCCTCCTGTCACAATACATGCCTTGCTTTTTCTTGATGCTAATGGCTGAAGAATTGGAAACTTTATACAAAAACTTGTCATTGTTTGAGAAGGAGAAAGGAGAACTACTGGTGGATTCGACCATCATTGAGTCTACGATTGCACATGGAGAGAAATGTTTAATTGTATCCATTTTTACTGATTATATTACAATCGAGAAGCCTTCAAGAATACTATGAAGAAAGTTTGGTAACCTGTTAGAAAACTCACATTCAAGGAGTTGGGATCCAGATTAATGCCGGTTGAATTTGAAGATGACAGAGATAAATAGTGTGTCATCAGAAAAGGGCCATGGTCATTCGATAGGAACCTTGTATTGCTGAAATCAATGGAAGGTGAGTTACAAGTTACAAAGATTTGTATTGTATAAGTCTTCTTTTGGGTAAGACTATATGATATGTCACTGCATGCCATGTATGAACGATTGGGGAGATTGATTGGAAGCGTTATTGGAACTGTGGAGGAAATAGATGTAGAACAGGGTGATGTTACCTGGGGGGAATATCTGCGGATTAGAGTGAAGATGGATGTAACTCAACCTCTCATGCGTGGTATAAAGATCAATCTGGGGACGCTTGGTTCATGTTGGATTAGATTTGCATATGAAAGTTTGCCTAACTTCTGCTATACATGCGGGAGGCTAGGCCATAACCACAAGGAATGTAACATGCTGCACACACAACAGGGCATACAACAGGATGATCACCTACCATTCAGTCGATGGTTACTTATAGGGTGCGATGGGGCAGGGAAGAGAACATAAGGTGAAGAAGGGTAATGTTGGCTGGAACTCCTCGCCGGTCCGATCGATGGAGTTAGATTG
Source organism: Cyclocarya paliurus (assembly GCA_029856935.1). Lineage (NCBI taxonomy): Eukaryota > Viridiplantae > Streptophyta > Magnoliopsida > Fagales > Juglandaceae > Cyclocarya > Cyclocarya paliurus. Next base: position 2,965,288 of record CM056957.1, on the reverse strand, counting down.
GAGGACTGCTAAATTCACGGCAAGAGTGGGGGGAGATTTAATGAGTAAATCTATTATGCAAGATTCCCGGGACAAGATTTTTGAAGAGAATATTATGGATGGAAAGTTTACTACTGAGCAAGAGGAGAACGGGATAGCGGAAGAACAGGTGATATCCAATAATCTCGTGAATGATGCTAGCCACATTAATTACAGTGATTGAAGAAAATGTGACGAGTATGGAAGGTGGAAATTACATGCTGACATATTAAAGAAAGATTAGTTAGAGTGCATGCAAAAAATGGAAATGCACGTAAACTCATGGTGAACATGCAGAGAGGTCTGAGAGCGCTGTTGAGGAAGGCCCACTAGCCCAATTCATCAAGCCCACGAGGAACAAAAATGGGAGGAAATGGCAACGTTTGAAGGCAAATACACAAGACACAAATGTTGTGATTCCAATGCAGCAAAATTTGAAGGGGAAGAGAAAATTGTATTACTCCAAGCCAATAGAGAGACAAAGAGGAAGGAAAACACAAAATGTTGAAGTAAAGGAATAAAAAAATTTACAATCACAAACGGTGGAGGTTGTTGATCAGTCCCGCCAAGAGCCATGAAAACCATAAGTTGGAACTCCCGTGGGCTTGGAAACCTACGGGGAGTTCGAGCACTTCGTGACTTAGTCAATAAGGAAGTTCTCGTGGTTATGTTTATTTAGGAAACAAAATTATCTATGAAGCAAATAGAATTCATAAGATTTAAAGTGAGTCTTGAATGTTGTTTTACAGTGGCTAGAGTGAAGGGAAAAGTGGTGGTCTTGCTCTATTGTGAAAGCAAGAAGTTCAACTAAGTATTAAAAGCTTCTCTAAACACCATATAGATGCTATGGTTTGTGATACTGATAGTGACATGGAGTGGCATTTAACTGGGGTTTATGAAAATCCTAAAACTTAGAGAAGATGGAAAACTTGGAATCTTATCAGATCACTTAAGGGAGAAGGAGATTAAGCATGGTTGGTTTTTGGAGACTTTAACGAGATACTGTGTGAACAGGAAAAATTGTGAGGAAGAGACAGGCCTGAGAGACAAATGAAGGAATTTAGACAACTATTAGATGACTGCCTTCTTAGTGACATTGGCTATGAGGGCCCTAAGTTCACATGGTGCAATAGGAGGAGCAGACATAATACTATTAGTGAAAGGCTTGACAGATTCTTGGCAAATGAGAAATGGTGATACATTTCCTTCTGTTCGAGTTTTACATGGAATTTACTGCTTATTCTGACCATTTACCAATTATTCTATTTGAGAGAAATTAAATATTAAGAAGCAAGAAAAAGCCTCTCAGATTTGAAGCTATGTGGGTGGAAGATGAAGAATGTGAATGTGTGATTGCTAGATCATGGCAGGGGCATGAAAGACTGTCTATGGACAATGTTGTTACTAGAATTGCAAACTGTAGCTAGAGCTTGGAAGCATGGGATAAATAAGATTTTGGCTTGGTTCACAAAAAAATAAAGCAGGCCAGAGATCAACTTCAACAGATTCAAACTAGCAATCCACTTTCTACTAGAAGGGAGGCATATTAGGTTGCTCGTGATAATCTCCAATGTTGGTTAGAAATGGAAGAAATCCTTTGGAAACAAAGGTCTAAAGCACTCTGGCTAAAAAATGGTGATCTTAATACTAGATTTTTCTATCATAAAACTTCCCAAAAGAGAAGCAAAAATTGGATTAAATGATTGAAGGATGAGGATGGAGTTGGGCAGTTTGAAGAAGCAAGGGATCGAGTTATTTTAAATTACTTTCAGTCTTTGTTTACTACTGCTAATTAGACCAGTAACATGGATTTTCTAGAGTGTTTGTCTGGAAGAGTCACTGATGATATGAACAATGAGTTGTTGAAGGAGTTTAAGAAAGAAGAAGTGAAAGATGCACTTGACCAGATGCATCCTACTAAAGCCCTAGGACCTGATGGAATGACACCTATTTTTTTCCAACAATACTGGCACATTGTCTGTCACTAATGCTATTCTTCAAGCCTTACAAAGTGGTACTCTTCCCTCTACTCTTAACCACACTTTACTTTGATTCCAAAAGAAGGAAGCCTGAGAAAATTACTGAGTTGAGGCCTATAAGCTTGTGTAATGTTATGTATAAATTAATTTCTAAAGTGCTAGCTAATAGGCTACAGGTTGTCCTTAATAATATTATATCTAGCTCTCAAAGTGCCTTTGTATCACGGCTCCTCATTACTGATAATGTACTAGTAGCATATGAAATGATTCACTTCTTGAGGAATAAGAGACAAGGCAAGGATGGATACATGTCCATTAAGTTGGACATGAGCAAGGCTTATGATTGTGTTGAATGGGGCTACTTAGAGACTGTTATGAGTAAGATGAAATTTCAAGCTGAATGGATTGTACTTATGATGATGTGTATCAAGTCTGTTGCATTTTCAGTATTGATAAATGGTGAGCCTAAATGTGCTATTATACCTTCAAGAGGTATCAGATAATGGGATCCCTTGTGTCCTTACCTTTTCCCGTTGTGCACAGAAGGTTTTATCACTTTACTTCACCAAGCTGAAAGAGAAAGACAATTATCTGCAATCCAAATATGGAGAGGAGCTCCTGAGATTTCACATCTTCTATTTGCTAATGATAGTATTCTGTTTTGTAAGGCTACTATTGAAGAAAACACTCTGATTCAACTACTGCTAGACATATATGAAGAGGCTTAAGGGCAGAAAGTTAATAGGGAGAAGACTGCAATGGTTTTTAGTAAGAATGTGGATGCTATAAAGCAAGAGGAGATAATGTCATTCTAGGGAGTGCAACAGTTGTTACAATATGAGAAGTATTTAGGTTTACCTCCCTTGGTTGGTAGATCAAAGAATAAAGCCTTCTTTGATATCAAACATAGAGTATGAAAGAAGTTGCAAAACTAGAAGGAGAATATGTTATCCCTGGGTGGCAAAGAGGTTCTTATCAATGTTGTAACTCTCTCAATCCCTACTTATTTTATGAGCTGTTTCAAACTCCTTGGCAGCTTGTGTCATGAACTTGAACAAATGATAGCAAGATTTTAGTGGGGTAAAAAAAAGAGGAACATAAAATTCATTGGATTAGTTGGGCCAAAATGTGCGAGACCAAACAAGATAGAGGAATGGTTTTAAGGATTTTAAAACTTTCAATGATGCTCTTTTAGCTAAGCAGGGGTGGAGGATTATGCAAGAAACTTCTACTTTGCTCCACCAAGTTTTTAAAGCTAAGTACTTTCCAAGAGTCCAATTCGTGGATGCCAAGTTGGGCTATAATCCCTCTTTTGTGTCAGAAAGGAATATGATAAGTCAAAAAATTTATAGCACTCGGGTGTAGATGAAGGGTAGGTGATGGTAATTCCATTAATATACAGAGGGATCATTGGATTCCTGGTTATGTTAATCTAGCCAACAGCATGTGAGATGAGGAAATCAGAGACAATAATGCAATTATGGACAGTCTAATTGATCATCAGACCAAGTGGTGGAATGTGGAGAAAGTGAGATCAGTGTTACCTTCAGATGCTACTAATGAGGTTCTGAAACTGATTTTCAGCCCTAGTACATCAGTTGATAAGTTAATTTGGGCCCCTGAAAATAATGGCATTTTAGTGTGAAGAGTGTATATAGATTATTCAGAGCATCAAAGAAGACTAGGATGGAAGGTGGGCGCTCAAAGACTATGTCCCTACAGAAGTTATGGAAAAGTATATGGTCTATGCAGCTCCCTTCTAAGATTAATATATTTGCTTCGAAAGCTTGTAAATAGAGTTTGCCTACCAAACATAATCTGAGAAAGAGGCAGGTTTTGAATGAGGAGATGTGCCAATTTTGTGGTTCTGAAATTGAGGATGTGGCACATGCACTTTGCTACTACCCTAGTATACAAGAGTGCTAGGATAAACACTTGCCTGGTGCTAGAGCATACCATTTTTACAGAAATTACAGTGATATTGCAGGCCAACTAAATGGGATGGGGAGAAAGGATGATCTTGAACTTTTCTTTCTGATATCTTGGAGCTGCTGGTACAAAAGAAATATAATGACTTTTGAGAACAAGTGTTTACATCCTAAACAAGTTGTTGGGCATGCTTTGGCAGTGCAAAAGGTGTTTAAAGAATCCAAAGGAAAACCTTTAGAAGCAGTGAGACACCATTGCAGATGGGAACATCTACCTCCAAGGGTGTTTAAATTAAATGTTGATGGAGTCATGTTTCCAACACATCACAGTGCAAGTATTGGAGCAATTTTTAGAGATTGTAAGGGTGAAGTACTTATGACAGCTATCAAGAGAGAGCAGGATGTTAGTGATGTAGCAGGAATTGAGATGTTGGCAATAGGGGCCTTCAACTTAGTGTTCACTTGGGAATCAACAACCTTATAATTGAAAGTGACTCTCTGATCATGGTAAAGGAGCTGCTACAGCTTGAGTCATCCATGTTTATGTTAGGCAATGTCATAAAGGATGCAAAGGAGTTAATGGCAAGGTTCAGCAGCTATGAAGTTCAACATGTAGGAAGAATGTGTAACGAAACTGCACATAAGCTTGCAAGACTTGTAAGAAATGTCAATGATATTAGCTTGTGGTGGGGATATTTTCTTGATGTAATTTCTCAAGTCCTTTGGACTGAGAGACAGTTGTAAGGTTGATGTCTGTTAATGAAGTTCATTTTCTATAAAAAAAAAATATATATAGGAAAACATTATTTGTGAAGTATTTGTTGTATCTCCACTCTGCTACTCCGAAAATGTGTTTCCTTAACACTATATGTTCTTATTAATATTTTTGGGCTTATTTTTATAATATTTTAATTTCTTATCCATTTGCTTGGAGAAAATTATATGATAATTGAGTTATCGGATATTGAGTGTAGGTTCTAAACAATTTTGTTTTCTTCCTGGAACCAGGTATTGACTGCTTTAATTTTTCCATAGATTTTGGCAATTTTAATTTGGATAGCAGCAGTTGGGCTGGAAATGATCTTCACTATCATGTTGCAGTACATAGGGGTGGTGTATTGGAGCAATGAGTGTCAACAAGAAAATGATGAATAAAATCCATGAGTAGAACTAAGGTTGTTTGTATCATATTTGGTACTTTTGGATTGGGTTTATGAGAGGCTTGTTGAAGAAATGTCCAACTTTGTAATACACAGAGTACAGTTGGATTGGGTTTATGGTTCCAAGTGTTTTAGTTTTTAATATGTCACCAGTTTCTTATAATGTATGTTTGGTGCTTTTGGATAATGGATGCTAAATGAAATGATGACTTGATTTTGGATACTCAGTGGATACTTTTGGCATCAATGTATTTTTGTTTCTTTTGTGAATGGTATATGAAATGATGCTACAGGTCGTATTGGGCTGCTATGTGTCTCAGGATTGTGCTTCCTAATGCATGATGTGTGTTGTAACATCCCGAATTTTAGTATATTTTTAATGAAAAATTTATTTAATTTATTTAGAGATTGATTATCTTGTTTTAAAATTATGAGAGTTTTTAAATATTATTTTATAATATTTTAAGTTGTGAAAATTAATTTTTATGTGCTTTCTTGATGTTATTTACTATTTTGCATTTAAAGTGATCTTTAATTTAAATTATTTATTTTTTGGGTTTTAAAATAATTATTGTTTTATTTAAATATTTCACTGCATTTGGATTATTTTATTTAGCTTTCAGTTTTAAAATCCTCTTCGTTGGTTTATTTTGGGACCCAAGATGAAAAAACTGGATCTCTCTTTTTTCCTCCTCTTTTTCCTTTCTCTTTCCTTTTCTTCTTTTTTTTTTTCCTTTCTTTCCCGCGGACCCTATCTCCCAGCCCGACCCTCTCTCTCTCCTTTCCCCCACGTCGTTCGGCCATTTACCACGCAGCGCCGCCTCCGGCCGCCCTGTTAGGACCCCAAGTAAAACCGCCTCTAAAGTTGCACCTTGGCCATACGCACACATATCGCTCGAGCGGAGTGTCGAGCGGAGCTCTCTGGTTGTTTGCACTCGAGCTGAGTCGAGCGAACACTGGCTCGAGCGGACTGTCGAGTGAGTTTCGAGCGGACCTCTCTGGTTGTATTCGCTCGAGCGGAGTCGAGCGGACTGTCGAGCGAAACTTGGCTCCAGCCAGGGTCGAGCCACAGTCAAGCCAGACCTCAAAAATTACATTTTCAGCATGAGAACAAGCCAGAGTTCGACCCCATGCACCCTTTAGCCGAACCATTGGCTCATGCATGCCACGGCTATGTGGTCCATGCCACTATCTTATTTATGTTATTTATTTTATTTTATTTATTTATTTTATTTCTTTTATTGCAAATGGACCTTTTGGGGGTTTCCAAGTTGTAACCTTTATAAATAGGACCCTTAGTAATTTCTTTCACATCTTTTGGCAAAAACCCTAGAGGGAGAACTATTGTTTGAGAGATCACCATCGGTGCTTAGCACTTGGGCTTTTTGGGTGAAATTCGTGAATCCCAAAGAGAGGATCATTCCATGCAATTCATGAATTGGAATGATTCAACTATCTTGTCTTACAACTTGGTGCAATTCGTGAATCCAAGTTGTGTTTATCTTTATTTTTGTTACTTTTATCAATATATGAGGTTTATTCAACATTTGTGCAATTCGTGAATCATTTGTTGAATTTATTTCATTGTTCATTCGAGTTCATCATTTTGTTCTTGAGTGTTCATCTTGGTTCTTGGAGATCATTACATTTTCGGCTCATTCAATCCATTTCATCCTCAATTTCGACCACCCCCCTTGTTTGTCAACTTTCCATAATTAATTCCTTTCTTCCACCTAGCCCTAGCCGAACTCTCACTTTCATTTGAATTTGAATTCAAATTTTGGCACTCTTGCCTTATTTGAATTAACCCTAGCCGCCCAACATTCTTGCCCTACTTTCCTTATTTGGCCACCTACCATATTTACCCTTCATCCAATCCCCTTTTGACCTAGCCAAATCCCACAAATCTTCCAATCCCTTCAAATTCTAAATCCATCCTTTGGCCTAGTCAAACTCCCAATTCTCAACAACTCCCATGCCTCTTACCATTTAGGATCAACCCTAGCCACCTTACCCATCATCCCAAACCTCTTTCAAATCAAATCCCTAGATTTAAGGAATTGTCAATCACATTCAATTCCTTAAATCTCTCTTTCCTAAAACAATTCAAGACAATCTTTGACTTGCTTAAACAAGCCAAAACCGAAATCTCCTTCTTCCATAAGGATTCCTACCACTGAGGAATCTTTCCTAAAACATCTCCATTTCCCACATTTCGGCCAAGCCCTAGCCGCCCACCTCCAAACCCTAAACCTATCTTCCATCTCCTAAACCCTAAACCATCTCCCAAACCCTAATCCCACTCATCCACATCTCTTCCAAACCCTAGCAACTCATCTTACACTCCAACCCTAGTCCAACTCTTCCAATCTCGAAATTCCCCATAGCCACCATCCAAACCCTAGTCTATCTTCACCATACCAACCCTAATCATCATCCAAGTTGTCCCAACATCAAGGGCAACCCATAAGCCGTTCCACATTGTATCAAACACGCATATTCATCACTTAGATCACCCGAATTCATTATTCATCACCATCATTTCCCATCACTCCATACACTTCATCTAACCTAAACACTTAACCTCACCATACCAAAGTTGCCATCATCACCATTGTTGCGCCATATCCAAGCAAGAGAGGACTTGACACTCGGTCAATACAAGGAGGACATAGGCGAGGAGATCATAGTGTTTAGGGACTTGACCGGGGTCCCTAACAAATTGGTGCTTTCATTGAGAGGATTCTTGCTTGGTGAATTTTGAGAAGTTCTCACTTCTCCAAGAGGTAAACGACGCGTTAACCCAAAACTTTGTGAATTGGTTGGGGGAGACTGTAACAGCCGCTAGAAATTCAATGATGGAATTTCTATTGTCTTTAGGAACTATAGTAAATCCTATATGGTTGGAATCCAACTAAGAACCCATAAGCGTGTTAGAAACCAAAAATCCTATATGGTTTTATCCAAAACCTTATTGAATCAGTTTCTAGCATCGTGTTTAATCGTTTAATTAAATTATTTTCATATGCTATTAATCTTTTAAATTTGTGTTAGAACATCATTATCCAACTTAGTTAACCTTGGATATTTCATTGGGCCAATAGAAATCAGATTTGGGCTTGATAGCAACCCAAACCCTCTTAAAACCCATGAATTTAGGCCCTTTCGGTTTAAGCCCATTAAGGCCCACGAAATTAGCCACCTTAGCAATGATTTTGTCTAAACTATTTCACCCTCCACTTGCCTTATCAGATTTATTCAAAAGCACTTAAAATGTTCTTGAAGTGGATGACTAAGTGGACACCCCACTCTTTCAATTATAGACTCAAAAATAATATCTTGTATATTTTATTGGAAGAAAAGATCAATACTCAAGCTCCATTTCAGATCTATCATCTTCCAAAACTTGTATAAATATCCCTCCAGCCCCTTCCAACGAAAATCATCCCTCCTTTACACTTTGCTTTGTTAGAATACAAAAAAAAATACTCTCGGGCAGTTTTTATGAACTCTTTTGCACGCCTTATTTGAAGCTCTTGTAAGTATTTTCTCATAAAATTTCCTTCATGAAAGTTGTTTATTTTTTAGTCTAGTTTACGTAGATATCTTATTTGTTCCATTTGAAAATCATTTGGTCAGTAAAAAGTTGTTTAAAACCCAGAAAGGTCATTCTGGGCGAGAACCAGAGAGTATGTTATATTTTGGAGTTTTTGACAAAGTTAATGGATTGATCTTGGTCCGAAATTATTATGGAGTATTGTTAACATAGGTATATGATTATGGGTTGAGGATTTGTTGCATGATTAAAAGTTTTGGTGAAAGATTTTCTTAGATTTAGAAACTTCGAATCTGGAAGAGGAAAAACAGTTTCAGTTTTGAGAAAATTTAAATCTTTTATAGTCTAATCTTATTGCAATGGCTTTGATATTTTTATTTGAGGATCCTAAGCTTCTTATGTACATGATATAATGTTGCTTTGAAGATATTTGATATTAGTTTCAAAGATATGAAATTTTTATGCAAGGAGATATTCGAATGGGCCAAGTGATGATGTTCTTGGCTAAATTAATGTTTTGGTTGATTTTTAACCATGTGATCTTGAGTTTAAAGCTTAGATCTGTTTTAGGACACCTTTTTAAACCATGTGATGTTTTGGTTTGAAGATCACATCTTTATAAGTCATGGATCAAGAGGTTGATCAAAACAAGTTAGAAACAAAAATCAAGGAAAATGGCCTATATAAGTTTCGGTTTTTATAGAATTTTAATAGTTGTGTTTAGTTTTAAATTCTTCTGAATTCATATTTAAGTTCAGAATAAAATCTACATGAGATATATAAATTTTGGTGATTTTTGGAGTTAGGATACAAAATCCTTAAGTTAGGGATATAATAGTCTTTTTCCACATGTAGAGGGTGAATTAATAATTTTACTCTTAAATTGATATTTTTCTATATTTCTAATTGTTAGTGACTAAGTTATAACTTTTAAAAATACTACTTTCAGTCTCTCGTGATTGCACTTGAGTTTTGCCTAGAAACGCGAAAACAGAGGTAAGTTAGCTTTTAACTTACTAGCAGTTTACTATGTATGGGTGATAAGTAAATGAACTACAGTACATGTATGTATGTTATTATATGTGCTATGCCAAGTCATTACATGTTTATATGTTACATATAATTTATTCTGTCATGAATTATTCATCTGCTACACAAGATATTCTGTCACGTATTGCTAAACATTGCAAGTAGTATGGATACATACAATCTAAGGAGATTCTGTCTAAGGAGATTGGAAATTCCTAAGTGTGTCCATCGTGACCCTCCAATCTTTCCTAGGAATCTAGAAGTTCTGTCTAGGAAAGATTGATCTTTCCTGGGAACTTACTTAGTGAGTACTATTCATTTTTATGATAAAAATTCATCAAGATATTATCAAAAAAAAATGAAATGTCATGTATGTCATATAATGTATATTCACTGTTGCAAGCATGTTATGTTAAAAATGTAATGTTGTGTTACATCAGGGCTTTTGTCCTTTCATATTCAAGTCACATTCTGTTTCTAATACAGTTTATGGATTTCAAGAACAATCATGTTAAGTTATTCATGTCAATCACGATCCTAAGTTATTCATGTCAATCACGATCCTAAATACTAGGATGGGAAAATATCCTAATAAAACTCCTTTGTTCACGCTGGAGTGTCTAAATAGGTGTGAAATTCCCTGGGTTGACGAAGTATAGTCAACAGGTTGCGAATGAGACCTAACTAGTTGGTCACCAGAGCGCACCAGGCACTAACGCCGATGGAGCTACATTTTATTTTAATAAGTCATGGGGCCACAACAACTGTGGAGCATGAAGTATGGGGTCACAGCAATTGTGGCACATACACTACGTGAGACACAGCAATTGTGACACGTAGAATACATAGGGCCACAACAATTGTGGAGTATGTATTAACGCACTCACAGCTGGTGTAGATACCTGTGTTGTGATGCGGTAATCGGCAGGGACACATGGCTCTAGGGGACCCATGTAGCACCCACATGTTACGTTAATCAAGTTAAATGAAAAAGAATTCAAACTCATGTTATGCTCAAGCTCATGTTCATGTTATGTTTCAAGTTTATGTCAAGTTAAATCAAGTAAGATCAAATCCATGACAATGTTATGTTTCAAGTTCATGTCACGTTAAGTCAAGTCAGATCAAGTCTATGATAAGTAAGTCAAGTTCAGTTCATTCATGTTCATGTTATGTTTCAAGTTTAAGTTATGCCATATGCTATGATTACTTACGATTTTGATTATGTACTTATGCTTTTACTGTCATGCATGCATTATTAACCTGTGTGTATGTTTTATGTTAACTTGCTGAGATTTGTAATCAAATCTCACTATGGTAGTCCCAACTACCATTCCCCCCGAATGGTAGATTTTGTTACAGGATCTAAAGAAGAACTGGGAAACAGCCAACTGGACACGTCGATTAAGCGACAGTGCGGCTTCAAGGTTAATATAGTAGTTAACTTAAAATTACTATATGTACTATGAAGTTACATCTTCAGTACTCATTTGATCACAATCATTTTGGACTAGTATTGTGATCTCTGATGTTTAGTATGCCTTTATGTATGAAGTATATTTTAAGCATTTTGGGATATTTGAATTTGGTGCATAGTATTGCTAAAAAAAAAAAAATTATCCGCTGCGAATATTGCATAATGCTAGATGTATGTTAAGAACATTGCATCTTATATGTCATGAACGGAGATACGTAACCTTGTGTTGCATGTCTCGACGCTTCAAAGGTCCGTTCAATCCCAAGCGGAATTTGGGGGCGTCTCAGAGACCCTCGTTGGATCCCATTTATTTTTGTGAATTGTGAAATACGAAGTTTGGGGGTTGAGGTAGAGGTCGGAGTAGTGTTCTTGAGGGGATCGACCACCCTTGAAGGTGGGGGATCCAAGGTTGGACAAACTTGTGCAAGAGGGGTCGACCACCCTAAAAAGTGGGGGACCTAAGGTTGGACTTGTTAAGCTGTGAGCAAGCGTCCAAGTGAACCAAGTTGGTGTCCAAGATTATTTGGTGCTGAATTTTCAGTTTGCAAGCCAAGTTGCAAGTTGTTCTAAGTCAAAAGTTTGCAAGCATCATGCAAAGAGATAATCAAGAGCCCGAGGGGCCACATGTTTCTAACCGGGGACGTTTTAAAGCTTTGGAGAGGCATTACTCAAGGATTGATGATGTCCTTGATGAGGTCAAAACTACTTTGGCTGACTTGAGGATGTCCGTGAATACTACCAACCGTGACTTTGAAGAGAATAGAAGGGCCATGGAGACCATGAAACGGGAGACCAATGCAAGCCTTGAGAGGCTTGAGAGAAGATTTGTGGAGACTAATGGTCAAAGGCCACCTCATAGTCCGAATATGCAAAGGCATGATGCCTTTGTTGATGGGGCCGAAACAAGCTTCACGGGTTCTGTACTTGAGCTACCACAACATGAGCTTAGAAGAGGTGGAAGAATTGAAAACAACCGAGTGGTTGTTGAGAGATGGATCCCCAATGTAGACCAACGCACTAGAACACCTAGTGTGAGAGAAGGGTACCAAGATGCAAGGCTTGAGAGGCCACAAAGAGAAGAAGATTTTGAGGCCGAGTTTGAGCATGAGAGACCTTATGGCCGTGGAGACCATTATGATGGAAGAAGAGGCCACCATAGCCGAAGATATGATGTTGACCACCACCATGATAGAAGAGGAAACCGGGCTTATGACCGGGAACCAAAGAGGCCAAAGGTGGATTTTCCCAAATTCAATGGGGGAGATCCATATGAGTGGTTGGACAAGGTTGACCACTACTTTCGTTCCTATGAGGTACCTAGACATGAGAGGGTATCTACAGCTTGCTTTTATTTGGAGGGAAAAGCAAGTAAGTGGTGGAGATGGGTCCGCGACCAATATGAGAAGGATGAAAGGCGTTTGGGATGGACGGCCTTTGAGAGGGAATTCTTGTTACAATTTGGCCCGTCGCCCACCATCAATCATCATGGGCAACTTGCTAAGTTGAAGCAAGAAGGGAAAGTGCACCTTTACATTGAGGAGTTTAGGCAACTCCAAACTTTAGTAAGAGGATGGTCGGAGGAGGCTTTGATTGGCACTTTTGTTGATGGATTGAAGCCATGGTTGGCTAAAGAGATCAAATTGAAGCAACCTACAAGGCTTCAAGAGGTAATGAGGATGGCAGAGATCCTAGAAGAGAGCACTAATATGGAGAAACACCAATCTAAGGAGATGGGGAGCAAGATTACTACACCCTTGCAAACCAATATTCCTTGGAAAGGCAAGGAGGAAATGGTGAGTGCTTCTAAAACTAAGCCACTTGAAGTGAAGAAGCTTACAAGGGAAGAGGTCCAAGAAAGAATTAAAAAAGGCCTTTGTTTTAAGTGTGGTGAAAAATGGGGCATAGGGCACAATTGTAGATCGGGACAAGTGTACATGTTGATTGATGAGAGGAGCAATGTGGAGGATGATGGTTACTTTGTGGAGTCATCTAGCCAAGAGTCCGATCAAGAAGATGCCAAAGTTAATAAAAATAATGTGGAGCCCGAGTTGTCTCTTAATTCCATGACCGGGACCCAAAAGCATACCTCCATGAGAGTGATGGCATGGGTAGGAAGAGTTGAAGTTCCTTTGTTGATAGATAGTGGCTCCACACATAACTTTATCAACTCCAACATTGTCGTCAAGGTTGGGTTGAAACCAATTTCTATAGAACCATTTAAGGTAAGGATGGCGAGTGGGGACAAGATGAAATGTGAAGAGCTAGTAAGGGAAGTAAAGATGAATGTTCAAGGAGTGAGAATAGTGGCGGACCTACATATACTTCCTCTAGTAGAGCTTGATGTTGTATTGGGCAATCCATGGCTCAAGGGCCTTGGAAGGGTAGTACTTGACTACAACAAAAGGACCATGGAATTCAAGCTCGGGTCAAAAAAGAATGTTTGGGTAACTTTAGCATCCAAGGAAGTCAAGTCGGGTGAGATCTCAATGTTAGAAAAGTTGGGCAAAGGGGGGGCACATTGTTTTGCCATGGAGATGACCAAGGGGGAGAATGAGGAGAGGGAATGGAAGTTTTCAAATTTTATCCTTGAGGGCAAGGACAGTCTTAAAGAGAGGGGGATTGTTAGGACCCCAAGTAAAACCGCCTCTAAAGTTGCACCTTGGCCATACGCACACACATCGCTCGAGCGGAGTGTCGAGCAAGTGTCGAGCGGAGCTCTCTGGTTGTTTGCGCTCGAGCTGAGTCGAGCGGAGTGTCGAGCGAACACTGGCTCGAGCGGACTGTCGAGCGAGTTTCGAGCAGACCTCTCTGGTTGTATTCGCTCGAGCGGAGTCGAGCGGACTGTCGAGCGAAACTTGGCTCGAGCCAGGGTCGAGCCACAGTCAAGCCAGACCTCAAAAATTACATTTTCAGCATGAGAACAAGCCAGAGTTCGACCCCCATGCACCCTTTAGCCGAACCATTGGCTCATGCATGCCACGGCTATGTGGTCCATGCCACTATCTTATTTATGTTATTTATTTATTTTATTTATTTATTTTATTTCTTTTATTGCAAATGGACCTTTTGGGGGTTTCCAAGTTGTAACCTTTATAAATAAGACCCTTAGTAATTTCTTTCACATCTTTTGGCAAAAACCCTAGAGGGAGAACTATTGTTTGAGAGATCACCATCGGTGCTTAGCACTTGGGCTTTTTGGGTGAAATTCGTGAATCCCAAAGAGAGGATCATTCCATGCAATTCGTGAATTGGAGTAATTCAACTATCTTGTCTTACAACTTGGTGCAATTCGTGAATCTAAGTTGTGTTTATCTTTATTCTTGTTACTTTTATCAATATATGAGGTTTATTCAACATTTGTGCAATTCGTGAATCATTTGTTGAATTTATTTCATTGTTCATTCGAGTTCATCATTTTGTTCTTGAGTGTTCATCTTGGTTCTTGGAGATCATTACATTTTCGGCTCATTCAATCCATTTCATCCTCAATTTCAACCACCCCCTTGTTTGTCAACTTTCCATAATTAATTCCTTTCTTCCACCTAACCCTAGCCGAACTCTCACTTTCATTTGAATTTGAATTCAAATTTTGGCACTCTTGCCTTATTTGAATTAACCCTAGCCGCCCAACACTCTTGCCCTACTTTCCTTATTTGGCCACCTACCATATTTACCCTTCATCCAATCCCCTTTTGACCTAGCCAAATCCCACAAATCTTCCAATCCCTTCAAATTCGAAATCCATCCTTTGGCCTAGTCAAACTCCCAATTCCCAACAACTCCCATGCCTCTTACCATTTAGGATCAACCCTAGCCACTTTACCCATCATCCCAAACCTCTTTCAAATAAAATCCCTAGATTTAAGGAATTGTCAATCACATTCAATTCCTTAAATCTCTCTTTCCTAAAACAACTCAAGACAATCTTTGACTTGCTTAAACAAGCCAAAACCGAAATCTCCTTCTTCCATAAGGATTCCTACCATTTAGGAATCTTTCCTAAAACATCTCCATTTCCCACATTTCGGCCAAGCCCTAGCCGCCCACCTCCAAACCCTAAACCTATCTTCCATCTCCTAAACCCTAAACCATCTCCCAAACCCTAATCCCACTCATCCACATCTCTTCCAAACCCTAGCAACTCATCTTACACTCCAACCTTAGTCCAACTCTTCCAATCTCGAAATTCCCCATAGCCACCATCCAAACCCTAGCCTATCTTCACCATACCAACCCTAATCATCATCCAAGTTGTCCCAACATCAAGGGCAACCCATAAGCCGTTCCACATTGCATCAAACACGCATATTCATCACTTAGATCACCCGAATTCATTATTCATCACCATCATTTCCCATCACTCCATACACTTCATCTAGCCTAAACACTTAACCTCACCATACCAAAGTTTCCATCATCACCATTGTTACGCCATATCCAAGCAAGAGAGGACTTGGCACTTGGTCAATACAAGGAGGACATAGGCGAGGAGATCATAGTGTTTAGGGACTTGACCGGGGTCCCTAACACGCCCGTGGTCGACACCGCCGGCACCACCGGCTTCCCCGTGCGCCGACGAGTCAGCCCACCCAATATCAGGCCGGCTAACGCCATCGTTAGCCGCTGCGAGCCGTGCGAAGCCGCGAGCTTCATTTCGCCGTCCGGCCACCATTGGCCACCATCTCTTCACCACCTCTTCACTGGCCCACTAGCAAGCTGTTGGACCCAAACCAGGCCCCGATCCGTCGCCGAAGCCGCCCCACGAACACCCTCCTTGTTTCGAACTTTCCGGCCTTAAAACCACTGTTTCGGCCGCCACCCACGACCAAAGGCCACCACCATTAGCTTCACTACCTCCTATAGGCCCTACCCTACCGTTCCCAAGTTTTCGTTTGACCTCATGTGTTTTTGGGTTCACTGTGTATTTCGGCCACAGTGTTTTTACACTGTGACAGTTGCTGTTTTGGTGATTTCAGTGCTTCGTGATCCTCCAAAAAATATTTTTATAGCGCTGTAAGTATTTCCTAAACGATCTTTTGAGATTTAAATATATTTTTGCACTAATTGTTTACACTGTGTTCTGGTTGGTTCCGGACTGAGTCCGAGGAGTTCGGGGGTGGATGGTTGAGTACGGAGTATTTGTGGTATTGATTATTGTGATTGGGTTGTTGAATATTGGTTATATTTTGGTGTTGATTATTATGATTGGATTGTTGGAAAGCGGTTATATTGCGATCTGGAATTGGTTATTGAGGTTTATTGTTGTGGTTTGGTACATTACATATGCACGCATGATCATGTTTGTAAATTGAAAACTGGGTTTTCGTGTATTGCATTCATGTTCATGTGGTTATTTTGAAAACTGGATTTTCATGTGGATTGGATTTTTGGGTGCGTGTGTATCACGACCCCAAACCGAGATGAGGCATTATCTCGGTGGAGCTCCTCTGGTCACTCGGGAGCGGAATATACTGAGTGACGTCCCCTGAGTTGTCATCGGGCGACAACGGGATCGGACGTGGGACGTACCGACTCCGTGGCCCTTCTGCTGGCGAGGGCTAGAGGATGACCTGGCCACGAACGCACCGGGTGCGGAACTGGGCATCGCTCGTAAAGTAGCAAGGACGTGCGGATGGTCCATAGGGGAGCCCATGGTGCATATGGATTAATGGATAATGGAAAAATGGTTGTTTTCTGGGAAAATTGTGTGAGTATGATTTTGTGTCATTTTCTGGGAAAATGATGGATATTGATTTTTGGGCTATTTTCTAGGAAAATGGTGGAAATGTTTTATAAGAAATATTTTTAGGCCAAATGTGATTTTTGGCGTGTGTTAGATTTCTTGCATACTGCATCATGGGCATGCATGATTAGATGCTTAAATGTATTTTTATTTCAGGATTGGTTAGGTTATAACTTACATGCGGTACCATTTCATGGTACTGCAAATTATGTGGTTGTTAATGCAGATGCCGAGCCTGAGGATTTGGCTCCACCGGAGGAGTGATCTGGGATCACTCGTGCTGTGTTGTATTTTCAGACTTGTATTTTTATTATTTGGGACTTTGGCTTTGTTTTTATGAGGTTTGTATTTTGGATATTGTATTTAACTAAAATTCAGGTACTGGTTGACTTATTTTATTATCCACTGTTTATTTTATTTGTGCACTATTTATTTGTTGCACACACTTGACATTTGTCGTTGAGATGTGTGACAATGTTGTCATCATCCTGACGTCACGATTCCCGAGACTTTTTGTACGTGGGAGTCGGGGTGTCACATGTGTTCTAATGCATGCTTTGTGTCTCAGGATTATGCTTCATGCACTCTCAGGTGAAGCATCGATGACAAAAATATGCAAGAATGGCCAGAATCCTGAAGATATTGTGTAACTTAAAAATGGTCCACCTCAAGTGTAACCTGCGATGGAATATTTGATGCAATTTCTATGCACATCTACTAGAGACCTCAATACCTTCTTTCAACAACTGGATTAAATTACAACTTCCACATACACATTTAATAGTTCACGATACATCGCCATTATGTGACCTTCTACATACACAGAGTTTCCAGTTGCATCCATAATTCTATTACAACATCAAATGAGTAACATTTTTCTTTGAACCAACAAGTGGATATAAGTATCCCAAAAAAAATTAACCATAACGTTGAAATTGTAAGTAGTCTTCTTTAGTTTTCTCTTGCGCCTCTTGACCTTTATTTGTAGTTGATGTCGAGTGATTTGAATATCCATTGCTGATTGTATCTTTTCAATTTCAATTTTTAATCTATCAAGTGACTGTTGTAGTCGTTTGATTGTCTTCTCACCATATTTTGGTATTTCCAGGTCATACCAACAAAAAAAATTGCAATAATGCCCAACCTGCAAAATCGACATGTTGCATATTAATAGATTGGAAACAATGCAAAATACGCCAATATTTCAAACCCAAAAAGTTTAAAATAGTCAAATAGAAATTCTTGAAAAATGTCCCTTATGTGCATATATGTTGACAGTTTTTCCCTCCTTACATGCTACAAACAAACAATGCAAAGAACTCAACAAGAGTAAGACATGGGATATCTGTTATTGCAATGTGAGCGAATCTCGTTACATTTCATAATTAATCGATGGTAACGTCTAATTGGGAGTGTCAATATAATCAAAGTCATTATACTTTTAGAACACATGTACTCTACTGTTTTCATCAATTTTCAACTCCATGAATGACTCTTTGAGACCACATAAATTCATAAATTTCTACTCTAACTTTTCAATATGACCCATTGACCGGGATAGAATGAAAAATGTTTTTTCCATTTCAAACCATGGATTTTAAACAAAAGTTCAATTTCAAACCCTCTCAAACAACAAAACATAAATCCATTTATCTAAATAATAATACGGAAGCCCATTTCAACTATAGATTTCACACAAAATTTCAATTTCAAATCATCTCAAACAACAAAACTAAAATCCATTTCTCTAAATAAGAATACATAAACCCATTTAAAAAAAAAAACCCATTTCCAAGCATGCCACAAGCTATAAATGAATTATCACTTTCTTAGAGCACTCCCAATGGGTTTTGTAAAATCTATTTTTATGTAAAATTTGAAGAAAAGTAGCTTAAAAGTGTCTCCAATGGATCATCTATTTTCAAATCTATTTTACATTTTGCTATAGTGTTCAGCTACATTTAGCATGAACTATTCACAAATGTAAAAATATTTTATTTATTTATTTTCTTTTCATGTACTTTATCTCCCACAATAATTTCTCTCTCTATGTACTTTTTTTCCAACAAACTATTAAATAATGTAATATAAAGAAAAAATAGGTAAAGAGGTGTATGGTATATTGTAAAAGTCAGTATGTAAAATAGAAAAAGTAGGTTTTGGTGATGTATTTTAAAGGATAAGATACATAAACTATTGGGAGTGCTCTTAGAGCAATAAGGGGGACTAGGGGAGGAAAGGCAGAATTGAATAGCAGTAAGAAAAATTATCACTTTCCTAGAACAAATAAATATCAGAAATTGAAAAAAAAAATGCTTATACTATTTACAAATCAATTAAGGGTTCAATTTAGAACTGAGATTTGCCCCAATTGTCTCAATGAGTAAACACATTGCCCCTGGCCCATGCATCTCCACCCTATTTTGCTAAGTGCAATATTGCTACTGCAAATTCCACACCCTATTCATCTTCTGCCACACTCTCTTTCTTTCGGAATATCGCTCTCCCCCCAACTAGGTAAATTAATGAAATCAATTTACAGCAGCTAGGCAAATTAATGAAAGCAGTTTACAACAACTTGCTAGATACAGGACACAAAAACGAAAACACAAAAATACACTACGTACAAAAATGGAGAGAGAGAGAAAAACACAAACCCTTCTTTTGGAATAGACCATTGTCGGTGGCTACAGATGGTGCCGTTCGAGAGACGAGCAGTGAGAAGCAACATCGCAGACTGTGCGACGAAGCCATAAGGAAGAGAACTGGGGGGAGAAGGCTGAGGGTGGGGGGAAATGCAAATTTTGAATTATGAAAGTTGAAACACACGTTTGATTTTCAAAAAAAAAAATTGCACATAAGCAAAGTGTAGAGGTTGTGCTACCGTGGGGAAGTTGCATAACATAACTCTATTTTTTAATATTATTATTATTTTTAGATTTAAAAAAATTAATTATTTATAATATTTTATATCAAAATTTATAAAAATTATAACGATGAGATAATTAAATTTTATCTCAATTCATACCAAGCCTAAATGTACCTATCTACTATCTAGACGGTCATCCATTTAATTTTTACGAAAACGTTAGGGTATTTATAACCATCCAGATTTTTTTAAAAAGAAAATAAAATAAGGAAAATCCAACAACTATTCCTAATTAATAAATTCAGGAAAACAGAGTAATTAAAATAAATGGTACCAGTTATTTTGATTTGTCTATTGTTCTCGATTAGCAAACCCATTTTCTTTTTCAAAATAAGTCTTCTCTTCATAAATAAAATAAAATAAAATAAGTTCTCTCTTTTTCTCCTTTTTATAAGCAAATAATAGTAAAAAGAAATCCGATAATTTGTTTTTTTTTTCGTAAACTAAATTTAGGCCATAAATGATCAAACATTACAACTCCAAATCAATCAGGATTAATGGTGCCTCCTGGAAAATTTTGGGAGTAATCACTAGCTATTTTTAACACAAATAAATCATTTCCAGTTAATACAAAACTACAGAAGTTAAACCTCAAAATAAAGCAAGAAAGAGATGGAATAATAGGTGGAGAGACTAGTAGTAAAGCTAAGATGCAGATAGAGGGATTGGCTTCACGGCACTTTGAATTCGCTGGAAAGCCGTCCTTACTCTTTCTTTTAAACCTTCGTTTTCACTCTCAACGTCCCCAGTCTGTTTGTCAAGCTCTGCCACATTCCCATCCACGCTAATCACCAGCTTCCCATTTTCTCCGGACTTCACGTCTCCGAAAAGAGAAACAAGGAGCGCATAAGTAACCTTTTCCACCTTCTTTTCATTCTCTTCCTCAGTTTTTATTGCCTCTGATTCTACAACTACCTTGGGGATCTCCCGGTTGATGTTTAGAACCAGAGCCACAATGGAGTCTGAAACCATGTCACTCACAGGATCTGATGCCCAATGCAATGAAATGTGTTTCTCAGAATCCTGCTTAACTGTCACTCGATCATGCACTCGCAGTATTGGGATTCCGGACTCCTCATCGGTTGAAGACTCTACGCTCTCAAATATCTGCTTGAGCCGGTGATTTAATACACTGAAGGCACCAGCATATGGGATGGTAATTCTCTGAGTAATGTTTGCAGTCGATAGCTGGGAGAAGATGTGGAGATCATCAGGTGCCATTATCTGATAAGTAAAACCTTTCTTGACCAGTAAACCACAGACAGTTTCCCCAACTTCTGGTGTCTTTTCGCCAAGCCTGCCAATAGTTTTTGCCATTTTCAGAGAGTTGAAGTACATTTCAATAGACTGACAATTCTTTGGATTGAAGATTTTGATGTTGCGATCAGCAAACTGGCTTATGAGTTTCTGTTTGAGTCTCCCCATCTCATTAGCTTCTCCATGAACAAGAATTATGTTATTAGGCAAAAGCTCTTCCAAGAATGCACTTGTCTGAGCAGAGTCTGCATGGGCAGAGAATGATATGTAATGGACCTGCATGTTGAGAGGAGCAGTGAGTCCATTCATGAGCGTAACCTCCTTGGGCTCATTAATAATGGTCTTAGCGAGTGTCCCTTCAACCACATACCCAGGTAAAACACAAGCATTTTTCCTATCAGAGCACCACATGTCAAATAGTTGTCGTGACAACCCACTTTGAAGCGCACCAGGACTTGCCATCACCACCGATGGGCCAACATCTTTGAAATTCTCAATGCTCTTTATGGGTGATATGTACTTGAATATAAAGGGGTTTGACTTTGCTGCATGTTGGCTGCGTATCCTGTCATTCATTGAATGGATGTATGTCTCATAGACAGACAAACACCTTTTTGCAAGAGGAGAAGCATAATATATGGGAATGTTTTGAAGCTCAGGATGGTTTGACCAGTACTCATCAAGAATCAAAAGCAGCTCCTGGGCACGGCCAAGGGCAAAAACTGGAATAAGGACACGACCTCCTTCAGAAATAGTTGAATGAATAACATCAGTGAAGCGCTTCTCTCGGACGTTCCGAGGTTGATGTTGTTGGACACCATAAGTGGATTCGATTATGCATACATCAGGGGAGAACTGTGGGGTCTCAGCAGCTCGAAGATGTCTGTCTTCTTCACGTGAATAGTCTCCAGTGTAAAGTACTCGAACACCGGCAATATCAACCATAAACATAGCAGCACCCAGGACATGACCAGCAGTATAGCACCAAAATCTAATACCATTCACCTCTACTGTTTGATGGAAATCAATAACCTGCAATACTAAGTTCTGTTAGAAGATGGATTGGGAGAATAATTAATATTTTATTGGCTTAAGACAACATAATGTATAAAAATGTTAGGATATAGCCTTGAATATGGATTATATCGAAATAAAGTAAGAATTAATTCATATATCTCGGTATGAAGAGTAATACTAGAGACAAGCTCCAAATGTATAAGCCTTGTGCAGACCTTTTATAAAATTTAAATAATAATAACAATAATAATAAAATAAAATAAAAAAGTGAACCCCACAAAGAAAAAGTAAGTTTTTCACACTTTTTCATGGTGGAGTCCATTTTTTTATAAAAGGTGTGCGAGGCTTATACATTTTTTTTATTGGCACCGGGTGTTAGGGAACAACAAGCCCTCAGCAAGGAGTTCTCACAACTACACCTCAGGTAATTGAAGGAAAAAATCTCCCAATCCAATGGCCCCTAGAGATTATTTGCATCCAGTGGGATTCAAACCTTGGACATTGGAGCGAGCATACCACCAAGACCAAGGCCTTTACCACTTGAACTAACCCCTAGGAGTTTTGTACATTTAGGGCTTGTATATATCATTATACAATTTCTGAATAAATTATATGGCATTATACAATAGAACTTATAGATAAAACTCTCAAGCATTTGATGGCATAGACTCTCATATAGACCAAATATGATGCTATGACTTGTTCATGAGAGACCTTCAATATGGAATTAAAGGGTTTGAACTAACAAGATGAAGAATAATCTTGGAACCTATATACAAATGGGAGAGAGAACATTAAGCAAATTCCATACTCCAATGTGAATACCTTTTTGTTCAGGCGAATCAACGCAAGACACTTGATAGAATAGAAAGATTAAAAAAATCAAATGTAAACCTGATTTAATGAGTTAATGACCATAAAATTGAAATTTCAAAAAGTTCACATGATCTGGGGTGAGGCGTGCATTGGAAATAACTTGGCAGTCAACCTGAAATTATAGAACCAATTTTGGAACACTGCAAACCTAGAGCCAATGAGAACTTGAAAATGCATTGATTGAAAAATACAGACCTCAATCTTATCCATGGAGCGATTGATGTCCTGTTCATTGTATAGCATATCTTCAACCGAAACTTTGCTAACTTTAACATAATCAGTCAAAAGCAGCTTGTAGATGGCCTTTGTTGGATAAGTCATGAAAACTCGACCTCTGAAGGTGGTCTGAGCAAAGTTCCAATAAATTAGTTGTTAACGGGGAAAAAAATGACAGCACACAACTTATGTTAATTCATGAAGTAAGCAAGATACCTTTTCCAGAAAATATGGTAGGGATGCAGCATGATCCAAGTGAAAGCTGGAAGCAGAAGCATCACTTTAGGTTAAACAAAGAGGCAAAACTATACATTACATCAACACCGTTGGAAGAAAAATACAACTGCTCCTATTGATAAGTCAATGAAGGAAAATTGCAGAAAGAGAAAACCAGTTAAAATATAATGAAGGAACTCTCGGAGAGAATTTTTGGTCCTGTGATTCCTTGACTCCCTAAAGTAAGGGAAAGAAAGGAGCACAATCTCACTCAACCAAATGGAGTGGTATTAAAAGTTATATTCTTTGCAAATAAGGCATTAAAATAGGAGATGTAACAAAGATGTGCATCTTGTCTAACAAGCATCTACTTAAAGATAAAAGTCCAGACTCAATTTATAAAGTTGGAATCCGGAACAGAATATAAAAGAGCAACTACAATAAGCAGGGCAAGCAAAGGACTTCACAACATTTCATTAAAGCATAAAGTGAAATTTAAAAGAAAAAAAAAAAAGAACAGAAAAACATACTGAGTGATGAGAAGGACATCAATTGTTGAAGGATCTATCTCATCGAAGTACGGCAAAGCAGCCATGCCCGAATAAGCAGGATGAATTCCACAATCAAACTACCATCCATGAAAAGTGACAAAAAGGATATAAAATAAGACAACGCATGGAAGAAAAAAAAAACTATATAAATAACCTTCTAAAAACTAAGATTAAATCGTTTTTTAACTAAAAATAAAGAGTACTACGTTTTTAATGTTCATACCAGTACGGTTTTTCCTTTGTAGGACATGTACACACAAGACCGACCCACTTCATTACCAGCACCTAAAGGAGTTATAATAAGTTGATCGTCTTCTCTAGTCACAGATGAATCACGTCTCTTGAGAGATTGTTGTGGCCCTGCTGAAGCCATTCTCTTTTCCTTAACAGGAATGTAGCACAAGCCCTTCAATCAAACTGCATCATCGACCACTAAAAAAAGCTTAAGTCCCAACTAAAATAATTGTGGAACCGATTCCAACAAAAACACCAAATATCAACTTCCAGCTGAACGCCTAATTGAAAAGGCAATAAATTCTACCTTAGGCTGCTGAAGACTTCTAAAAGTTCATAAAGGTAAATTTTTTTATTTAAAAATGAAAAAATAAGTCAACAATCTGAACCTAACTAAACACCGTTTCTGTGATGGATCGAATTCTTCATAACACCGTAGTCTACAACTCAAAAATTATCGTTTTATATTTATTTTATTTTCCTCAGTCTTAACCCTAGTAATGGCTATAGATAGAACAGGAAGTAAAAGGCTCTCGCTTTATCGTTTCTTTGCTTCTCTATTTCTCAGCTTTTCATTTCTATTATTTTTCTTTGCCTTCCCCCCTTTTTTTCCTCACGGTTTCTCCGCAGCATACACAGAGAAAGTGCTATGAAGCTTCTGAATAAGATATCAGTAACGCAAACATTAAGTTACGAGTTATCTTAATCCAGAAAAACTTAGACTACCAAATGTAATAAATTCAGCACACACTCGCACAAAGAGTTAATGCTATGTGATATTGAGAGATTATAGGGGACTAGATTTAGGAGAGTGCAGAAAGAAAAGCTTAGAGAGAAAGGGAGAGCTTACATTCTTCAAGATTTCTCAAAAATTCACAGAGAGGTAGACTGCGCCAAACCCTAACGTGAAGTACGATTCTGTCTGTCTTGCGGTTTAACCGAATGCGCTTGAAATTGCACCGGGTAGAGATAAGAGTGGAACCGCTTCAACGCAAACCGGGTTCCCATGGCCCATGGGTTGAATTGAATACTTTGTTAATCTCTTTCTTTTTTCATTTTAATTGCAGTATTATTTTTATTTGTATTTTTAATTTCTTTTTAAGGTTAAACACTGTTTTTTAAAAGAAAATGGGATACATTATTAAAAGAATACTTTTTTTATGTAAATATTATATTTATTTAAAAAATAATAATACAATACTTACACATACTAAAATTATAAATATCATTTTTTTATAATAATTTAACTGTTATAAAAATTCTTTTGAATAAGCTATTATAACTATACTATTATAACTAAACGTTATACGTTCAAACGCCAAATAATCATCGTTTCATAATTTTTTGCTTGAAGAATAATGCTACACAATCTTCTCAACTTTCACATATTATATTTTTTTAAAATTTTTAAAATTTTTTTTGAGTTTATTCTTTTTAAACTAACTCAATTCTTCTATTCATTATTCATATATTAAATATTTAATAAAATAATAATAAAAATTAAAAAAAATATGGTGTGTGAAGATTATGTGAATAGTAGGAGGTTGTGTAGATTTTTTCTATTAAAAGTTATGTTATTTAAAGGTGATTGAAATTGCCATATTTATAAAAATAAAATAAAATAAAAAAGAGAAAAGTAATGCTATATATTACATTTTTATATTATTTTTATCCCGTATCGTAAAATATGACATTTTTATAATTGTTGAATCATATTTTAATTTTTAAATAAAAATTTAAAAGCTAATGAGTAATGCCACCTCGCTTAATGGGACGAGAGGGGTGTATAAAATTTCTAAAAAAAATACGATATTTTAATTTTTAAATAAAAATTCAAAAGTTGATGAGTTTACCTCATTTAATGGGACGAGAGTGGTATGTAAAATTTCTAAAAAAAATAAATCTTAAATATTGGGCTCAAATATGGTTTTTTAATAAACTAGGAAAATAAATCATTAGGGAGAAAACATCAGTCTGTTATCTAAAGACCTTCATCTTTTGTTTCGGGATAAATTTTTAAAATATAAATGAAAAATGTAAGGGCCGAAATAAAGAAAACTTCAAAATAATAGAAAAACGACCACAGTGGGAGTCGAACCCACGACCTTCTGATCCGAAGTCAGACGCGCTAATCCACTGCGCTATGCGGTCAGGATGGCAGTGATGTACGACAATTAATATTAATTTTATTCAATCTTCTTTCATTCTCTCTCTTCTACACAACTCTTTGTTCGAGGAATTTGAGAATGGATGGTTGAGACTTGAGCGTATGATTCCTTTTTTTTTTTTTTTTTGGTTAAATGAACACTTGGCATAGGGATCATTTTAAATTAATAAAAAGGTTAAAAATCGTAATAAGAATTAAGAGACTTGAATCACCGACAAAATGATTTGAAAGAGAAACAGAGGAGGATATTCATTGATGGGAACTTGCATATGAAGAGAGAAGAAACGAGATCCAAGAGCATAGGCAGTAGTTGAAAGCAATGCAAGCTGGAAACGAAAGGATGGGCTAGAAAAGGGCAGTGGAGATGTATGGTAGAAACGCTCGAATATTATTTGCTATCTGCTGCTACACAGCAAAATCAGTTTGTTAGTCAATAACTCAAAAGGAGCGGCGTTACCAGGTTCATTATTATTACACCATTCAAGAAAAATTCATGCATTTTGTAACATACCGTCGACAAATAATCGAGTTAAAAAGCCTTGAACAACTGTTTTTTGTGCCCAATACAACAAAAAATGCATTGGTGAATCTACAAAGGGGCAATCAGACTGGCCATTGGGCTCCTCCACACACCAAAAGTTCAAAAAAAAAAAAAGAAGAAGAAGAAGAAGAAAGAAAGAAAGAAAGATAAAATAAACAAGTCCCATCTTAATTAACCTACAGAACAGGGTAGAAGCGGAAACCACATCTTTACTAACCTACAGAACTTGGTATAACCAGAAATCAAAGATACAGCTTCATAGAAGAAAGTTGCCAGTTCCAATTTCACAAGTTAAACAAACAAAAAGCTCGCAGACTATTATCGGAAAATCTCAAAAGGCCTTATATTTGATGTCCTTGCTAGGGAGAGTGTAGGAGAGAGATGTTACATGGCTTCTCGTCATATAGCCGTTCGAAATGTGTTATCAATATCTCCCCTGCAGAAAGCAATAACCACATGTCATCTAAATTTTCCAGAACATGCACACGCCACACAAACACGGTGGTGATTGAGAAATTTGTGAGCACATGATATTGGAGCTTTAGTATATAGGAATTTAAAATGATGAGATTGAGATGAGATGAAGATGAAACCCCTTAGTCATGAAGATCAACGGATGAGATTCACCAACCGAGTGGTGATTGAAGAACATGAATAACATTCACTTCGACAATAAAAGGATATTAGAGATTTCCCAAATAAAGAATCTAACACAAAAAACATGCAACACTATTCCTTTCCATCCCAGCTTTGGGATGAAGATGCTCGACAAGTCACTTTATAAATACTGGGACATCATCCTTAATTTGGAGATAACAGGATTTGTTTCTAAAGACATCTGAAAGTTCACAATCAAGTTGTCCAACAGGAACTATTTTCCTGGTTAGCACAGTACAACTTTTTGTGTTAACTGTTTAGGAGGTAAATTCATTTTCACACCAACACAGGATTGGGAAAGGTAAAATGACCAACAATATCCACCAAAGGATGGAGTCGGTGACTTGGGATAGGCATACGAGGGAGGTAAACACTTTCCAAGCGTTTGGACTTCAAAATTAAGATTTATACGGGCTTCTCCCTCGCTGCAATTTTTGTTTTTTTTTTGTGTGTGTTGGGGGGGAGAGGAGGAGAGAGAGATAAGGGTCCCATGAGAGCATAAATTCTGCATTGAGAGAATGGGTAGTACCTTCATCATTTTATGCCCTTCTCGTAGTGTGGAACAATTCACGAGAGTCAATATAAGTGTTGTCTATAAAAGCATTACTATCTGTATTGCTACCAAGATGCTTTTTTGTGCATGAATACTTTCAATCCAATCAACAGCTTCTTTACATCCATTCATTAGGAAGGTGTAAGTAGCACTGTCTCACAGGCAAGCTAAAACAACAGTACCTCTGAAATGATCAAATAAAAGTACGATGTTCAGAAATCATGTTGAGATTACGCTACATAGTCACCTCACAGCTGAGCCAAAACCCTCCCCAACAAGGGAGAGGAGAACAACGAAAGCAGGATTTGAGATGCCTTGGACAAGGCTGCCCTCATCGGTATCCACATTTACCATTTCCATCAACAAGTAAACTATAAAGTTCCCATTAAATCAAAAGGTCATGATGAAGGCATGACATGGCAAAGTTAAAGTCTCCTCCAGCTAAATATCAGATTTTAAAGATGTTCTACTGGTCAAAGGTCCAAATTAATTGTTTTTTTTTTATGTAAGTAAATGTTCAAATTAGTTTCTAAAAGGAAAATGTCTCACTTGGTCATTTCCAGTTGGTCCCCTCGGTGCATAGGTCCTTGGCTCTCCTTGCCAGTTTCTCTGCTCCTCTTGTGAGAACCTTTGAGCTTCTCCATGCCCTGGGTAACCCTGGCCATGCCCTGGGTAACCCTGGCCATTGCCAGAACTTGTACCCTGCCCAGAAGGTCCATATGTTTCTTGGCCCTGATATCCGCCTGGTCCTCGCCCATAAGATCCATCCTGTGAAGGACCGTAGTTCCTATTAGCTCCAGCAAAATTCCCCTGTCCAGGAGGTCCATAATGACTCTGATCGCGTTGGGGGAAGTCCCTTTGTTCTTGGGGAGAATAATTTCCCTGCCCCCCTGGATTGTAATTACTCTGATAGGAAGGAACTGGATCTCCCCGCCCTGACTGATAATTGCCCGTTCCTCCTGGGGCATAATTCCTGTTGTTCACGGGTATATGATCGCCTCTTTCTCCTTGTCTAGGTGGAGCATAATTCTGCTGTGGTGGATTATTTTGTGGAGCACCATAGTTCCTTCCATCTCCTGACATCTGGTAGTCATTTGAGGGTTTCCATTGCTGATTTGACGTTGGACCCTGTCCATATCTACGATCACGGTTTCGTCCCGGCCTCCCATACTGAACTGGGGGTGGCCTTGGTATAATTGTTCCATTAATGTATTTATCTCCTGATAAGTAAAATACATTAGTCCCAATTGAAAGCTGATTTCCCAACATGGAAGGACCAGCTCGTTAATTTCTCAAGTTAAAATATACACCATAAGATAACATGATGAATTAACTCACGAGGACTGATACACCAACTACTAGTTCACAATTTATTTACAACTTTGTCATAAAATAATATTATTTTGAAATTCAAATCCAACAAATTAAAACAAAAGTAAAAAGAACAATTTTGAAAACTAATATTTTATTAGATAGTTGTCCAGTAATTGTAAACTGCAGTTAGTTTATCTTTTCTCTTAGCTCACAATCTGCAATAAGTCTCTAAATAAAGAAAGCATCCGTAAGAGAAAAAAAAGCCCAACCTCCATACTCCTTGTTTAATGGATCTATGTAAGAATCTGGCAGCACGAAAATAACTCCAGGTAAACCTATTTAAAACAAATTGGAAAGTCAGCATCAGTACCAAATACCAGTTCTATTTGGTATACCAACAGAAACGGTTACCATGAAACTTGTTGGACTCTTCTTCCGTCATCACAGCCTGAAAGCCCGAATATGTTGTCGTGCTACAGGCATACATTTTCT
Organism: Cyclocarya paliurus; assembly: GCA_029856935.1. Lineage (NCBI taxonomy): Eukaryota > Viridiplantae > Streptophyta > Magnoliopsida > Fagales > Juglandaceae > Cyclocarya > Cyclocarya paliurus. The sequence continues at coordinate 2,935,378 of CM056957.1, read as the reverse complement.
TTTTTGCTTCTTCCAAACTGAATCCATAACATAAGAATAGGAATGGGAATAAGAATAATACAAGTACCACGAAATCAGTATGGTCACCCAAATAATAAGCTCCGTTCTTTTAGTATTTTTATTTTCCTATCATCTCAGCAACCAAACAGAATCATAAATGACAAGCAGATAGCCATAAAACTATTTTTTCATTGACACCGGGTGTCCAGGATAAAGTCTGGACTAATCCCGGAAGTGGACAGGCTCTCAACAATAACTTTCTCGCAAGTGTACCTCGCATAATTCAAAGGAAAATTATTCTCCCGATCTGAAGCTTAGCCATAAAAAATTGTCAACTGTTAGATTTTTTCTCAAAAAAAAAATCTTTCTCCTTTCTTTTTCCCAGTTTTTGTTTTCTCAATCATCTCAGGAACTAAACAAAGTCATACACTAGTAGCAGCTCAGCCATTCAACAAAAACAAAAGAGCGTAAAATATAATGCCAAAAGTTCTTCCCCTTCATAATATTTAACATGAACCAAGCACAAGGCTAAGAAAATCATTCGGCACCTTACCTTCCGAACACTTCGCTGACAAAACGTAACAAACTCAAAGACCATTGATATCTCACTCATTACATTCTTTCCGTGTCCCTGAATTTTCTCAGACGCCAAATAGGGGAAGAAAATGAAGTGGATCCTTTACAATTATTTATCTTCATAAAGTGTCATTTAAATCTTAAAAAAATCTCAATTACCATATCAATATAAGATTTCTCTCTTTTTTTCCCACACCTCTCAGGACCCAACAAGCCAAAGTGGATTAAACAAAAAAAGGAATAAATCAAAACAGAGAAGTTACTCCTTGGGAACCCCGATTTTAAGTTCAAACTTCCAAGAGATTCATTTGACAGAAATCTTCTAAAAACAGAAAGATGTGCGTGTGGGTGTGCTTGAGAGTGTATGTGTCTGGCAGAGAGAGAGAGAGAGAGAGAGAGAGAGAGTTGCCTAATGTTGAGGCCCTTAGCACAGGTTTCCTCGTAGGTCTGGACCATTTGCTCGGGTGTGGGCTTGGGGTCCTTCGGGAAATCCATAACGATAAGCCAGTGGTTGTAGTCGCAACCTTCGAACAGTATCGTATCAGGCCCGATTTCCTCGGTGCTGTTGCTATTGTATGTTGAGCGGGCCGATGAGAGCACTAAGGTCATCGATTTGAACGGCCGGGATTGAAATAGAAGAGTGAAGGGCCTTGATGACCTGAAAGTGCTGCCCTGGAGAAGTGGGGACTGTAAAGCGGGAGTAGAGATTGCAGGAATTGAAGAAACTTCATAGAGACTGCGGTTGAGGGTGGAGAGAGAGGTTAGGGTTCGACGGAGGCGGAAAGAGTACAACGCCATTGCTGCTGGTGTTGGCGTTACCTGGCTAGCAGCTTGAGAGAGGAATATGCTTCCGAGGGCTTTGGGGAGGTTTCTAGAGAAATGGAAATAGATTGTCGACCGTCGAGGGCTGAAGTATGCATTATATAGTTGTACGATTTGGGCTGTGATTGTCCTTTTTGGGTGATGCACAGCTTGCGCTACCCAAAACCTAAAGGAAAATCTTGAATTTATTAAAAATTTTACTATACAAATTTTTAAATTCTACAATATAATTAGTATTAAGTTAATTACCTTCGAGAGGAAAGATATTAATTTAATTTTTTTTATTTTTTATTTTTGATTGGTGATATATGAATTTAAAAAACCCATATACTTTTTTTTTTAAAAAAAAGAATGGCTTGCAACCATATAGATAGTAAGTACAAGTTCAAGCGCTCATAAAATTAGGAAAAAAAAAATTAAGGTCGTGATTTTGTATAGATAGCAATCCAAGTTGTTCCCCTAGCCGATCAACAAGACCATACCCACGTTTGATGCCAACACTGTCACTCAGGACTTGACCGGTTGAAATGTCGGCGGCAGATGGTGTCTATCTGCATGCGACAACATCGTGGCTTGATGATTTGTTGATGTGTGGCGTCAACCAAAACCATATAGCAGTCTTAAATGAAATTACTAGATTGGTGACTATCAAATCCGTAATGTTTATCAAATCTCCTCCGATTGCTTTCCCAGCTTTATCATAGTTGTAATTACTAATCATAATGTCAATAAGTTAACAAAAGATATATCCCGAGTGGATGATGCCTACAAATTTTTAAGCTCTAACAATGCAAGATCAATCCTTGGAAAGAAATTCCCCATGATTAATGAAGATAATCTCATGATTATTAGAGAATGTGTGTCTACAACAATTCTTTCATGTAAACTTGAATACCCACGTGTTTCTATTTCATCTATTTGGGTTGGAGTTTTGATCTATTTTAATTTGCAAAGACTAGTGATTAGAGACGTACTACGTGAGTTGGATGGGCCCTCAACCATAATATAGTTAGTCAGGAGTGTAGCAATCCAAGTTGTTCCTGTAGCGTACCAACAAGACCATACCCACATTTGACTCTACTACACTATACAATAAACGAGTATTTATGAAGAGTTATTTACAACTAAAATGAATATTTATAACGATAATAGATTCATTTTAATAGAAAATAATAATTTTAACAAAAAATAACTAGTTGAACTATTATCAGCAGATGATGTCCATCCGCATGTGATGGCATCGTGGCTCAATGGGTTGTTGTCGTGTGATGTCATCCAAAACCATATGGCAATATTAAATGAAATTACCAGATTGGCGACTACCAAATCCGGAATGTTTACCAAGCCCTCTCCGATTGCTATCCCGACTTTATCATATTTGTAATTACTAGTCATAATGTAAAGCAGTTAACAAAAGATATATCCCGAGTGGATGATGTGTTCATAGTTGTAAGCTCTAACAATGAAAGTCCAATCCTTGGAAAGAAACTCCCCATGATTAATGAAGATAATCTCATGATGATTAGATAATGTCTGTCCACAACAATTCTTTTAGGTAAACTTCAATACCCACGTGTTTCTATTTCATCTATTTGGGTTGGACTTTAATTCATAAAAGACTAGTGATCAGAGACGTACTGCGTGAGTTGGATGGGCCCTCGACCATAATATAGTTAGGAGCGTAGCAAGCCAAGTTGTTCCTATAGCTGACTAACAAGACCATGCCCACATTTGAATTTATTGCACTAAAAATGAACATTTATGACGAATTATTTATAACTAAAATGAATATTTGTGATTATAAGAGACTCATTTTGATATAAAATAGTAATTTTAACAAAAAACAACTGGCTGACCTATCAGCAGCGGATGTTATCCATTTGCATGTGATGGCATCATGGCTCAATGGTTTGTTGATGTGTGGTGTCATCCAAAATCATATGAAAATATTAAATGAAATTACTAGATTGGCGGCTACTAAATTCGGAATATTTATCAAGCCCTATCCGATTGCTTTCCCAAATTTATCATGATGTAAATAAGTTAAATAAAAGAAGGATCCGGAGTTAATGATGTGTGCATAATTTTAAGCTCTAAAAATGCAAGATCGATCCTTGGAGAGAAACTCTCCCCGTGATTAATGAAGATAATCTCAAGATGATTAAAGAATGCGTGTCTATTTATAATAATGATTGGAAAATGATAGTATATCTTATGAGTTTGTCTCCTCATTTTGATCATTCATGTATTTCAATTTTTTAATTTTTTATTTATTTAATGATTAAGAAACTGACTTTTAATGTATTGGTATATTTTTTTTTAATTTTTTAAAAATATATAAAGATGTTTAAAAATGTGAAAAAAAAAAAGAAAATATATAATTTATATTAGTGGGTACTACCAACAGTCAAAACTGGAGGCCACACTAGCAGTAGCTATAATGATTACATGTAAACTTGAATATCTATGTATTTCTATTTCATTTATTTAGGTTGGACTCTTCTATTTTAATTCGCAAGAGACTAGTGCCCACTGCGTGAGTTGGACTTGGATGGGCCTTGACTATAATATAAACTTATAGTCAGCCAGGAGAGCAATGACCCGTTACTGGTGTCGTAATGGGCTTTTCTATTAAATTATGAAAAATTATTCTTATCAGTTATTAATTACTATTTCATATTCTATAAAAATCACCTCTACACTTTATGAAAAAAAAGAAAAAAAAAAAGAAAAAATTGTAAATGTATAGTATGGAAGTGAAGAGTGGCTTATCCCTTGCAAAGCAATATCCCCATTCATTTGGTCCATCTGGTGCACCCAGGTGGCCAGACTCCTACACAACGATCTTGTAGTTTGTGGACTCGACAAAAAGGGTAAAACAGGACCCATCATCCAGAAATTAAGATGAAGTACATCCCGTGGTATTAATTTTCGAGAAATGATAGTTGGATAGTTGCAGTTGTAGTTGTGACTTGTTTAAATCTCGCATAACTATTTTTTTAAAAATTAATATATACGGAATTTATATAAAAATAATAATTTTATAATAGTAAACTTTATTTTTTTTTTAAATGATTATACGATACTTATTCGATAATCTACGTATGCATGGCACGCGTATATATTCACGATAGATGGATATATATATAAATAATTCATGTATATCTATAATAATAATAATAATGTATCTTGTGACGGATGGAATGGGGCATTTCCTCCACCGTGTATGTGGTATTTTGTCATCGTTGGATAGAGTTTTGGCTAAATTAAGGGTACACACTATATATTTAGTTTAAAAAGTAGATGCATGCATGCACCCCTCCACTCCAATTCCAACTCATTAACTCAGACAAGCTATAGGGACCATCCGTATGTTTGACTGACTTTAACATATTAATATATTATGAAAAATGCTAGTCATCTCGCTGGGGTTATTGTTGGATTTCTTTTTTTAATTTTTTAATTTAATAATTAAGTAATTTTTTAAATAATATTATAATATTTAAAAAATATATATATTTAAAAATGTTTAAAAAATACATATAAAAAAATCAAAATCAACTAATGAGAGACTCAGCGGGAGCTCCGATTAGAGCCACCCATATAATATATATATAGTTGTCTCAGGATCGGGTCGTGCGCGCCTACCTACCTACGTCTAAGGATCGGGTCGTCGCGCCTACCTACCTACGTCTAACCGGTCTCAGATTGGTTCGATGTATAGAATATGTAGAAGATATCTGGAAACAAATTTTATCTTATTTTATTTAATATTTATCTTAAATATTATTTAAATAAAAATAGTTTTAAATTAATTATTATAATTTTTTTAAATTTTTAAATAAATAAAAAAATAATTCAATTTTTTTAAATTTCAAAATAAAAATTATATTATAACAATATTTTTTTTATTTTTATTCTAACTTTTTTTCTTCTCCCTTTACAAAACTTAAAAAATACTTAACTTAAAATATCTTACTATTATTTATAAATTATCTTACTATTATATACAAAATTCTCATATCATCTAATTCTTTAAGCATCCCCTTTTCATATGCAACTAGCATTCAGTTGAATACTGTACAATGTATATTGACTAAGCATCCCCTTTTCATACGCAACTAGCATTCTGTTGAATACTGTACGATGTATATTGGCATTAAAGTTTCGTTTGTTTATGTAGATGAGATGAGATGATATAAAAATTAAATAAAATATTATTAGAATATATATTTTTAATATTATTTTTACTTTAAAATTTAAAAATATTAAATTATTTATTATATTTTGTGTGAAAATTTATAAAATTTATAATATTAATGAGATAAGATTAGATGATTTATGAAAATAAACGAGTTCTAATACAGAGTTAAGGACATCCGAATTTATCTATTTTGGTCCTCAAATTTATCCCATGGAAGATGGATATGCCCATAATTATTCCAGGACGAAGACGACAATAACATTCAAGGCCGACACCTTCCCTTAATCAAGGGGAAGATTTATATACACAGAGAATAGAGTCAAAGAGAGACAGGGAAATGGCCCATGTGAAAGTCTAGTTGTAAATTAACTCTTCTTTATTCATATATTGAGCTTTCTCGTTGGAGTACAAGAGAAATATATATCATGTGGTTAATTGCAAAGTGCAGTACTTGGGTATGCATCGATCTTAGGCAAAAGGCCTTTGATTATAGCAATCCAAGTTGTCCCCGTAGCTGACTCCGAATGCGTCACAGTATCTTTTATAGAACCCAATCCTGTCAGCCACACTAGCATCGGCACCATGCCCACATTCGATCCCACCATTGATTATGTTGGTGATGACACCGTAACCTGGGACTCGACCAGCTGACCTGTCGGCGGCAGACGGTGTCCATTTCCCAATGATAACATCGTGGCTGGATGGTTTGTTTCCCTGAGCGGTCATCCAAAACCATATGGCTGTCTTGAACGATATGGTCGGGTCTGTGGCTACCAAATCCGGATTATTTATGAGATTAGATCCAATGGCGTTACCGGCTGGGCCATAATTGTAGTTGCTGAAAAATTCAATGAAAAATCCAAATCAGGATCAAATTAAGTCTTTGATTCACGAGCCATGGCTAGAAACAAAGAGTAGACAACTAAATTAATCCTTGAATATCGATATTCTTTAGTTAGATTCAGAGAGACTTACTGGGTGAGTTGAATGGGGCCCCGGCCATAGTATTGTTTGCCGGGAGCGCATGGCCAAGCTGCACTGGGTGTACAATAGTCTGCCTTGTTGTTTTCTGTAATAAAGCAATATCCCCATGCATATGGGCCATCTGGTGCACTTGGCCACCCTCCTACGTACGAACACGTACAAAAGTATTATATATCTATATACCAAACACTTGAACATACTGATCACAGTTCTGTGCTCAAAGCTAACCAAACCAACCTGTGGTCTCGTGAGAGGTTTGACCCAAGAAAGCAGCAATCTCCCTTTTACGCGTGTTAACATCACCAGTTGTGCCAAAGCCATTGAAAGATCGTGCAGCAGCGATGAAAGCATTGTAAGTGTAGAATCCGTTACTTTTGCATCTCCCGTCGTTCCTATATTTGAGCAGTTGGTCAAAAAGAGATGAGCTTATGATGCTGCTAACATCGCCGCCACCAGTACTGGGGGTTGGGGTAGGGTTTGCACCAGAACATTGGCTCTGGCAGCCAGTTCCACAATACTGAGTTGTGCTGCCACAATACCCATATTGGCTGCAACATAGCCCATTCATACACACAGCACCCCCGGCCTGTCTCCCACATTGTTGTGCCGAGGCTCCGAGCAAGAAAGCAAAAAGAAGAATCAAAGAAAAAAGCTTCATTTTCAGTTTTAATCCCATATATGAGGTGATGTGAAAGAGAATGGGCAGTATCTGTGTATTATATAGACGGGTTTTGAGTCTGGACGTTGAATTAGTTGGGTTGACGTAATAAATTATTATTTTTTAATATTATTATTATTTTAAAAATTAAAAAAATTAAATTATTTATTATATTTTATATTAAAATTAAAAAAAATTATAATATCTGAGTTTGAAATTCAAACTAGCCTTTAAATGAATTTTTTGCTCGAGTACTATCGTGGTCAAGATGGGTTGGCTGAGCCTGACTTCACCATCAATAGCAATGTACGGGTTTATCTTCCGTTTGTGGTGGGAAATATTTTTGGGGCCAGCTTGCGCGCTGTTTGCGGTGGGAAATATATGGGTCAATATGACGAGAGTTGAGGCTCATTGGAAAATACAATTCTCTACTCTTATCTTATCTTATTTTAATTATTTTTTAATTTTATATAAAATATAATAAATAATTTAATTTTTTAAAATTCTAAAATAAAAATAATACTAAAAAATATTTTATAATAATATTTTATTTAATTACTATTTAAAATATCTTATCTCATTTAATTTGAATTGTCTATCCAAACCTAAAGCTTGACTCTTACCTCAGCTTGCATTTGTTTTTCATACATAGGGAAATTACCATTTTCAGGATCTCAAACTTAATTTGAAGTGTACATTAAAAAACGATGGTAATTACATCTATGTTATTCTTTCACTTTTATGTCCAATTTTACCGCATTGTTTGTAGAGTCAAACTTCTAAGCGATTCATTTGGAGAGAGAGAGAGAGAGAGAAAGGCCTGATGTTGAGGCCCTTAGCAGAGGCTTCCTCGTATGTCTGGACCATTTGCTCGTGTGTGGGCTTGGGTCTTTCAGGAAGTCCATAACAATTAGCCAGTGGTTATCTTATCAGGCCCCATTTTCCTTTGTTGTAACTCGTTCATGTTGTATGTTGAACGGACCGAGAAGAGCACGAAGATCGTCGACATAAACGGCCGGGAATGAAAGATGAGAGTGAAGGGGCGAGATGACCTGAAAATGATGCCCGAGAGAAGTGGAGACTGTAAAGCCGGAGTGGAGATTGAAGGAAATTCTGAGAAAGAGCGGTGAAGATCAGGAGAGAGAGGTTAAGGCCGTTTGACAGGGGCTGAGTGAGTACAACGCCATTGCTGCTGGTGATGGCGGTACCTTGGAGCTCTAGAGAGGGGTAAGCTTTGAGGGCTTTGGGGAGGTTAATTTCGAGAGAAAAATGGAGGAGTGAACGAGGGCTGAAGTGTGCATCATATAGCTGTGCGATTTGCAAAGCAACATCCCCATGCACATATGGCATCTGGCCGTGCACACGGCCACTCTCGATCTTCACAATCGTTAAAATTCCTTAACAAATTCAATCGTTATTTTTAAATTAAATGATTTTGTCATAACCAATCATCGCAACATATTTGAAGTGTCTCAAGGGCAAGTGTGATTACCAGATATATATAAATATATATATATATATATACATATATATATAATATCTATCAAAATAATTTAGGCCGAGTAATAACAGCGTTTTGTAAACAGTAAATATTACATTAAAAAAAAACAAATATTATGAGTTGCTTTTGTCAATCATGGATTTATAAGTTAGCTAGGTTTTTTAATTAGAATTTCTATTTTAAGTGTTGAACTTAGGAGCTGGGCGCACACAATAGACCAAGAGATATATATACCTGAGACGAGTCGTCCGTACGTACAATATTAATTATAATTATCTAATGAATTTCTTTTACAATATTAAATTTTTAATAAATATTATAAGTTAACCTCATTTTTTTTATACCAAGAGTGACGGTATTAACCCTACTTTATATCTCTACATCTTTTGTGTTTAAGTCCTACGTAAAATTTAGATAAAAGTCCTAAAGAACGAACCAAGTTGAATGGCATGACAATATCCAGCTATAACAAGAAGTTGAAAATTTAATAATTTTCATACGTACAGTAATTATAGCCGTCTTCAGGTCTGCCATTGGACGTCTTACCTCTTCTCAGGACTAGGGGTGTAACTGGTCCGGTTCGATCCGGTTTTGGATAAAATTTTAGACCGAACCGGTATGATCGGTTTTGCATTTTTCAAAATCGATTACGCACCGATTACCCTCCTAAACCGGTACTTCCGGTTTTACTGGTTTTCGGTTCAGTTTTTCGATTTTTTTAAAATGTAAATTTGACATTAGTATAATATTAGACTATTAGTATATATATACATGTATATATTAGTATTAGTTATAAACTATATATTAGTATAGCTATATAATACATGATCAATTACATTTTCATTTTTAAGATTAAACTTTTATTTTATAATAACATTATTTTATATATAATTATATTAATAGCATATGATCAAAAAAATTACAAATTTTTATATTTAAGATTAACATTTTATGTTATAATTTATAAATTATAATATGAAATTATTTCATATATGATATATAATTATAAATTATATATAAAACTTATATATTAATATATATATAATATTTTGTATTATTTTAATTTTATATAAAATTTATATATAAAATATTATTTTTTATATATATTTTATCAATTGATCCGGAAAATCTTAAAACTGGAACCAGACCGGTTCTGGCCGGTTTATAAAATATAAAAATCGATTCTAGTCCGGTCCGGTTCGAATCGATTTACCGATTTTTCAATTTAAATTTAAACCCCTACCTAGGACTGATCCTATATGCATCTTCATAAATATATATATTTATATTCACGTTGACAAGGACAACTGATCTTGTATGCATGCATCTTCATAAATATGCAGCAATCGGTTGAATAGCACAGGAATATATATATATATATATAGCACATTATTGACGTTGACAAGGACATCCTAAATTAACAAGGACAACCGATCGAAATTAACACGACATGAAAAATATATATACACACATTATTTTTCATAACACACTAAATTATGTTTTAAATTGAATCATATTTTTACAAAATAATTCATAAAAGTAACAATATCACTACTTTACAACAATATTATTATTTTAAAATATAATTATAAAATATACTATAAAAAATATTATGTTGGTATCATTACTCTTACATTATTATGCCCGTTGACAATTAGTACATCCGAAATTATCCATTCTGATATATATTCATATTTATCCATTTTAATCATGGACATGATTAAAAGGGATATATTTACTTGCATATATTTAAAAGGGTAATATATATATATATATATATATATATATATATATATATATCTATATATGTATAATAGTCATGAATCTTCTATATCAATTCTTTATTATTATTTTTTTCAAAAAAGAGAGACTATACCTCTAATTTTATTCATATTAATTTTCACTTTTGACAGAAGAATACATTTTACTACACTAAAAACCATGTAATTTTAGGAGCTTTCTCATTAGACGTACAAGAAAACCAACCTGCAATTACATTATATGGTTTATTAAATATTTTACAGGCATGTGGATAGCTCATAGCAGCGCCGTAGGCAAAAGAACGTTGATTATAGCAATCCAAGTTGTCACCGTAGCTTGTTCCAAATTCGTCACAGTAATGCGTTAGTATTGATTTGATTAAATGTATCTTTAAAATTTAGTCAATATCATACTTTTTAATATTTATCTTTTCTATTTAAATTTAATCTTTATATTAGATTAGCAATTCACTCTCTATATAATAATATAATATTATTAAATTAATAATTTTTTTATTTAATTTATTTGTATCACATTTTATAATTCTATCAATTTAATATTAATAATAATTATATTCTAATTAAATTAATATTAAAAAAATCATATTTTTAAAAATAATTTAATACTAATAACAAAAAATATTTGATTAAATTTCTATCTAAATTTCTTAATTATAAACCAAATAGTATGTTTATTGGAGTGAGAAACTAATATTTTAATGTTTACTTGGAATATGAGATTAGTATTTTAATATTTGGTCAATCAATAGTGATTCTTCATATTTGGCTAACCACTGTAGCAAAAATTCATCTTATTTTAGACTTGATCAATCTAATGTGGAGTGTTTTTAATATCAATTATCTAAATTTTAACTAATTTTTCCATTTGGCTAAGCCAATGTGGATGCTCTAAAGTCGTATAGAACCCGATCCTATTAGCCACTCTCTCATCGAAACCATGCTTGCATTCGAGCCCACCGTTGATTATGTTGGTGATGACACCATAGCCTGGAACTCGACCTATGGATATGTTCGCGGCAGAAGGTACCCATTTTCCGATTATAACATCGTGCCTGGATGGCTTGTTTCCTTGCGTCGTCATCCAAAACCATATGGCTGTCTTGAATGATAGGATCGGGTATATATGTGGCTACCAGATTCGGATTATTTAGGAGATCATATCCAAGGGCTTCACTTGCTTGCCCATAATTGTAGTTCTTGAAAATTTTCAATAAAAATCCAAAGCAGGATATATATCAAATTAATCTATATCATGATTGGCATTTATATATGAGAGAAGTACTACTCTAGCCACAAAGTGATTACATAAAAATAATCTCACAAATTGATGTCGCATGATATAGTTTGTCAAATTGTAATGCTACTTTTATTGAAAAGCAAATCTGAAAAATAATATGAAACTACATCAATTTGTGGATTTAGTACTTAAACTAGCTCTATGCAGTGTGATGCTGCCGATCGAGAAGCAAATATATTGTAGTAGAGAACTAATTAATATATATCTGATAGAGTCATATATAGAGCATCTTTGTTTAGATTTAGAGAGATATACCAAGTGAGTTGAATGGGTCCACAGCCATAGTATTGTTTGCCTGGAACACATGGCCATTTTGCATTGGGACTACAATAGTCGAGTTTGTTTCGTTTCGTAATAAAGCAATATCCCCATGCAAATGGACCATAGAGTGAGAATATTCTACTATGGCTACTGATATAAACAATTCCATTTTTCTAGATTTTGCAAGCATCATCAATCCCTATCGCCTTGATCATGGAGACAACCCTTCCATTCTCTTGGTCTCTAACCTTCTCACCTCAGAGAATTATACAACTTGGTCAACAGACGTTACTGACCCCCTCTATGATGCTTGGGAGAGATGCAATGACTTGGTAGTCTCTTGGCTCCACAATTCTATTAACCCAACCCTCAAATCCAGTATTGCATTGATGGATAATGCACAACAAATATGGAATGAACTCAAAGATAGATTCACTCAACAAAATGGACATCGCAATTTCCAGCTCAAAAAGGATCTCACAGGTTTGCAACAAGACATTGATTCAATTAGTGTTTATTTTGACAAACTTAAAACTATTTGGGACGAACTCATCATCTATGATCCTATGCCTGATTGTAACTATGGCAAACTTCTTGTACTTCTTGATAGGTACCAAAGGGATTGTGTAATACAATTCCTTATAGGGTTAGATGACTCTTATAATATTACCCGTGAACAGATTATGCTACTAGATCCCTTGCATTCCATAAACAAATTTTTTTCTATGATTCAACAACAAGAAATGCAGTATCTAGTACTTCATGACCACCCTTCACTTGATTCAATGGCCCTTATTGTGAAACAACCATACCCATCCTATAAGCCATTTTCCAGACCAACTCAACCTCCCAAACGTGATAGACCTTTTTGCACTCACTGCAAAATTCAAGGGCATACTCTAGACAACTGCTTCAAGGCAGGAAATGCTCAAGCCCCTATTTGCACACACTGTCATATGAAAGGACACCTAGCAGGCAAATGCTATAAAGTGCGTGGTTATCCACTTAGGCATAAATTCCATGGCAAACCCAAACAACTTGGCTTCCCCTCTTGACCTCACTTGAACCAGAGGGTGCATTCAATGACAACTTAACTTTTACTAAAGATCGGTACCAACAACTCCTTTCACCATTACCATCAAAGGACATTTCTATTGCCAATCATTTAGTCAATAATGTTCAAGCAGATTGTACCTCTTCTTCTACTATGACCGGTAACCCTCTCTGTTTCACTTCTTTTACTCCAACACATCACACACACACACACACACACCTTGGATCATTGACACTGGGGCTACAGATCACATGATCTGTACCACCTCTCTCTTTTCATCTATCACTTCTCATGTTTCTTTCATTGTCAAACTTCCAAATGGCCACACTGCACCTGTCACTCACATAGGCACTAGTCATCTTACTCCTACCTTAATTTTGCATAATGAGTTATGTGTTCCCTCATTTGCTTTCAATTTAATCTCAGCCAAACAACTAACCACTTCACTTTCTTGCTGTTTTATATTTCTTTCACAAATCTATTTTCTCTAGGACCTTTTGTCATGGACCACGATTGGCATGGGTGAGATGAAGAATAAACTTTACCATTTACTTTCATCTCATTGCACTCCTTTACCTTCAATCTCCATTAATCTGTCTACACCTTCACAAAATTCCATCACAACACCTCTCTCTCCTTCCTCAATGCCTTCCTCTATACCAACCATTTCAGACCCTTCCTTTACTTCCTTTATACCAACCATTTCAGACCCTCCATCCCAACCTGTTCTTAGGAGATCCACTCGAACCAAAAGAGCCCCACAATACCTCCAAGACTTTCACTGTCAGCAAGCTAGCTCCATTTCATTCTCTCAATCAGTTGACATGGAAACTTCTACATCAGGTATACCATTACCTTTATCTCCTTCCATTTCTTATAATTATTTATCCCCTGTCCTCTCTTTATTTTCTGCAACCATCTCATCAAATCATGATCCACACACTTATAAATAAGCTACTAAGGACCCAGATTGGTGTAAGGCAATAAACACTAAACTTGAGGCTTTAAAACTGAACCAAACTTGGATTCTTACTGACCTACCCCCTGAAAAAGTTCCAATTGATTGCAAATATGTTTTCAAAACCAAATATCACTCCAATGACACTGTTGAGAGAAAGAAAGCTCATTTGGTTGCCAAAGGTTTCACCCAGCAGGAAGGAGTGGATTACCATGAGACTTTTCACCAGTGGTAAAGATAGTTACTGTCAGAACTATCCTGGCCTTAGCTGCCATTAAGGGTTGGCATCTCCAACAATTTGATGTCAACAATACTTTCCTTAACGGCGAGCTCAAAGAAGAAATCTACATGAGAAAGCCACCTGGTTACACTAAGGGTCATCCTAGCCAAGTATGTAAGTTGCTCAGAAGCCTATATGGCCTTAAACAAGCCTCACACCAATGGTATGACAAGTTCTCTGCCTCTTTAATTCAATTTGGCTTCACTCAGTCCAAGACTAATTACAACATTTTTTACTTACATCACTGCCACCACATTTACAGCACTACTAGTCTATGTAGATGACATAGTAATTGCCAGTAATTCTCTTGAATCCATCTCTGTCCTCAAGGATTTTTTGAACACGAAAAATAAAAGATCTTGGATCCTTGAGATATTTTCTAAGCATTAAGGTTGCTCGATCCCCCACTGGAATTCACCTCTGTTAAAGAAAATACGCCTTAGATCTTCTTGTAGATTCAGGTATGTTGGCCTCTAAACTTTTAAAACTTTCAATGTATTAAAACCACAAAATGAGCAAATCATGTGCCACACCCTTAATTGATCCTACCCCATATAGACAACTCATTGGTCAACTCTTTTATCTCACTATCACAAGACCAGATATCAGCTATCCAACACAAGTTTTTAGTCAATTCATGGATCACCCTTCCACCTCCCATTTTGCTGCAGGTCATAAGGTATTTTTTTAAGCCAATCCCTCATCTCTTGGAAATCCAAGAAACAAACAGTGGTGACCAGATCTTCTGCTGAGACAGAATATCATGCCATGACCTCCATCTCTATTGAATTTACTTGGTTCAGACAATTGTTTAATTATTTGTCCATTTCTCATCCACAAGCTGCTGACTTGTTTTGTGACAACCAAGGTGCTCTATATATAGCAACAAATCCAATTTTTCATGAGATGACAAAACACTTTAAAGTGGATTGTCACTTGATCCGAGATCAAATTACAGAAGGTCGAATCAGAACTGCCCATGTCTCCACACAATCTCAACTAGTTGATATCTTCACCAAGTCTCTTCTATCTTATTTGCTTTATACAACTTTTTCAAGATGGAAATGGTTAACATCTATTCTCCATCTTGCAGGAGGATAGTAGAGCAGCATACAGAACATGACATCAACTCCCTTACATCTCCAGATGATGAAGAATCAGCTACTCTTGGCAACATAAATGGTTTTGATATGAAGGCTCAATCATCATCAAATGAACACACTTCTTGTAATACTTTTTCAATTCATTTACTAGAAGGTCCTTCCTTAAGTTGAGGTGTACTGTACTTTTGCGTAAAATTGTTGTATTCCTGTACAAGATATTCGATTAGTTAGCTAGGATTTGTGTTTTCTGTTTTACTATAAAGCAGCAGCAGTGGCAGCACTATGCAGTAATGGACAAGCACAATGGAATAAAGTTGAAATTCCTTTTCCATCCATTTTTCTCGTTTTCTTCTCCTCAACTTTTTACTCATTTTTCATTCATTCGCTTTTGTTTTTTTTTTTTTTTGAAAAGAAACCTCTGTATTTCATATATGAACTTCTTGATTACAACTTCTATAATTTTCCAGATTATTAATAATAAATTCTGAAGCTTCTTCTATCCAAACTTTTTTCTCAGTATAAACTAAGGCAGCCTTTGTCAATCTATGAACAACATGATTTTTTTCTCCATAGTCAAACTGTAAAATCCAGTCCTTCCTAATCTTAAATACATTTCTAATATCATCCATTAAGAACCCATAATAGTCAAATCTTCTTTTGACTATTATTCTTACACCACACTATATATCTAGTTTAAAAAGTCGATGCATGCATGTACCCCTCCACTCCAATTCCAACTCATTAACTCAGACTAGCTATAGGGACCATACGTATGTTTGACTGACTTTAACATATTAATATATTATGGAAAATGCTGGTCAGATCATCTCGATGGGGGCTAAAGTTGGATTTTTTTATTGTTATTATTTATTTATTTATTTATTTAATAATTAAGTAAATATTTTTTAATAATATTTTATTTTTTTTAAATATATATATAAAATTGTTAAAAAAATACATGTAAAAAAAAAAAATCAAAATCAACTAATGAGATCTCCAGCAAAACTACTAGCGGTGGGAGTAGGCCTCCCTTATATTATATAGAGTTGTCTCAGGGTCGGGTCCTGCGCGCCAACCTACCTACGTCTTACTTACCAGTTTCGGATTGGTTTGATATATAGAATATTTAGGAGATGTCTGGAAACAAATTTTATCTTATTTTATTTAATGTTTTTTTAAATATTATTTAAATAAAAATAGTTAAAAATTAATCATTATAATTTTTTTAAAATTTTAAATAAAAAATAATTTAATTTTTTTAAATTTAAAATAAAAATTATATTCTAATAATATTTTAATTTTATAATATTTTTAAAATTTCTATTTAACTGTTGAACTTAGGAGCTGGGCACACACAATAGACCAAGAGATATATATACCTGAGACGAGTCGTCCGTACTTACAATATTAATTATAATTATCTAATGAATTTCTTTTACAATATTAAATTATTAATAAATATTATAAGTTAACCCCATTTTTTTATACCAAGAGTGACGGTATTAACCCTACTTTATATCTCTATATCTTTTGTGTTTAAGTCCTACGTACAATTTAGATAAAAGTCCTAAAGAACGAACCAAGTTGAACGGCATGACAATATCCAGCTATAACAAGAAGTTGAAAATTTAATAATTTTCATACGTACAGTAATTATAGCAGTCTTCAGGTCTGCCATTGGACGTCTTACCTCTTCCCAGGACTGATCCTGTATGCAGCAATCGGCCGTGGAATATATAGCACAGGATAGCACATTATTCACGTTGACAAGGACAACTGATCTTGTATGCATGCATCTTCATAAATATGCAGCAATCGGTTGAATAGCACAGGAATAAATATATATATTTATATATCACATTATTCACGTTGACAAGGACAACCGAAATCACTACAAGAGAAATGATTTTTTGAGACAAAAAATTTTATCTCAAAAAATCATAATTTCGTCCTAAAAAATAATTAGAGATAAAAAAATTTCGTCTCTAATTTGTCTCTAAAAGGCTGTCTCCAAATGTTTTTGGAGACGAAATTTGAATTTCATCTCCAAAAATCACTTTTAGGGACGAAATTTTGCGGAACCAGTCGAAACCGTTCGAACGGATATTTTTTTTGAGATGAAATAATTTCGTCTCAATATCTTGTTCGAATGGAATATTTTTCCGTTCGAACCGACACGTTCATTCGAACGGAATAAAATTTTGAATCGAACAAATGACCATATTTGATACTGTTCGAACGAAATGAGTGTTCGAATGGAATATTTTCCGTTTGAACCTACCCGTCCATTCGAACGAAATAAAATTTTGAATCGAACAAATAACGTTCGTTCGAACCAATAAATTTCGAATGCAAATTACGTCCGTTCGAACTGTATTCCGTGATATTCGTTCGAATGGGTTATTTTTTGTTCGAATGGTTATTTGTTTATTCGAATGGATTTAGAATTGGTACTTTACCGTTCGAACTGGTTATTTACCATTCGAACGGTATGAAACATACAGAACAGAACCAAATTAATTAAAAATACCATATTAGTAGTATTACACAAAATATAATTCAAATGTCAATTGTTCAAATGTTTTGAAACTTTATAATGTATTAACCCTAAAGAAAAAAAAAAGTTATACAATTATGGTGGTGGTGTAGAGTTTTGTGACATAACTGACTGCAACTGAAGCATAGCTTTTTGTACCTCCATCTCCAATCTCTTCTGCATGTTCTCTTCTAATCTTGTCTCAAGATCTGCTGCTTGATCTAATCTGATCAGTAACTCTTTTTCCTTAGACCTCAATCGCTCTATTTCAAGTGCTACTTCCTCCAATTTTTTAGTTTTGTCGTCATTCGATCTAGCTTGAGAAGAGGATGATGATGTTGAAGATGGTTTAACGCAACGTCCTAAACTCCTCAAATATCCAGAACGTGATCCAAGAACTTGAGAAATGATCTGAATATCGTTGACAGATGATGCATCAGATGGATCCGCATTAACTTCCTTGAGAGATATCATTTTGTTCTACAAAAATAAAAACATATTAGTTAGTATAAGTAACAAAACTATAGTCACAATGGAATTAAAGAAACTTAAACTTACATAATTTGCCTCTGCTTCGGGACTGGTCCAAACACCATCACGATTTTTATGTGATTTTGCATACAATTGGGTCAGATCATAGTCAGCAGGACTTTCTTCTTTCTGCAAAAATATATATATATATTAGAACTTAAATCAGAAAAGTGTATTATATGTTAATATTTAATAGGGAGTAGAATAAATTACCATTTTGTTAGACAAACGATGAAAAGATCGAGAACCCGCATGATGGTGTATCTTCAAGTTTGATCTCTTTGCTTTGTTTACAGTACTCCGTTGCTAAAAAAATAAAAAATATATATATGTTTAATACATCTATCATAATATACTATTAAAAAAATAGAGCAGCGAAATTACCTGATAAGCAGGATCTTCAAACATATCACAAACCTTCTCCCATTCATTTGGTGGTATTGCTTGGAATGGATTTTGGCGCGCCTCTATTGTAGTACTGAACTTCTTATAATGTGCATGACATCGACCTTTGAACCTCCGAAATGCATTCGACATCAACTCTTCAACTGTTAATCGATCCTCTCGTCGGCCAAAATCAAGCTCAAACTCATCCTTCCAATAATTGTAAACAATTAGTATAAATATCAAATATTCAAAAAGTAACATGAATAATACTTAGTTACTTGAGATGTAGGTTATTACTAAACAACATTTTTTGATGTGATCTTTCACTTCTTGTGGAACTTTAGACCAAGAGGATGTAGCAATAGGTGCATACGTGCGAGTAAGCATACCAACAAAAGAAGCAAGCCATGCTGCTGAATCTCCAGAGCCACCGGTGTGATAATCAGGAATATCAACTTTAATTTTACCAACTTTCCTTACTTTTTCTATGCAGACACCCCTCGTAGTGCCTCTACTTCGGCACTGGCTTACAACAGCTATATACAGTAATTAAAGTAAGTATTTGAATTAAATACTTTTATTTTATATATATATATATTACCTAAATTGAGCATAAACTGCAGTATTTAATTTGATAAAATACCTTGTTTTGAGTCTAATAGTGTTGGCTGACTATTCATGTCAGGTGAATCACACGGGAAATCAGTAATGGATGGGGATGGCACACGTGTTGTTTTACGTTTAGGAGGCATATCTATTTGAAATTGTAACAAATTATTATTCAAACAAACATTATGGATATCCTTAAATAAATAATACTTACAAAAATTGATATTTGAAATTCATTCACTATCTGTTTTGCTAGTAGACCAATCACCCTCATCCTCGCTAGACACTTCAATTGATTCATCATCTTCTGATATTTCACCCTCAATTACTTCGGGTTGAACATCTTCTCTATGCAATGGGGCCATATCATATTGGCTGAGATCAACAAAGAGATTGATGCCTACTTCGTTTTTTTGATATGCTTCTTCATTTGTTGGAGTATCAACTTCTTCTGAAGGTTCTTCTGTCTCTGGAATAGTATCATATACATTTCTTGGTGCAAACTTCTCCACCACCCTCCATGGGTTTCCGTATTCTAGATCATCTAAATAAAATACTTGATTCGCTTGGCAAGCGAGAACAAAAGGATCGTCCTCATACCATGTGTGAGATGTATTGACACTCACAAAGTAATTATCGTTACGTACTCCCAACCTAGGATTTGAGACATCCCACCAATTACATTTAAACAACCAGACCATATATCCTCTCACGTATTTTAACACTATAATATCTTTCACAATTCCATAGAAGTCAATGTTATCATCCCCATGACTTCCTTCGACTACAACCCCACAATTTTGAGTTTTCCTATGTTTTTCTCTGTCAGCTGTGTGAAATCTATATCCACGCACCAAACATCCTGAGTACTGGATGGCCCGCCTAGACGGACCACATGCCAGAGCATACAGTTCTGGTGAAATTTGTTCTGAATTTTTAATATATTTTGATACAACCTACATCAATAAATATTATTATATAAAAAATGATAGATTTTAGTGGTATGAAATTCATATTATAAAATGAAACTTTACAGTAATACCGTATGTCCAAACCATGAAGCAAATTCCTCTTCATGCTTTCTTTCTACGTCAGTTACACCATTTGTGCGAAGTAGTTGTATATGTTCACTGCGCAGATTCGTGTGAATGATTAATTTGTAGTAACGAAAAATGTTATATTATTATACATAATTAATTTAGAAGATCATCACTAACCTCAAATAGTGGTCAATCTCTGCACAGTTATTCAAGACATACCATCGAGCTCTTTCAAACTCTCGCCCACATAGATCGTAGCCCCTTTGTGCGCCTATGGGACGTACTGTCTGGAAAAACACAATGTTGACAAGACTCCCGCCTCTCTTCCACTCTCATAATTTTGGTCTGGTCTTGTAAATCTAGTATCAACCCCACGAAAATACATTGAACAAAATGTATGCCACTCATTATCAATATATGACTCAGCAATCGAACCTTCTGGACGAGCTTTATTCCCCACAGATCACTTCAATTTTCCTAAAAATCGTTCAATAGGATACATCCATCTATACTGAACCGGACCAGCGATTAAAGCCTCACGAGGTAGGTGCACAGCCAAATGAACCATTACATCAAAGAATGAAGGCAGGTACAAACTCTCCAACTTGCACAATATTACTGCAATATCAGCTTCCATTTTTAACAATGCATCAACTTTCAACGTTCTTCTACAAATGTCTCTGAAAAATCCTCCTAATTCTGTGAGAGCTATACGAACATCTCGAGTAAGCTTTCCACGCACACCAACCGGCAACAAACGCTGCAGAAATACATGGCAGTCATGACTTTTAAGACCAGTTATCTTCCAATCATGTGTTCGAACACATCTTGACATATGTGAAGCATAGCCATCGGGTAATTTAATTGTCAAGAACCAATCACAAAATTGTTTTCTCTCATCATTTGAGAGTGTATACATTCCAATAGGCATGTATGCTGACGACCCATTATCTTGCAAATGCAACTCCGGTCTTATCCCCACCTCTTTTAAGTCTTTACGAGAATTAGTTGTATCTTTTGTCTTCCCTTTTATTGACATCAGAGTACCCAATATATTCTCACATATATTCTTTTCAATGTGCATAACATCTAGATTGTGGCGCAGTGTCAATGTAGACCAGTATGGTAACTCAAAAAAAATACTTTTTTTTTTATCCAATTCAACTCCACTGCTTGTCGTTTTCTCTTTCGAACCCTGGTATGTTTCCCAAATTTATTTTCTAAAACATTCCCCAACTGCACGATAATATCATGTCCAGATAACTCTGGTGGCGATAACCTACGCTCAACCATTCCATCAAACATAGCTCTATTTGAACGTCATCTATGATCATGTGGTAAATAACGACGATGTCCCATAAAACATAATTTCCTACCATGACTCAACCACTGAGAATGTGTATCTTTATTACAAACAGGACAAGCCATTTTACCTTTTGTACTCCACCCAGACAAGTTTCCATATGCTGGAAAATCATTTATTGTCCACATTACTGCGGCATGCATCTTGAACTCCCGCGATGTCGCTGCATCATATGTATTAACACCCTGATCCCACAACTCTTTCAACTCTGCAATCAGTGGTTGCAGATATACATCTAATTCATTCCATGGTGACCTTGGCCCTGGTATCAATAGAGTCATCATAAAATAAGGATCCTTCATACACTTCCAAGGTGGTAAATTATAAGGCATTAATATGACAGGCCAAGTACTATGAGAAGTGCTCATGTTGCCAAATGGATTAAAACCATCCGTTGCTAAACCAAGACGTACATTGCGAGGTTTTTCGGCAAACCATGTATACTCTTTGTCAAATTTCTTCCATTGTAAAGAATCTGATGGATGGGAGAGGAAGTTTTCATTTTGAACTCTTTCTATGTGATGCCACGACATATCTTTCGCAATTATCCTTGATGTAAACAGTCTTTGAAGTCGAGGAATCAACGGAAAATGTCTTAAAACTTTGTGGAGTACATTACGTTTATCGGATGTCCATCTTGACTCATGACACACTAGGCATGAGTCAAATTCTACATATTGTTGCCAGTAAAGAATGCAATCATTTTTACAAGCGTGGATGATATTATAATCAAATCCTAGCCCTCGCTTCAATTGCTTCGCTTCATAAAAATTACGGGGTACTACATTATCCTGAGGAAGAGCCTCTTTAACAAATTCAAGTAACATGTCGATAGCTTTGGCAGAAATACGACAAATAGACTTAATATGAAGCAACTTTACCGTAAAGGACAACTTGCTATGACGAGTGCACCCCGCATACAACTCTCTATGTGCATCCTCCCACAATTTTCCAAAGTTATCATTTCTCTCAAATGATTGTGCAGATGTTCCTTCTCCATTCCTCATCCCAAACATTCCTGCACCCAGATCACCTAACATCTCAGTCATATCCTCTCCATTATCGTCACTGTCATCAGGATCATCCACATTAATGTCCTCTATTTCGGTGTCGTTACCCTCATCTACTTGATTGGTCTGACTACCAAATCTAACTCCTTTGAGAAATGGTTCGCCATGTAAGACCCAAGGTGAGTATTTAGGATCGATTCCATTTACAAATAAATGATCCTCTACTACTAACAAATTATAAGAACTAAGATTCTTGCACTTCTTGCACGGACATCTTATATATCCTCGACTATCAACGCTCACGTGAGCAAACTCTAAAAACAACTTCACCCCTTGTGCATATTCCTTATAGTCTCGCCCAAGTCTATCTCCCAACAACATCCAACTCTTATCCATGTCTAATATCCTATTGGAAACAAATGCGTGTATCAACAAACATATGGCTAAAACATATATCAAACTAACACATCTCCATGCATAAAATTCAACATATAGCCCATTTGTAACGAACACGTTCGAACGTTTTAATAACCGTTCGAACGGAATATACGTTCGAACGTAGAGAATAAAACGTTCGAACGTGTTCGTTCCATATTTCAAATCTACTTCAACTACAGAAAATAGATGAACAATTTCTTTCAGATTTCAATAACATATATCAAACATATATATATCAAAACAAACATATATACATAAAATAGAACATATAGCCCATTTGTAACAAACATATAGCTAAAACAGAACATATAGTCCATACATATATCAATACATATAGTCCATACATAAAACAAAACATATAGACGCATATTAAGCATCTTCATCAGGGTTGAGCGCATTTGAGGTATTTTCCGGAGGGCTGAACACATTTGATGCATTTTTCTCAGGGTTGAGGACATTCCCTGCACTTTCCGTCTCAAGCTCCACTATTTTTGGTTCATCTATTTGTTTTCGCATTCTCTCCAGTTCTGCTACTTTTGGTTCCAAATTTTTTGCATACAAGTCCATATACAGCTTTAATTCCTTATTTTTTCTTTTTAATATCTGTTTTTTTTTCGTTTATTTGCAAGCTTATTATTCAATTCACTTACTTGTTTTTTAAGCATCTCTATCTCACTTACCCTGAAGAGTAACCTTCGGCTTATGGTAGTAACAACATCTGCATATTGAGATGTCATTATTCGACCTCCATCCACAACCTCCGTATCACTCTTGCTAGAGAAATAGTTATCTATCGCTATCATGGTATTGATAGCATCAGGAGTGAAAAATAATGTTTGTGGCAAACTAGGTTCTCGATTCAAATCAGGAACAATATTATAAGGACGATAGCCGGCCATTTCAATGAAATGTGAGTTGAGAGGAATGTGAGTTGAGAGAAATGTCAGTTGAGAGCTCGGTGGTGTGAGAAATGTGAGTTGAGAGAAATGATTGTTGAGAGAAATGAGAGTTGAGAGGAATGTGAGTTGAGAGAAATGTCAGTTGAGAGCTCAGTGGTGTGAGAAATGTGAGTTGAGAGAAATGATTGTTGAGAGAAATGAGAGTTGAGAGGAATGTGAGTTGAGAGAAATGAGAGTTGAGAGAAATGAGAGTTGAGAGATACATCGCATGAGAGCAGGGTGGTGTGAGAAACATGAGGTGATGTATCCCCATAATTTACGAATGTATCATCCCCATAATATCCGTCAATTATGGGGATATTATATCCCCATAATTGACGGATATTGTCCGTCGCTCATGAGCTTTAGCCCCCGGATGTTACCGTTTATGCTCTCTTTTTGTGGGTCTCGAAGCAATTACGAGAATTGGCCGGGTATTATGGTGTGCTGCTCGCATCACGAGATGCGAGCTCATCAGGGTTGAGAAGGATGCGAGCTCATCCGTTTATATATTTTAAACCCCAAATGCTCTCTCACCACCAATCAAGATGCGAGGTAGGCGAGGTTCTGCTTGTGAAGCATGCAAATTTTTGAGAAGGAAATGTAGTGGGGGATGTATTTTTTCTCCTTATTTCACCGGTCCAGTTGGATATATCTAATTTGGAGCCGTTCATAAGGTTTTCGGAGCAGGTAATGTAAAGAGGCTGCTACATCGCATCCCGGTTGATAATCGTTATGAAGCGATTAACATACTTATATGTGAAGTGCAAGCTAGGCTTCAAGATCCTATCAATGGAATTTTTTCATATATTTTTTCTCTTCAGCAGCAGGTTCTCTTTTCATATTTAATGATTAAAATCCTAATATGCTCTGTCAACCAAGATCTATAATCCTACTTTGTTTTCTGCAGGTTGAAAATCTTTCAACTCAACTAGCAACACTAATAAAGGAGACAGAACGAAGTTGTCTATCATATGCTTCTGTCAATACAAACCCAATTCAAGATGTCCAAAGTGGTTCTGTCGGTTCTATCAATACAAACCCAACTCAATATGTCCAAAGTGGTTTTGGAAACTCCGGAAGTTCACAAGTCAATGCTTTATTGAAGAGTTAGTTGCGCTTGGATTTATTCATAAATAATAGTGGTGGTGGCAATGCTAAGGTGGTGGACATGGAAGATGGGAGATGGGGTATTTTAATTTTAATCTTTCTAAGTTTGATTAATTATGGTCTGTATAATATATTTCTATGACTTTATATCTAAATTTTATGGTCTGTATTATATTTTCTAAATTTGTTTGTGTATTGTTTTTTTGAGAGGAAGTTTGTGAATTAATTCAAATATTATACTGTTCGAACGTAAATTCTACAATGATATGTATTATGCCGTTCGAATGTAAAACATAATCCGTTCGAACGTAAAGTCTAAAATTGGTACTGAGAATGAACTCCACAAAAAGTAATAGAAATAATAGTTTTAATTTGAAAATGGTATGGGACTGGATTGAGTTACTTGCATGGTAAGAACCATAAGAATGAGGGTCTTCAATTTCAATGATAAGTTTCATATTTTGAAGAAGTCACTAAAGTCTTGACTCTTCACCCAACACTCCAAAACCCAACCAAAATATGACCTTAGCCGACTAAGCGTCTAAAATTTTTAAGTTTGTATAGTTGTAGACGGACTATCTTTTGCAGTTAATATCTTTCTAAGTTTGACATGTGTTTTGGTTTGTTTGTGTATTGTGTTTTGGTTCATCTGTTTTCCGTAGTTGAAGTAGAATTGAAATCTGAAATGAACACGTTCGAACGTTTTATATACACCGTTCGAACGGAATATACGTTCGAACGTAAAGAATAAAACGTTCAAACGTGTTCGTTCCAGATTTCAATTCTACTTCAACTACAGAAAACAGATGAACAATTTTTCCAACAAAGTAAGTAAATCACCGTAACAACACCACAATATCAAAGGATTCCAACAACAATATCAAAGAATTTCAACAATTTTTCAACAAAGTAAGTAAATCATAGGAAGCTAAAAATATTATAAAAAACATACCGATAATGAGATGAGAATTGCGTGTACTGAGAAGGAACTCCACAAAAAGTAATAGAAATAATGATTAAAATGAAAATATTTGGAACTGGATGGAGGGAGCATGACGCAACTTTGTTTGTGAGGGAGTGAGAGTGGGAGAGAGGGAGATTCTGATTTCTGAGATCTGTTGCAAATATTTGAATAAAGTTTCCCGTTCGAACGGTTATTTACTAATCGTTCGAACGCGAAACCATGGAGCGGGAGAAACTCCCTCCTAAAGTTTTACGTTCGAACGGTATTTAATAACCGTTCGAACGTAAAACCCTTTAGCGGGAAAATTCCCTCTAGAGTTTCACGTTCGAACTGATAAACAAAAAGTTCGAACGGGAAATGATTCATTAAAGTAATATAGTTACTAACATACTAATATAGTTACTTATATGAATATATAGTACTAATTAAATTTATTAATTATAGTATATATATTATAATATATATATATATGATACATTAAAGTAATACTATATTAGTATTAGTACTATATATTATAGTTACTTATATGAATATATAGTACTTTATTACAAGTACTTATAGTACTTATAGTATATTAGTTATAGTACTTATTACTCATTCAATAGTTATAATTATATAGTAACTGTTTTTCCATAATTATATAATTATTATTTTGATGAATCTATATTATTATTATAGATAGGAAGGTTTTAAATTTATGAAAAATATATACTTTTCATCAAATTTTGAAGATAAAAATAATGAATCCTCCTAATGCTCTAAAACATCCTTATCCATAAATTTACTGTGGCTAAAAGTTTCACATATATGTCTTTGGCTAATCCAATGCAACTTTTTTTTGAAAAAATTCATCATATTTTACAATATTTGGCTAGATTTTTGATGAAGTCAATACCTCTTATGTAGTTAATCATAACTCAGTCAATAGTTATAACTATACCCAAACTAGGATATAAAATATAGTTATATTAAAATATTAACTTGTATATTAAAGCATTATAATACTATTATTAGGATTATTTTTATACTTTTATACTTTGTAATATCAGTATTATTATACATTAGTATAGTTATATAATTAGAAATATATTCAGAGTATTAACCGTTCGAACGGGATATTGACAAGTTCAAACTGATTTTAATACCGTTCGAACGGGTTTTTATTCCGTTCGAACGAGGTGTCACGATACTTATACACCCAGTTTGATTCCCATCAAACAAACCTTGTGCATTCGAACCCAAAACGACATCCAACTCGTCCCAGCTTATCTCCGCCGTTCAACCGCCACTCAACCGCCGAAGAAACACCCCATTTTTCTCTTCTAAGAGGTATGAGCTTCTATTGTTAATTTTTTTGAGATTAATGAGGTTTGTTTGGGAGAGGGGGGTTTCGAATCATTTGTTTGGGAGGGGGGGTTTTGGATTCGAAATCCCCCCATTTTGGTTTGGTTTGTTTGTATCTATGGATTTTAATCGGTAGAAATGATCTAGATTCACTTCTTCATCATTTATACCGATTTAATCGAGCCATTTTGGTGTAGATTAGAGTTTCGGCCATGGCTGAGTCGACTCAGCCATGGCTGTTTGGGTTCGATCTCGTTCGAACGGGTTCCATTCCATTCGAACGTGTTCATGCCAAACAGATTTATTTCTGTTCGAACAAAAACTTACCATTCGAACGAATATTAGTTGCCTGTTCGAATTGACAGAATCTTCCATTCGAACAACTATGCTAGTTCGAATGGAATATTCTTAGTTCGAACGGATTATTTCAATACAGTTCAATCTATGTGTAATTCTTAAATAATATATTTTAAATATAATATTTATAATTATATTCTTAATTTTCTTGTGGTCCAATAGGTATATTAATGGCATCTACCGGAAGAAAACGTGCAAGAGACCAAGTCAGTGAAAGTAGCACTGGACCAGCTCCTACTCAGGCGTCGAGATCTGTACTCGTCGAGCGTCAGATCGTTTTGTCTGACTTCTCTGATATTTCGTGGGAGGGACGGAGCATATAGTCCATTTTCACTGAGCGGGGATGGGTACTGATCTGTCAGCAGCAGGGGACTGCATAGCCAGATATGGTCATTGAGTTTTACCGTGCCTTGG
Source organism: Cyclocarya paliurus (assembly GCA_029856935.1). NCBI lineage: Eukaryota > Viridiplantae > Streptophyta > Magnoliopsida > Fagales > Juglandaceae > Cyclocarya > Cyclocarya paliurus. The sequence goes on along the minus strand of CM056957.1, from coordinate 2,906,858 downwards.
GAGAGGAGAGTGCTGACTCTCTTTTCTATACTCTATCAGTCCGGGGAGTTAAATTTAATTTCTCTCCCTGTATTATTGCTGAGTTCCTCGACATCCGGCGTGAGGTCGACGCATATCCTGGACCGGCTACTTCGGGACCAGCGGCTGCACCATCTGATTCTGACACACATGCCACATCCCCCACACCAGCCCCGCATGTAGAGCCGGATGATAGTGAGGATGGTAGTGAGGATGTGGAACTACCTGATGATGATTTGACAGATGATCAGGTGCGTCATCTAGTGCGAGACCCTTCAGCTCCTCCATATGATGGGAGCAAGGTGATCCGACAGGCTGATTGCATAGCATTTTTTAGAATGCTTAACTTAATTGTCGGCTATAACATCGACCCAAAAAAACACAAGACTGATTTCGGGATCGATCGAGCCAGATTTTTGTTGAGGATAGGGCGGGGGGACCCCATTGATCTGGCCTTATATTTCTTTTACCGCATCCGATCGGAGTCACGCTATGTTAGTGGAGGTAGTCTACTATTTGCACTACTGATATCTAACTTCCTATTTCGATCAGGGGTTACAGTTTCAGCGACTGAGCGGAGGTCGCCACAGATGGGGCCCTTCAACAAGATCACATTCAGCAAGAGCGAGGGGCACTTGCGGAAGGCTGCACCAGGACAGCCTAGTGCCCCGCCCACTGATCCAGTTTCTACTAGTACTACTGCCGCTGTTGAGAGACAGCCTCCTGGGGTTACTTTGGATCAGGTACGAGCTCTATTTGTTGAGTTCGTTGAACCCATTATGGAGAAGCTTAGAGATCTGGATGGGCGTGTGAAAATGTTACAAGAGGATGTTGATCTGCTCAACACCAAATAGTCTTTTTAGTTATTATTTTACTTTTTTATATTGTATTGAACATTATATAGTTGAGATGTAATTAATGTATAATTTTTATTTCTCGTGTTTGCTAATTTATTTAATTTTTTCATTTTACTTGCCGTTCATGATAATATAAAAAATAATATTATCTTTAAAGTTATATTTATATACTTTAACAGAAAATAAATCATTTTTATCGCAAAAACAAAATTAAAAATATATGTACAAATTAATAATGATAAACAAATTAATGAAAAAAAATTTCTTTCGAAGTAATAAATTTAAGTTCATATGGTTATTAACTTTTCCCGGGAAAACAAATTTAATTTTCCACCAATATTATTACTGTTCGAACAGATAATATACTGTTCGAACATAATTAATTGGTGGTTCGAATACTTTATCCCCCGTTCGAACGGTTTTTCTTTTTTAGACTATTTTTTTCGTCACAAAATATTCCGTTCGAATGGATATTTTTCCGTTTGAACGAAATTTGTATCTGAGGCAGTTTTGGAGACGAAATGAAAAATTCGTCTCCAAAAATGACTTTTAGAGATGAAATTTAGTTCGTCCCTAACTAATTTCGTCCCTAAAAATTAAATTTCTTGTAGTGAATTAACATGACATGAAAAAAATATAAACACACAATATTTTTCATAACATGCTACTTAATTATGTTTTAAATTAAAGGATATTTTTACAACATAATTCATAAAAGTAACCTCAATACTTTACAAAAATATTATTATTTTAAAATATAATTATAAAATATGCTGTGAAAAATATTGGGTAGGTATCATTATTCTTATATTATTATGCCTGTTGAAAATTAGGATATCCGAAATTATTCATTCTATATTCATATTTATCCCTTTTAATCATGATTAAAAAGGATATATTTACTTGCATATATTTAACATGGTTATATGTACGTAATTCTCATGTATTATTTATTAAAAAAAAATATTTTATATATGATTTATTCAAAAAAGGTTTATATGTACGTAATTTTGTATATACTTACTTGCATATATTCTTATATATTATTTCATCTGCATAATTCGAAAAAAATCTTTGACAGTGCAAACAACAAAGAAAAATGCTACTCTCACCACTCAAACTTAATGCTCGGTGTTACCACTCGAATTTTTTATTTTATTTTTTAATTTTTTACTTAGTAATTAAGAAAGTATTTTTTAATAATATTGTGATTTTTTTATTTTTTTAAAAAATATTTAAAAGTAATAAAAAATACATGTAAGAAAATTTTTAAAAAAAAAACTTAATTAGAATTAACGATACTTTTCGGCGGAAGCTGGGAGTGGTGGGCGTAGACCCATCCAACAAGAAATAATGTGAATCACATGACACACAAAATATAATATATATATATATATATATATATATATATATATATATTTATATATATATATATATTTAGTCATGAATCTTCTATATCAATTCTTTATTTTTATCTTTTCTAAAAAAAGAGTGACGATACGTCTAATTTTATTCATGCTAATCTTCATTTTTGGCCGAAGAATACCTCTTACACTAAAAACCATGTAATTTTAGGAGCTTTCTCATTAGACATACAAGGAAACCAACCTGCAGGCTGCAATTACATTATATGGTTTATTAAATATTTTACAGGCCTGTGGATAGCAGCGCCGTAGGCAAAAGAACGTTGATTATAGCAATCCAAGTTGTCACCATAGCTTATTCCAAATTCGTCACAGTAAGTCCTAAAGAACCCGATCCTATTAGCCACTCTCTCATCGAAACCATGCCCACATTCGAGCCCACCGTTGATTATGTTGGTGATGACACCGTAGCCTGGAACTCGACCTGCAGATATGTCCGCGGCAGAAGGTACCCATTTTCCGATTATAACATCGTGGCTGGATGGCTTGTTTCCTTGCGCCGTCATCCAAAACCATATGGCTGTCTTGAATGATAGGATCGGGTCTGTGGCTACCAGATCCGGATTATTTAGGAGATCATATCCAAGGGCTTCACCTGCTTGCCCATAATTGTAGTTCCTGAAAATTTTCAATAAAAATCCAAATCAGGATATATATCAAATTAATCTATATGATAATTGGCATTTATATTATGTAATCTAATATATCAGATTACATAAAAGTAATCTTATAAACTGATGTGATATGATATGATTTGAAAAATTGTAATATTACTTTTATTAGAAAGTAAATCTGACGAATCATATTAAATCACGTCTATTTGTAGATTTAGTAACTAGCTGTATGCAGTGTGATGCCGATCGAGAAGCAGAGATATTAATGTACATGTAGTAGAGAACTAATTAATATATATGTCAAAGAGTCATATATAGATCGAGCATCTTTGTTTAGATTTAGAGACATACCAAGTGAGTTGAATGGGTCCACGGCCATAGTATTGTTTGCCTGGAACGCATGGCCATTCTGCACTGGGACTACAATATTCCAGTTTGTTTCTTTCCGTAATAAAGCAATATCCCCATGCAAATGGACCACCTGGTGCAGTTGCCCACCCTCCTACGTACACAAAAAGTGTTATAATTTGGTGTCAGATTTTGTGACGATTATGATCATACGTACTTAAACATATATACATGATGATTAACATTAACAGATCAGTTCTGTGTGCAAATTAGCTAAACACAATAGCCAACCTGTGGTTTCATGAGAGGTTTGACCCAAGAAAGCAGCAATCTCCCTTTTACGCGTATCAACATCACCAGTGGTGCCAAAGCCAGGAAAAGATCGTGCAGCAGCAAGGAAAGCATCATAACTGTAGAACCCATTCGTACTTTCGCATCTGGGATCATTCCTATATGGGAGCAGTTTTTCGAAAAGAGATGAGCTTATGATGCTGCTAACATCGTCGCCACTGGGCGTAGGGCTTGGGGGTGGGGGTGGGGTTGGGATGATGGGAGGGGGAGGAGGAGAAGGAGAAGGGCATTGGCTCTGACAGCCAGTTCCACAGTAGTCAGCCGTGTTGCCACACCACCCCCATTGGCTACAACATAGCCCATTCGGACATAGAGCACCCCCAGCTTGCATTCCGCATTGTGCTGCTGAGGTTGATCCAGCAAGCACGAAAGCGAAAAAGAGAATCCAGGAAACAAGGTTCATTTTTATCTTTGAAGGTATATTAATATATGGGGCGATCGATATACATGTTTTGTGCAAGAGAATGGTGGGTTTATATACTGTTATTATAAGGTACATAGGACCACTTAGCTAGTGGATTTTTTCCTCGATTCATGCTCATCATCATCTGGTCACGTACTATAGAGCATCGATTAATCGATTTTTTCCTCAATTATCATCATGTGGACAACGTGGGTTGGCTGATCAGCTTAACTTCATCGACGGGGACGAATTAGCCTGGGGGTCGAGGGGGGCCCAGGGCCCCCACCTCCCTCCCGCGGGTTGAAGAAAAGATTTCACTCGGTGCACGTCTTCTTTTTCAATTTTGTTCATATAAATTTATAAGACGGTTAGTTTCTTATCAAAAATGAAAAAGCGTTCATTTTCCATAATTTTTTAAGTGGATCTTTTTTTATCATTATTAAATTAATTTTTGGTCATAAGTATTTTTTTTTTCTGAATAGTTAGCTACACGGTATGTAATTCATATACTACTTTTTTAATATAATTTTTTGTTATAAATTATTTAGAAAACCCAAAACTTAAGTTGATTTTTCACATATAATTATAATATCTTTTTTTATGATTCATATATAACTTGTTTACAAAGTTTAAACTCTTTCTTTTGATTGCAACATATGACAAATACACGTACGTAACATCTTCGAAATTAATATTGAAATAATAATGAAATTTCAAATTTTACTTTTTTCTTTCTTATATTTTTGATTTATTTATATATTGTATCACTTTGTTGATGATGTTCCTACAAAACTTCAATTGAACTATTTTTCTAAATTGAAACGTTAGAGAATTGGAGAAAAATTTCTTTAATCAATATATAAAAATGACAAATATCCGTTAATATAATTTTTTAAAGAAAATGTAATTCTCGCATGCTAAAAACATATATAACGTGGCAGAGCATTCACTTACAAACACAAATATGAAATTACAAGATAATAATAGCTAGCAAATGACATATCGGTCATTTCCCAGTACGAGACACAGAAAACTTACCACATGAGGTATTGTTAAAAATAAATATTTAAGTAATTTTAATGATATAATATTTTATACGTAATAAATAATTTTTCTCATTAGTTGCTATTCACCTTCCATAAGCTATAAAAAAAATATATCAGTCACTATTCACTTTTCATAAACTATAAAAATAAAATAAACTGTCAAATGTAGACTCATGTGAAGATAAATTATGACTAATGTATAACAAAACCCCTTCGCGTTGTCGGACAGTGGAGTTTGGTGAACTCTATCTTGCTTAGTCGGGATATGGGGCTGTGTAACCTATGTCGTGTACAGAGATGAGATTTACCGTCTGGACTAAATCATGTCAGACACGTATGTGTACTAAGAAGTTATTAATGATTGTAATTGATTTGTTTCAAGTTATATTTATATGTCCTACTTTAATGAAGGGTGATGATCCACTTTTATAAAAAAAAAGAACAAAACAAAACCCCTTATGCAGCCAGCTCTACCTAGCAAAATTCCACTTTATTCGATTAGGATTGAATTTTACGACACCTTATAGCATTAGCATTGGTCTATGCATATGCATATGCAAAATTACCTCTTTTACATAACTATTTAGCCATTCAAGCAAAACTCTCACATTGGCTTATGTATATTTGAGACTAAATAATAATAAAATATTATTTTTTTTATTATTAATTTTTTTCTAAAATCAAAATTTTTATATATATTTTGTAATTAACATCCACTATATACATTTGACATTAATAATACAAATGCAATAATAAAAAATATAATTTTTTTATATATTATATTAAAAATATAATAAAATGAAAAAAATATATATAATATATTATAATAATAAAATGAATGTGTATGTGAATATTTGTTGTGTTGTTAAGAGAGGGAGAAGAGGAAAAGATTGAGAGAGAAAGAGTGGAAGAAGAGAGAAATAATAATTAAAATATGTTTGATAGAGTGAAAATTTAGATAACAACTGTTCACTGTTAGCTAAATTTATATATATACATAAGTCAATATAGGTGTTTTTTGAGTCATATTATGTAAATATAATTTTATATATAGATATGTATAGATCAATACTAGTACTCTTACTTAATCAAGGGGATGAGAGAGAAAGAGGGGAGAAAGTCAGAAAACTTTTTTTTTTTTTTTCGGTGGTCGGTGGTGTTCTTAATCCACAACTTCCACGGGGTTAAGTACTATTAGCATACTATAGAAGAGCAGATGTGCTATCTTAAAAGGTATAAATCTTATATAAATTATATATTTATATATAAAAAAATATTTTTTAATAATAAATTTTATTTTATTTAAAGAAAACGCGCTAAACTTACCTCTTCTAAAACTGTTCGTAACCATTGCTATCGCGTCACATTCATCACAGGCTTGGAAGTTGGAACACGTCCCTGCTGACGTGTCCGCAGTAGAAGGTACCAATTTTCCAATGATAACATCGTGGCTGGATGGCTTGTTTCCCTGCACTGTCATCTAAAACCATAGTCCTGGTCTAAAAAATCTATTCAACCTTTTACTATTTATATAATTTTTATATATCATATTTTTTTTTATTAAATATTTAATATATGAATAATAAATAAATAAATTAAATTAGTTTAAAAGAATAAACTTAAAAAAAAATATTAAAATATATTAAAATTTAAAAAAATGTAGTATGTGGAGATTGGAAAGGTTGTGTAGAATTACTCTTCCTGACCATAAATAGTACTGTTTTCGTGGAGCCCACCGTACGTGATGCCTCGTAATTGATATAGGTTAAGGTAGTTGGACATGCACCAGTACTCTTATTCCAAATCTTAGGCTATAGGGAAAATTCCTATATTTATTATTCACTAATCTTTCTATAATAAATAATATTTAGATAGATATATGGTACTTTATACTTTATCACATTACATATAGAATAAGGTATTATTAAAAATTAATGTTTATAAAATTAATTTTAATGATATAACATTCTGTAATAAGTTGAGAGTTTATCACAACATCTGTATTTCAAGATTACATAATAATTTTTCAAACAGAACTATACTTTTCTCTGCTTTTCAACCATGGTCCCCGGGTGGCGTTGTCCCATATATATACATCTTCATATGGAGCTAGCAATCGGTTGAATAGTACAGGATATGATCACGTTACGTACCCACGTTGGCAATTAAGGACATCCCAAACTATCTATTCTAGCCCTTCAAACTTATCCCTTGCATATACCCAAGGGGCATAATTGTTCAGTTAGGAAGGTATTTCACGACACCTTAATCAAGGGAGAGATAGAGACAGGTACGTAGAGATCAGGGAGAAATTCAGAGAACTCTGTTTTTTTTTTTTTGTCAGTGGCCGGTGGTGTTCTTCATCCACAACTTCCACGGGTTAAGTACGTTACTTGATCTTACAAAACAATATCCTAGCTAGCTGTTAGAGTCTTAGGTCCCGTTTGTTGCATTCTATTGAGATTAATTTAGTTTAGTCTATTTTTAGATTGAGTTTAACATCTAAATACTTAATTATCAAATTACTAAATTCATCTCAACTCAAAATCTCTTTACATGTGAAACTTATAATATTTTTTAATTCAACACCTCTTTACATACGGAACCTACAACTTTTTTCAAATTTCTATAAATATATCTAAATTTATTTTAACATCTAAATATATTTAAACTCATCTTAAGTGGATTCCATAAAACTTATTCCACCATCTCAACTTACTATTATTCATAAAGAGTTTTACTCATTTAAACTCAACTCAATATCCAAACGCAGCCTTTGACATAATTTACCATAAATGAAATATTCTAACCAACGTAAAAGTAATTCTAAAGATTGACCTGATTCGACGTAATTGATTAAATTATAAAATTATTTTTATTATAAAATAAATTTAATAGATAAAATCAGATTTATTTGATTACTTTTATATAATATTTCATGACTGAAAAACTCCTCTTATCGGGCCCACATTCGATCCCACGTTTATCACAGGCTTGGAAATGGATGGATGGCTTATTTCCGGATAGTGTAATTTTTTTTTTCCTTTTTTTTCAACTATTTTTTAAACCCTTTTAATATTTAAAAAAAATCACAAAATCATTAAAAAAAACTTCCAAGTAAATTTATTTTAAAAAAAATTTTTCAGCAACAAAACATGTGTACAATTTTTCAGTGGCTCTATCATTTCTCAATCCCTATTCCTGGCCATATATAGTACTGTTTTCCTGGAGCCAATGGACGGCCTTACTGGACGTACACTAGTCTCATTTGTTTGTAAAGCAATATCCCCATGGGCCATGCATATGGACCATCTAGCGCAGTTGCCCACGGGCCACCAGTTGGTCGAAAAGAGACGAGCTTATGATGCTACTAATATCGCCATTGGGTGTTGGGGCTGGGCTTGATTTCATCGTCCAGGCCCATGCACGTACAATCTGGGCCCCCTTTTTGGTTGAAAATTTTCGGGTATTTGGGACGGAACATATCTTTTCACTTTTCAGGAACTGCGGCTTTCATTTTGTTCACGTGGAAGAACAAACGGCTACTAATTACTTTTTTTTTTTTTTTTAAATCCACACTCATTCTCATTTATAACTCATAAAAAGTCAATTACAAGCCATCTCCTGCACTACAACAGATTCAATATCAAGTGTTGCCTCTTCCATCCATAGAACTTCCGTTGTCATCTCTAAGGCCATCCTAGACAGGGCATGTGCTACACCATTTCCTTCCCTATATGTGAACTCCAGCAACCAGTCAAATCTCCTTAAGAAAACATACCTGATATCTTCCACTATTTCTCCCGCCTATGAACAATCATTCTTGCAAACTTTAACATCTTGTATCACATTCTTCGCATCTTCTTCAAAAATAACATTTTTTACATTTATCTCTTTACAAATCTCAACAACCCTCCATAATGCATTACATTCTGCCAAAAAAGGTACACCAGTAAAATATTTACCAGCACATAGAGAAAAGAGAACTTCTCCCTTACAGATTCTTGCTATTAGGTCAATACCCAATATCTGATTCACCATATCTAAGGCTGCATCAAAATTCACTTTTGTGATCCCTGCTATTGGATTTTGCCATCTAGCATGCATTCTGGTCTGTACCGTTACCCCATCTGCCTCTTATTTCAACCTCTGAGCATCTCTAAACTCATCCAAATTCACCAAAGCAGAATTTATGATCTTTTTTGGGCTACAAAAAGAACTCTAAAAAATGAACATATTTCTTCTAGTCCACACCCTTTTAAAAACAAGTGCAAGCTCTTCAAGTTTTGCTGCCTGGAACTGTTGCTGCATCCTTTCCCATATGATGCAAAAATCTTCATCACTACAACTCCATTTTTTAACAATACTCTACTCTTTTGCCCATACATCAATAGTTGTAGGACAATTCCATAATGCATACTGTATAGTTTCTATTTCACTGCAACAAATTGGGCAAGGGTCATCTTTTACTACCTTTCGATGAAATAACTTTTGCTTTGTTGATCCTGGGACGTTTAGCTTCCAAACATTTCCCCACATTGGCTTTCGTGTAGAATTGTTTGAAGATTCCCCACACATTTCCTTCTCAATACTCTTTCCTAAATGATAAGCACTTCTAGCTGAAAAGTTACCATCCTTGGTATAACCTCATATTACTTTATCCTCAACCCATCTTCTACTCAACGGTATGCTACACATTGTAAGAGCCTGTTCTTTCTCAAGAATTCTGTATATGAGCTTTTCATTCCAGCAGCCTATATCCTCAATTATCAATGGCTACTAATTACTAAATTATCATTTATAGGATCTCAAATGGTATGTGTTTAAAAAAAGTATGGTAATTTAAAGGTGTAAATTATAATTAAAAATGTCAAATTTTAGATGAAGTTTTTATGAGCACAATATACACTTGTATTCCTTTATTATTTTGATCTTCGTGGTATACTCCCCCTAGGTCTAAGATTCGAATACTCGTGCAAACAATTTCTAAAAATTATATGGAAAAACTTGCCTCCCCTTAAATTAGTTGAAACTTTGTTCTCAAACATCCAATATTAATAAATAAATAAAATTCTAAGCGTTGGATTTTTATTATATTTTTTTAAGAGTAATGCTAGGCTGTCGCCTAGTAGTGATCGTTGGGCGTGCTACCTAAACAAAACTCATATATATTTTTTTCACATTTTTAAAAAATAAAAATAAAACATCAATACAATAATAGTCACTTCTTTAAATAGTAAATAAAAAAAATACATTATAAGAAGACAAAATAACATTATTTTTCTTAAAGAATTACGTTATATATTATATTTTAATCTCACTCTCAATACATCATGTCACTATTTATCAATCCTGATTCCTGACGTTCCTCTTTATTTTATTTTTTTAAATAATATATTCAAAAGTATATGAGTAATACGGCCATGTCAAACCAAATAAAAAATGTTTAGGTGTTTCATACCATCATGTGTATTATATATGGGTAATGATACCCTTATTACTATTTCACTACTCTTTTATTATTTATATTATATTTAAATTTTTTTATTATTTTATTATTTTCTTTTAACTATTTTTTAATATCCTTAATCATTAAGAAAAAATTAAAAAAATATATAATTTTACTAATAATTGCTTTTTTAACTATAATTTATTTTTTTATTATATATTACGTTACATATACGACAAACTAGCCATGAGCAGTGAGGCGTTACATGGCATGAGCTACGAAAAAGAACAATGCCAAGATAAGATATATTTTAACCAAAGTGCAATATGTACATACACTGCTAAAAGGAGGGGGAAATGACTAAAAAAATATGAAGCATTAATGGCCGTTGGTTTGAAATGATATAAAAATTGTAATATATAAATATATATTTATTTGACTTACTTTTCTGCATTGACGGGGAATTGATTCCGCACGCATAAAGTATGATGCACATGAATCACGGCAGCTTGTTAATCTATTGTCATATATGCATTACTCTGACTAAAAATAAATTTATAGAAAAAAACTTCACTTTCTATCTATAATTATTGTGTAAATAATACTGTCGTGTTAGATGCGCTTAGAGTCGTCTCTACTCTAAAGTCTTTAAATTAACTTACAAATATATTTTTTTGATCGATCATGACGATCCGCTTCGAGTCTATATGTGTGTCATGAGTCATGATTCACGCTTTTTTGCTCATCATCACTCAATTAAACCCGACTCCCCTAGTTGAAGCCCGGCCACCGACAACATCATATTTAAGTATGCCAATTATTAGGATTGTAAACGACAGTCGTTCAACTCTGCAACTGCTTCTTTCTTGGGCCGCTTAATTATTTGAATAATGCAAGCTGCCTCATTTTGACGGCTCGAATATTTATTTTTTTAATTTTAATTTTTAATTTATTAATTAAAAAAGTGATTATTAATATATTGATGTATTTTTATTTATTTCTTATTTTTTAAAAAGATTTAAAAATGTTAAAAAAATAAAAATAAAAAATAAAATTTGTACTAGTGGGCACGCCCAACGGTTAAAGCTGGGTGGCACACTAGCACTACCCAAGACCAAATGCACTTTGCCTTACCTATGATTATGAAGAAAGTTTTTTTTCCCCTCATATTAATTAATGAGAACTCTTATCGACAAACAGATTATACAAAATAAACTCACAAACTAATGTGATTTCATGAAATTCATTAGATTAATTTTACAATAAAAGTAACTTTACAATCTCACATACAACATCAAGCCACATTAATTTGTGAACTTACTTTTGTATAATCTCTTTGTGGCTAAAATATTTTTCTTAATTACTAATTGCCATCGATCATCGTCTATTGCTGGTGTGTTAAGGACCTCGGTTTAGTCTCTAAACACTATGTTGTCCTCGTCTTGGTTTTCTTTGTGATGACTGAATGCCTTAGCCTTCTTGCTTGGTCTTTGATTAATAATGACACATATGATGGTAATGATGGATTCCTAAATTGATGAAGGTATGGTGTTTAGCGATGAAATTGATGATGATGATGAGTTCGGGTGATCTAAGTGATAATTTAGTGTGTTTGATGCAATGTGGAACGGCTTGAAGGTTGCTCTTGATATTGGGACCACTTGGGTAATGCTTAGCGTTGGTATTGTAGAGTTAGGTTAGGGTTTTGGATGGTGGCTAAGGGTGATCTCGAGATTGGGAAGAGTTGGCTTAGGGTTGGAGTGTAGGATGAGATGATAGGATTTGGAAGGATGTGGATGAATAAGGCTAGAACTCCTAGATTGATGGAGTCTATTTGGGAAAGGCAAGAAAGATGAATATGGATGGTGTTTGAATGAGTCTAAAGTTGTTCCTTAAGTTTAGAGATTGGCTAAGGTAAGATGAGATTTGGATATGACAAGAGGATGGAAGTCTTTAGTTGACTTGAGAGATTCTAGGAATAGAGTATTTTAGGGATAGGATGATTCTAGAGAAGTTCCTAGAATTAAGAGATGGCTAAGGTAAGATAAGGAACGTCTTTGGTGGAATTGAGTGATTCTAGGGATGTTCCTAGAATTAAAGGATTGGAGATGGAAGATATGATTTGAATATGGCAAGAGGATGAGAATCTTTGGTAGAATTTGGAAAGATTGAGAGGAGTGAGCTAAGATTCCTAAATGGTAAGAATTAGTTTAGGAACGATTGAGTTTTGGTTTTGACAATGGAAGAAGGTCTTTGGTTGACTTGAGTGATCTTAGGGATTGGGTGATTTGAGGGATTGAGTGATTCAGGGATGGAGAGATTTAAGGGATAAGAGATGAAATAGAAATTCCTAAGATCGTGGAATTGGATTTGGAGATGAATCAAAGATTTCTAAAATGTAAGAATTACCTTGTGGGAGTTTAGGGCTTAGTTGGGTGAATGGTGGCTAAGGTTAGGATTTCTAAAGTTTAGAAGATCTTTATGGAAGGCTAGGGTTTCCAACTAAGGCAAGATATGTATATGGAAAGTTGGAGGCAATGTGGATTTCGACTAGGGCTAATGTGGATGGAGGAATGCTAATTTTGATAAATGGCAAATATGAGAATTATGGGATTGGAAAGATGGAGGCTTAGGGAATTTCAGTTATGGCAATTGGTGGAATGTATAGAATGTGGATTTGGTCTTAGATGATAAAGGAAAGATAATTATACTTGGAAGATGAGATAAGATGAGAATTTTTAAAAATTTTATGATTAGTGTTAAGATGAAAGTTTAAAATATTATTTTTTAATATTATTATTATTTTGGGATTTAAAAAAGTTAAATTAGAATTTGAAAAAGTTGAATTGTTTATTATATTTTGTATGAAAATTTGAAAAAGATGTAATGATGAGATGAGATAGAGATAAGATGAGATTTCTCATCTTTGTTTCCAAACATAACCTAAGATTTTAGTTTTGGTGTTTATAGATATTTGGGAAATCAAAGGATATGAAGAATATAGCTTAGGATATGTTTGACATGCGAGAAAATACAAGGAAAATATATGACCAAGTAGAAAAGATAAGAACAATGTATTTTTGAATATAGAATGAAAAACATGGACAAAAGATTAATAAAATGAATCAACACATATTTACGAATTGCAAGATGATGAAACATAAGATCGATAAAAAGAAAGATAAGTGATTCAACACCAATTCACGAATTGCAAGATGATGAATCATAGATAAATAAATGGACAACACCTATTCACGAATTGCAAAGTGTTAATTCTCTCCCTGAGATTCACGAATTTCACCCAAAAGAACCCAAGAGCAAAAGCACCGAAAGTATTCTTCAAGAACAAACCGTTCCACAAGGAAAAATTGTCAAATGATCCAAGATGTAAACTAAGATGCTAAGCGTCCTATTTATAGAGATTACAAAGTGAAAACCCTAATAAGTTCCTTGATAAATAAATAAATAAGTGATAGTGGTGTGGGGCCTATAGGGGCCATGGCATTGGCCCTTGGTGGCCTAAGCTGGCCCATGGCATGGGCCATGGGCATGTTGTGCATGTGGCTGGCATGGCCTTAGCATGGGCCTGGGCGTGGGGCTGCCCACTAGTACATCGCTAACAGGGCCCAGGCTGATGATGCTGCTGTTGTGCACGTTGGCATAGTTGCTGATGCGTGGCTGGCATGGCTCAGGCAGGTGGGCTAGGCATTGGCATAGTTGGCATGCGTGTGGCATGGCCCAAGCAAAGAGCCTGGGCGCTAGTGCCTCTGGTGGCATGGCTGGCATGGTTGCCTGGCTGCACGCAAGGGTTGCTGATGGCATGGCCTAGCATGGTTGTTGGGTGTGCCTACTGCTGCTGTTGGTGTGCTGTCATGGCCCATGGGGCTGTCAAGGCATATCAACTACAGTGTCAAAGGGTTGTCATGGCATATCAGTGGTAGTGTCAAGGGACTATCATGGCATGTTAGCGACTGTTGTGGCATGTCAACAACAATGTCAAGGGGTTGTTAGGGCTGAGCCATGGCATGGTTAAGAGGGAAAATGTGAGCCACGTTCTAATTGACCCGTGCCATTCCTGCAATCTTCCTAGGGTATACACTAGACTCCTAGGGAAGTCTTCTAAAGCTAGGCTTGACCCCGAAAGTGGCCCCATCTCGGCTATCCATGCATGCCTAGGACCTTGTCCTAAAGCGATTTTTGTTGGGGTCTTGTCATGATGATTCCCCTCATCATCAAAAGCTTTTTCAAAAGGTTGATGAATAAAGTAGTTGGAAAACCGATTAATGTAGGAGTGTACAATATTATTAGTGTTAAAGTCGTGTCTTGTACATCTTTAAACCAGGTTCCTGCAACTCGGATTTTTAAAACTAGGTCTGCCAAAACGAATAAGAAATAAGTTGAGAGAGGATGGCCTTGGGACCAAAGAATCTCTTATGCCAAGGTTAGTAGAGTATTTAGGGAGTTTGTAAATAATGAGAGATTCTAAAGCGCTTTTTTGTACATGAAAATTGCTATTTATACCGTGAGTCTGGGAGGACAGATCATGCTTGCCCCTATGGAGCCCATATCCTTTTTTATTATTCTATTTGTTAGTGTCCTTTAATGCGGTGTATTTCTGCGACGACATCATTAATGTAACATGTTGCTCGAATAGTGGTGTTATTAATGCGGCGTGACTTTCTGATCGCTTTATTTTTTCAGGCCATGTTGACTATCCATCAATGTTCCCTTGTCAGAAAATCAAAAGTTCTCTATCTTTCACGTTCTAACCTGTACGAGTCCCCATGAGCGGGATGCAGCCGATCGACATCGGGCCTATCCATCTCATCAACTATCATTGCTTACTTTCCCATGCAAGAGAGTTGCTTCGTGAGCAAGTTTGAGCCATGGGACCGAGTATTGAGGTGAAGTCTATTACTCTTGACCAAGCACGTAATGGACTTGTGAGTGAGGGAGAAAATCCTTTACAATTAGTATTGTGGGAATTGGCAACATTGACAAAAAGAGAAAGATGAGAGAGGTAGTAATAAACTAAACATACTTACACGACCTCATAATTTGAAGTTGGGCAAACAAACCTTAATTTTGATTATTAAAAAAAAAAAAAAAAGCAAACCTTTTGTTTATATAAAGTATAAACAAATATATTTATATATATATATATATACAACCGTCCTAATTCGTTAAGCCGTCGGCCATACTAATAAAACAGCGGCTATGATTGATGAATCAATGAATCCATATATATATATATATATATATATATATATATATATATTTATGCCAAAAAATGATAAATAAGTACTACTCATGTATAATAGAATGTATTATTATTATTGCTGATTGATGAATGAATCCATTAATTGGTCAACCAATTATGTCATTATCTCAATAATCAGTGATAACATTATATCTAATATATATATATATATATATATGAATAAATATATACTATAAAAAAAGATAGACATCAAGTCATGAAACCTATCGCTCATTTATGTATATAATAATATTATATTAACATGTTGGCCGAGTTGTTATCTCATATGGCGCCATAGATGCATTCTATATAATAATAAATTTGTCTGTATGTGTGTAGAGTATGTGTATATATATATATATATATAGACTCAGTTATATACATATATATACATTAATTGGTTTTGGGAGCATAGATAGCTAGGTCAGTAATTAGCTAGGTGCTGGGGTTACAAGTAAAATAATATCAATATGGAGGATGTTGTCCAATGCTCGGCAAACTACACTCCTCTTTCCCCAATAAGCTTCTTAGAGAGAGCAGCCATTGTATATGGAGATAAGGTTTCCATGGTTTATGGTACAGAGAAAACTTCGTGGAAACAAACACATCAACGCTGTATCAAGCTTGCTTCTGTTTTGGTCCAGTACTTTGGAATTTCTCGTGGTGATACTGTAAGTATTGTTTTCGCTTTTTTTTTTTTTGGTTACCAGTACTGATCATTGAAGTAATGTCAATTAAACTCGAATGAAAGAGGACACACACATGAATCAACACACGAGAACGCAGCACTTTTAGTACATAATTCTTCCAAATTCTTATGGGTTCTTAATCAATGAAAAACATTCTACATATATGTGATCATTTAATGGTATTTTATTGAGATCTCTTTGGATTTTTGTTTTTCAAAAAATTAAGTAGAATACATTAAAAACATTGAAAAATTCGATAATTCCTTTGCTTCGATGACTAAATCTATATATACCAGCCTATGATCTTCCTCAAATTTCTTCAACTCTGATGATGAAATATTTACAAGCCGATCAGGAGTAGGAGTAGGAGGAGGAGGAAGAGCATTGACCTTGTTGGTCTCCTCATGGACTCGTTTACTTGTTAAAGTTGCCCTGTGTGGTCCTGCATGGTTTCACCTAATTAACTTGAAAAAATCTACAAAACCTCCTACTTTGTGTAGATTTTTTTGTCTGATTTGTAGACTTTTGTGAGAGGATAGTGGACATGAGTAGACAAGTTTCATCCATAAATTTTATTGTATACTGTTGAATTGTTCATGGGAATCTCTTTAATATTATTAAATATTTAATAAATATGGTGGGCACCCTTATTTGCATTCAAAAATCATCTCAACTCAACTCATCTTATTTCATCATTACAACTTTTTTAAATTTTCACATAAAATATAATAAACAACTTAACTTTTTCAAATATCAAAACAATAATAATATTAAAAATAATATTTTATTCAACTTATCTAAAACCATATCAATTCATCTCTAAATCCAAACGGGGGTATAAATACTTCGAATAGAAATTTTAACAATTTTATGGATCTATTTATCTCCTATTTAGATTGTAGAGTACTTCGAATAGAAATTAACTTTGAATAATCTTGATCCAATATACACGTACGATTACATTAATGCTTGATATATGTATTACACACATATAATATAAGTTATGCTATGTACAGTCACTTTTGCGCACTTCACTGATGTGATTAGCCAAAATAGTTATTTTATAGAAAAAGTAACTCAACCAATCATATTAGTGGAGTACGCAAAAGAGCATGCAAAAATGACTGCACATAGAATTTTTGTATATATATATATATTTTGGCACCAATTTATATTGCATTTAATAGGATCAACTCATTCCGGATAAATGTTTGATTCTTGTTCTTAATGGTTCTAGAAGCATAACATGATAGGTAAGGGAGTCATGAAAAACTTTTCAAAAGAGGCCGCAAATTAATATATGGAAGATGATGATCAACTTATAACTCTTTTACAATTATTGTAAGAATAGTCATTGTATATTGTAATGGTAAGTTAATGGTTTGGTGAGAATAATAATTAAAATGATGAAGAATATAACAAATTTTTTAATTTAAAAATGGATGATTAATTTTCCAAGAGTTCATGAGAAAGTCTGAATATATAAATTAAAAAAAGCATACAAGACATCTGTCATTTTCTTCTATGATGAGCAGGTTGCTGCTATAGCACCAAATGTTCCAGCACTCTATGAGCTGCATTTTGGCGTTCCGATGGCTGGAGCAGTTCTGTCTGCACTCAACACCAAGTTGGATGCGACCATGTTAGCTTTGTTATTAGAACAGTTAGAGGCCAAAATCATTTTTATCTTCTACGAGTTCGTCGAGGTAGTTTTCGAGGCATTAAACATACTCTCCGACAGAAAAGGCAAGCCCCCAGTACAAGTAGTACTTGTTCTAATAGCAGAGAGTGATCAAATTACAGCACCCTCAATACTTCTTAAAGGAACCCCAGCAGGCTGTAGCCTGGAATATTACAATGCTCTTCTTGCAAGGGGACGAGCAGATTTTGAGATTGTACCACTAAAAAATGAGTGTGATCCCATCTCGGTGAATTATACTTCAGGCTCAACTGGGATTCCTAAAGGAGCAATATACAGCCATAGAGCTGCCTACCTCAATTCACTTGCAGCAGTTTTTCGCAGTGACATGAGACAAATGCCAGTGTTTCTTTGGACTGTTGACATGTTTCGCTGCAATGGGTGGTGCTTCACTTGGGCAATGGCTGCACTTGGGGGCACCAATATCTTCCTTAGAACTGAACTCTCCTCAAAATTCATATTTGATGCAATTTATATTCATAAAGTAACTCACTTGTGTGGTTCACCCACCATTTTGAAAATAATTGCAGACGCTCCGGCTACTGATCATCAGAGGCCACTCCCATCCAGGGTGAACATTACCGTTGCTGGTGTATTACCACCACCCCAAATCCTCATGAAGGTTACCGAACTAGGATTTAACATCAGCGAGGGCTATGGTATGACAGAAGCTCTTGGCCCAGCAGCCATTCTAGGACCATGGGAAAGCAGATTGCAGAATTCTTCAAAATTTATAATGGATGAACAAACGGAAAGAATAAAGGGTCGTGAAGGGCTTCACAACCTTATAATGGATGGTCTAGATGTGAAAGATCCGAAAACCATGAAGAGCATACCTTGTGATGGGAAAACCATTGGGGAGGTAATGCTTAAGGGCAATGCTTTGATGTTGGGGTACATTAAAAATCCAAAAGTAACTCAAGAGGCTTTTAGGGGTGGATGGTATCATTCTGGGGACCTAGCAATCAGACATCCAGATGGCTTGGTACAAATAAAAGACCGTGCAAAGGATATCATAATCTCTTCCGGGGGAGAGGCAATAAGCACACTTGAGGTGGAGGCAGTGTTGCTAAGTCATCCAAAAGTGTTGAATGCTGCTGTTGTTGGGAGAGCATCTGATGGCCACCCGCTGGGGGATCAGGCTCCTCATGCGTTTGTGAAGTTGAAGAAAGAGTGTGGTGTGTGTACGGCGGAAGAGATTATTATGTTTTGCCTGGATCGATTGCCCAAGTATATGGCTCCTCACAGTGTCGTTTTTGGGGATTTACCAGTCAATTCAACTGGTAAGATACAGAAATCTGTTCTCAGAGAGAAGGTTAATATTACAGCTGGCCTGGCTCTCCAAAAAGGGCTCCAATAGTTGTAATGCTCGGTTTGTTGCTTGAATTCCTTGGTATCTGAAAAATGAACCCCCTAGCTAAGGCCCAATGGATCATCGTATGAATGTTAGTATGCATTATGATTGATAATGGGTGATTTGGCCATGTTTGTGATTTGCTGTATGTCTATCCTAGGTATTCTGGTTCCTTTTGCCTGCAATTTGAGTGATCTTTTCCTCCCCTTTTTTTCATTGCAAATTCATTGTAATAGACTCGTGGCTTAATTTGTTGGTATCGTAGACTAGTTCAAACAAAGTGCAATTCCCCATTCATTCAACCACTGCCAAAAATCCAAACACACTTTCTTCCTTTTTGTGATGAAATAGAAATAGGATTATGAACTGTGTCCGCTGCAAGCATTTATGACATCCAGTAATTATTGAAGACAAGCACAAACACGCAGAGGGAGAGAGAGGGAGATAGAGAGAGAGAGAGATCTTATGAGCAAAACCATTGGAAGATTATTAAGCTACTACAGTCCATTTGAGACTACGAATGAAGGAAACAAAAACATAAAAAGTCGCTCATTTAAAGCATAAAACACCATGTCCCTGGAACATGACTAAACCAACCAACAATACATTCATGAAGTGACAGAGGGAAAGAGAGCAACAACAACAAAGTGAAGATGAAATCACATTTCCTAAGCAGTAAGGTCCTCCTCCTTGTGGGTCTCAATGACAACATTAGACTGAGGATAAGCAACACAAGTAAGAACCCACCCCTCACCAAGCTGGTCATCATCAAGGAAGCTACCATCAGACTGGTCCAGAGATCCTTCCACAACTTTCCCTGCACATGAAGAGCAAGAACCTGCTCTGCATGAGTAAGGGAGATCAATACCAATCTCCTCAGCCTGGTCCAGGATGTAAACATCATCCGGGCAATCAAACTCTAGTGGCCCGTCAGGTGTAAGGAGCTTGACCTTGTGAACAGCCATGGCTGTAATGCGCCCTCCACGCCCGGACTTTATGCCGAAAAGAGCCTGGCCAACACTAGGAAGGGATCGTAGGCTTGTCACCGGCTGCCGGCGAAGGAAGGAAGTGCTAACCATGGTGCCAGAGAGAGCAGCTGTGGTTGCCATTTTCTTTCTTTTGTTTTGTGGGTGAAGAGAGTTGGGGGATATGATAGCTAAAGAGAGATGAGAGACTACTAATGTTGATAACTGGGAGGGCTTGTGGAAGAAGCGTGGCCTATTATTATTAGGCGTCCATCACCCCCTATCTGCCACGTGGCAGCCTTTTGAGGCTCGCTTTATCTTTTTATCATCACCTCAGATTTATTGGTGGCTCTGGTCGACACAATCCTCTTGATCCTCCTTCTTTTCTTCTTCCTTCTTTTTTCCCTCAGCATATCTTGGATGGGCTTTGTTTTATTTCTTGGTTCTAAGTTTTCTATAGTTAGAAGTGAATTTCAATTCCTATTTGGGATATATTTCCTGCAATTATTTCTTTGATCTGGTATTTTGCATACAAGGAAATTGAGAAACAAATAAAGGAAACCAAAACAAAAAACAAAAGAACAGAAAACACCTAAATGTCTAAAGCAGGGAGTCATGGCAACCACACACGTCAAGTTATCCATCACTTTCGCTCCCGACCCAAAAATTTTTGAACACAAAATAGAGAGACAACCCTATTGATTCTCACATATTCAGAAGCACAAAATTCATTACTTAAAAGTCCTCGCCTTCACAAGTTCCTTTGTCCCAGAGACGTGCAAGTAGCATAACAAAATAATAATAATAAAAAAGGTGGGGTAAATTAGGCATCGATCCTTACAAAGGCACCTATTTGTAAGGGGGCAAAGAAGAAATAATTCAAATGATAGGCGGATTCGATATTTTGCTAAACTTCCAGACTATGGAAACAATTTCTGCATCCTAAATTAAGGCTTTCACTTACAGCCGGGGAAAGCACAAAAAGAAGAAGAAGAAAGAAGAAGAAATAATAATCTCAGGGCATCCCCAGTCTAGAGAGAGAAGAATACATCCCCATCCTCAAACCCTGTGATTTTGATCCGTAGACAATGCCAAGTCCCTTGTACATGACCCACAAGCTTCCTCTCAAAATTTATTGTCAACCAAAGAGCGCAGGGAAGTGTCATTCGGTCTCTTTCCTCTTCAGAAGAATGCTAGTCACACTTGATGTTTCTGTAGATCCTCCTCACGAACAAATTCGAGCCCAGGTAACCAACAGCTCCTACACACGTAACAGGAAAAAAAAAATCAATGCTCAAGTAAAAAGGGATCATCATTTTTTGTTTTTTTGGCCCAAAATAGGAGCTATCAAATGGAAGTTTTCAGCGACACAGGCAGTATAAACTGAATTTCAATTCTATGTTAGCTCAAAATTCAAACCAAGTTTATTGGGCTCCTTAACCCCCTTTTTTCTTAAAATTTCCGTTAAATCTTCTGAAGCCTTCAAGCACGAAACTTCAGTGAATGTATTAAGTTTTAGATCCCTCGGAGAGAGCACAAGCATTAGAAGGAAAATAAGATAAAATAACTATCGAGTCTCAAGAGGGAGAGCCTTTGGTTCCCAAAAAGATGACTACAAAGCAACAAACAAAGGTAAGTCTCAATATTGAAAATTCAATAGAACTGTGGAAACTCACCGCAAAGGATTCCTAAACCGAGACAAAACATCAAAGTGTATCCAAAATAGAAGCTGGTCTGAAAGAAGCCGAACATCTTGGTCTTCACATAATAGTAGTATACTGAGTACAGATACACATAGACAGCTGTCGAGGCAGCAGAGAAGAAGGAAGTCCACTGCCAATGATAGTTTTCAGCATTTAACAAGAAGTATGTCCCCACAATGGTCACACAAACAGTGACGATAATGAGAATCAAGAAAACCAGCAGCATAAACCCATACACATAGTACACCTGTTGCACACAAAGCAAGAAGAGTTACTCAGCTTCGATAGACCTTTAACCATATTGTGCACACTTTCTGATTACTAGTGTTGGAAAAAAAAAACATCCATCAATCTGAAAAACCATTAGGAGATATTAATTAAAAGGAAAACCATCAAGAAATATTAATACTCACACCATAACATAAAAAAACTGACTCAGGTTCTCAGGCACGCCTAAAAAATAGGTAAACAGAAGATTCAAGACGCTAGTAACTATCAACATAAGGATGTCACCGTTCATTGTATCTGAGAGAGATGCAAGTCAGTTCTTGGAAACCCTAACTCCGTATTGTTAAAACCATTTTACAATGTTATTAAATGACATATTTTTAATATTAACCAGCCGAACATGAGAGTGACTCAAACAAAATATCGAAGCGATTCCACCATCTTCTGTAACACCATATTGGATTCATTATGTACCCAAAAAACCCATAGAATGGTAAAACCCACCTTGTAATTCCAGAACGATGTGAAGACAAAATACATCTCAATGAATATGCTGCCAAAGGGTAGCAACCCACCCATCATTGAGACTACAGATGGTGTGAGATACCATTTCTTCTCAGGGATTGGACGGGGAATGGTCTTCACACGACAAGGATTGTTTGGAGCACCACTCCAGTTTCTTCCAACAACCGTACCAAGAAGAGCCAAAGGGAAAGAGATGAAAGCCCAGATGACAAAGACAACAACCATTGTGCCAAAGGGAATAGCTGCTAAAGACCCATAGAAGATAGCAATTGTGTTCAAGATGAACCCAATACCGAAGCACATAAATGGAAATAGAGATGCGGTGAGAATCATAGACTTTATCCAAGTTTTACCTGGCAGAACAAAATGGAGTTATGCAAAACTGTAATAATAATCATCTAAGAAAAGCATCAAGATGTTTATTTTATCTTACTTATCAAAAAGAAAAAAGAAAAGCGTTAAGATGATGAAACAAAACCCTTACTTACCCCCATGGCGTGAGTACATCCCACCACTCACATAACCAGAAATGAACGATGTAAGAGCATAACACACAATGAAAGTTGTGACAATTGCTCCTCGCCTGAGCCATATCAATAACAATCGAAGGACATTATAGCAGCTATGAGAAGATGAAAGGAAAACATATGCAGTGATTGTGCTACCATAAAATGCATGTATGTTGTACAGGATCAACCATGAGTTCTCAACTTACCCAACATACAACATGCCAACAATTGCCAACAAGATGACGAGGAGAACAAGCAATGCAAGCTGGGCACCTGTCCCAACAACAGCCGAAAGAAGAACTAAATTGCGAGGAGGCCGAAAAACATCCCCATGCACGAGTTTCCAACCAGACTCTTCACTAACATCTCTTTCCTAAAGAACAAGCACAAAAACAGCAATCAAGGACTTTATAGTGAGCAGCAATTACAGATTCTTCAATTATAAAAAGTCAATAAAGCATTAATATAGAAAATGACAATAGAAATACAAGTAAATGGCACAATACCAGAGTCTCCAAGTCATCATCTTCCCGAGCATATTTTGCATAGTCATTCCTAAGGGTCCGCATTAATATCATTGACACCAAACCAGTAAGGAAGATAACCATCATGAACGAATTAAAAATGGAGAACCAATGGATCTGCATATTAACAATGCACATGCAACTCTCAATAACAGATAAGTATGGCAATGAGTGGAAAATCAGGCAGCCAATGACCACAGATTAGTCAGAAATATTTTTTTGATACTCGTAATAATGCATAAAGTGGTGGAAATAGAAAAAAAAACAATGGGTTACCTGGTGCTCAAAGAAAGGGTAATCCAAATAGACATCAAAGCGACGTGCAAAAGTTACATTTGTTAAACTCCATTTGACCGAGTACGTCATATCCAATTTTTTTCCAACTGCCAACGGCTTTGCGATCTCTTGAGTGAGATTCACATGAATGATCTACAAGATAGAAGCTTCATTATGATGCTAGGGTGAATCCTAAATCCCATCATAGAAATCATATGCAATTTGGAAAACTGCAAACCTGATCTTTGTTATAGTGGATGACAATTTTCTTATGTGTGAAAAGGGCATGCTTCTCACCATTCTTATCTAGATGCATCGTACCGACAAAACCTAAATGTTGAAAAAAAAAAAATGAATTATCCAATCATGTGCAAACTCAACTACAAAAAACAAAAGTGAGTTAAATGCATACCCCATAAAGGCAGATCATCTGAACTTGTATCCAGCATGTCGAGACCAGTATTAGAAAACAGGCAAGAAGTTAAGAGTGAGTTCTCCAACATAGTAAATAAAGGGAAAAAAAGACCCCAAAGCAAACCAAAATAACATGTAAGAAACATATACAGCAGCCCATATATGCATTTTTTAGATATATCTAGTATAAGGTAATATGGTTATTAGATTAACATATCTAAACCCCTTCCTAACTAGGTGTAATCACATGTATACTTCCTGTGTACTTGGGCTATGCCTAGTCTACATCAATAAAATATCTTATTACTTATATAAAAAAAAGATTAACATATCTAAACCCACGTAGAAATTTGCAACAATAAATAGTCGTAAACTGTGCATAAAAGGAAAAAAAAAACTTATTACTTATAAAAAGAAAACACCCAACCCGCCCAGAGAGGGAGGGAGGGAAAATCAGTGCCTCTGGCAAACTCAAATTTGCACGAGTCATAGCCAAGGTTTCAACAATGAAGCTTGCTGGAAATTCGGCGATGAGGTTTGCTCGGAACTCTCACCTGGTTACACCCATAGCAGTATATAGTGTGAACAAATAAAATAGTTGCATTAACAAAATTATCTTTAAGGCCCCGTTTGGATAGTGAAAGTGTTTCATCTTATCTCATCTCATCATTACAACTTTCTCAAATTCTCACACAAAATATAATAAACAATTCAACTTTTTCAAATCCCAAAACAATAATAATATGAAAAAATAATATTCTAACAATATTTTATTCAACTTTCATCTAAAACCATCTCATCTCATCTCACTATCCAAACAAAAATTAAGTGTTACATACTCTCTATGGCATTGCTTTTCCCATGGAAAATTAGCCTTACCCCCCCCCCCCTCTTCTCTTTCAGGCACTCATGTACCACTATAAATAAAAATTCTAATTTATGACTGTACACACTCCCCACATTTATGAACTTTCTACAGAAATCTCATACCCATCAACATTCAAATAATTCACACTGAAATAATCTTCACATTGTATTAGCAAAAAACTGATGGATACAGAGAAGAACATACCCACGAAAAATTCAAGCCAGTAATTATTCTCAATTGCATCCTTGAACTGTTTAACCTTTGCTTCATCAAGATCCAGAGGACAAATGACAGCCTTCTCCACGTTTTCTGTGCAAGAAAAAAGTCAATACATGCAACTAAAATCAACAAATATAAGCCTTGGTCACAACCTTGTTAGGGTTGGCTCAAACATTCTACCTCAAAATAAAAATTAAGGGTTATGACTGAAAATTTTCTTACTTCCAAACTTTATTTGGATCTGGCTGTCAATCAGTTCATTTCCACCAAGTACCTCGCCGAGACCACCCCATTTGTGAGCTGCACTGCCCGGAGGACGACAAAACGGAAGGCTGTAATAATTGTAGGTTTCTTGTGGATTATTATAGGGGCCAACTTTATTTACCCAAAGGGTAACTGGGTCATCTTGCTGATACTGAAGAAGAAATGAAGGGGGTGAAAAAGGTATCAATTAATTTCAGTGGCAGTTCGGTTCATCACAAGCTATTTATACACACTACAAGTTGAGTTCATCCAAGACATATTTCACAACAATGTATACACAGAAATAATTTGGAATATACGAAAGGCCAGCTCATCCTATAAAATACTTTTTTAAGAAAATAAGTAATGCTAGTTACATCCATAAAAACTTCAAAAGAGAGAGAGAGAGAAGCATTAATAAGATAATTTTCTTATCAGATTAGTGTGCCTTTTTCTACTGCAGACAAGACTCATGCACCCATATCAAGCTTGTTATTTTACCCACTGCCCCTTGGTTAAGGGAGGAGGAAATGCTAGTTTTGATTTGAACATTGTTTGAGTTTTTTTTCTTATGATGAGGAATCCCGAAGACCATGAAAAAGCAATGTGCCTTTAACCTAAATAAACCCCAGACCCGTATGACGCATCCCCATCACACGGATCGGGTAAATCATTGCTTTTCACTGATGGGACGTGGCCCCTAGAAAATTTTTGCACCCAAGGGTTCAATCCTTAGACCTGGAAAGAGCATACTACCAAAACCAACTTTCAAATGCATACTTGTTACCAAGTGGCAGCCGCATGGAAAATGATGCCTCTGTGTATTTGGTTGAAAAGAAACGAGAGGTGCTTTAATGATAGGGAACGCAATATAGATGCATTTTGGAAGTTTTTTATAAGTACTTTGCTTAGCTGGTTCTCTGCTATTGTACTCAAGGGAGGGGCTGTAAATGAGTTCTTGTCTTCGCTTTTCTAGTATTAGAATGTAATTAGGTGTTTTCTTTGTATACTCTCTGTGTACTTGGGCTTCACCTATTACATTGTGATTAATAAAACTCTTTTAACTTATCAAGAAAAAAAAAAAGACCCTTACCACTTGAGCCAACCCTTAAGGTTAAAACACCATTCGAAATTAATGTGCTCATTGTGCAAAACACAAAATAAGGAACAAAAAGCAGAAATTGCATATGATAAGCACTGAAGAGGTTCGCAACTTTCTACATTTACTATCTTTTTCTAGGATAAAAATGCTTCACATGGAGGCTCAATAATGGCATGTCCTAGAACTTCATAAGGGTATGCCGTATGAGGTGCAGATTGGATAGACGCTTGCAATTCATCTTTTAGTGCACTGGTGGGTGGCTTTCTTTCAATTCATGATTAAATAAACTAAATAAAAAAGGACTCACCGCCAACTAGAGCTCAAACTAACGTTTGTTCTTAACAATTATGAGTCAAATAACCAAACCGAAAATTTTCTATAACTGTTTAAAATGTCAGTCAAAATCATTTCCGTATCTGCAACTCCACAATTACAGCTCTATCCTTCCAAATGTAAAATATCTCGGTGAACATCCATCAGAACCAGATCCAACTTATTTTGCACCAAAGACAATAACCAGATCCAACTTATAACATTAAGTCACAGGAATTATATTGTCATGGATTAATTCGCTAGTTGTCAAAATTCGAGGTACTTAAAAAGCATGGAAACGCATCTTGTCTTACAATGATAGGTGCCACATACGGGAAATCACCATTCCCTATCACGATTAAAACCATCAGCACTCCCACAATCCTAGCAACCCCCACACCTAACTTTGCTACACGCATCACTAGCAGGTCAACTATCCTGCCACAAAATGTCTATTGCAAGCCTATGTAGATCAGATCGACAAATACAATACAGGTAAAATGTTACGAATACCTAATTTCCAACGTCCCAACACACAACGACACAAACACTACGTCATTTCCAAATCCCCAATAAACATACATGTATACATAGACACATACATAAAAGCTTATGCACAGAATGTACGCATTTGGTTCTTGCACTTCAGAAAAACTGAGTTGATAGGAGGTATTTATGACCAAGAAAACCAATGAAACCCCCAAATCAACTTTCAAATGCTCAGGAATTGACCAGAGGAAGTCAAATCACAGAGTCTACCAATCAAGAAATTGGCAGATCTGAAGCCAATTAAACAACAAACAAGAAGCATTTAAAAGATCTACGAGTTGATTCGGAGGGCCACGACAGGATAACAAAGTCATTGCTAGGGCTTGAAGAGGGAGATAGATAAACAGAGAGAGAAGGTTCACCTTGTGATCTGACTCTGAGGCGAACGAGGAGGAGGAGAGGAGGAGGAGGAGGAATATGAAGGTGACAAGTGAGAGAGATCGGACGGTGGAGGACATGGAGATCGCCGGCGAGTGTTGGATATGGACGGTCCAGACTTTCCCAATGTCGCTCTGATCTGAGACTTTCTTCGATTTAATTCTTGAGCTCTTCCTTTTTAAGAGAGAGTAGGAGAAAGGGAGTGGGCTGACGATTGACGATTACATTCGTAATTATTATTATTATTATTATTTTTATATAACTGAATTATTTGTTATTTATTATTTTCTTGGTTAATCATAATTTTGTTCGGCCCGGGCCCATGTCTCGTGACACGGGCTTTTCCTTTTCTTATAGTCCCAACTAGGTTCCACACATAATAATTGGGCTTCTCGACCCAATATTTTCACCCAAACCCAATAATAAAGAGCAAATTTTTTTTTTTAACAAAACAGACTTCAATTCATTATTAAACATAAGGATATACAAGGATGCATCACTTAAACTAATAGCAGCTTTAGCTGAGTTATGTGCCAATTGATTAGCATCCCTCGACACAAAATGGAACTGGCTAGAAAGTAGGATCTGAATATCATGAAAGATATGCCCATTGGTGCCGAATAATCCATCTGCACCCTAAATCAACTCCATCACATTCTTGGCATCATCTTCGAAAACAATTCTATTCTAACCCAACTCCAAACACAATGGAACTCTCAATACTTAAGTGTAAGATTTGTATTATGAAAATAATATATAGAATGATCACCCTATTACGCTAGAACTTACACAAAAAATACACTAGAAAATTTAAAAACTACATCATTTTTAAATTATAGTCATATTTACAAATTTAAATTTACAATTTATGTCTAAAAATTTGTTTTTGATCATTTTTTTGATCTAAGAATAATTTTTGAATCTAGTGAATTGTAGTTCATTATTAAAGTAGGCGGAGGGTGGGGTGGATTAGGAGTCTGCCCCCACCCCCGACATCGAGGCAGGAGTGAAAATCCCACCCCTTGGCCCATGCGGGACAAGGGGCGGGGTAGGGACTACCCCACACCATATGGTGTGGGTAGCACTCCTATTTGCAGCATGCTTTCGACATAAAGTTCTTCACCACTAGAGGTACATTGAACTGCCAAATACACTGCCTACAATTTTCTTCAACATTGCTATCAGATGAACTACTTAAGTTTCTAGTGCATAAAATATAATTTTGTACTACAAAATGAATGTTATCTCAACGGATTAACATATATTCTTTGTGGATGTTATATTTGGCTATTTTAGAGTTTTTTTATTCAAATTTTAAGATTTAGAATGAAATTGAGATGGATATATAATGGGGTTACATAGTATTTATGTTCACTCGAATTAATTTTTAGACACCATTAAAGTTTCAATAACCGCTATGAGACCCATTTTATTTATCTCTATCATAATTCTAGAGTTGGAGTAAAGGATTCTGCTTGAGATTAATGTTTTGAATACCGTATCGGTGACAATTTCGGTTGAAACATTGAAATGAGATATTTCGGTATCGATACCGTTTTGAAATAGTATATATATAAATAAATTATATCTAAATATATATTCCAAAATAATAGTCTATATATGAATAAATTATATATATATATATATATATATAAATTATAAATAATCTAGTCTGAATTGAGAGATTAAAAAATGAACTTGCAGTTTGAAGAAATGAAAAAAAAAAAGAAAAAAAAAGTAAAGGTACGAACCGAAATATAGGCCGGTACGGACCGAAACAGTTGAAATTCTGATAGATACGAAATTAAACCCTTCTCTATACTGGCTACGCCCTAGAAACGATATATTTCGACTGTACCGGTTGGTACAGTACGAAATTCAAAACTTTGCTTGAGACATCTCCTATTCTAGTAGGTACGCATTGACACGTGATTTTTTTATTTTTTATTTTCTAATAAACGGTGAAGATTCAAGGTACATTTTGGTACTGAGAGTACTTGAGATACGTTCATAATACCTTATTATTATTTCTTATTTTTTTATCTATTTTTTTATTACTATTCATTACTTTTAACTACTATTCAATATTTTATTATAACTTTTTTATTACTATTCACAAATATTCTCAAACACTTTAACTCTCACGGGCAATAAAACTCTATTTTACAAGCGTCTCCCATAATTTTCTGCAGATCAAGAACCCCTGCGTGTATAGTTCATTATTTATTTATAAATATATATATATGGCACATGTAGTAGTTATAAGAAATATACATGTGTATATATAATTCACTATTTGATGAGTATAATTATTAAAATATTATAAATATTACGATATTTTATATAAGTATAATTGGAGAAGATCCAAATAATCATACAATCTTGCAGTCATTTATTGTATTTGTAAATAATTTTGATTGTAAGAATAAATTTATATCTAATTGTATAATGTGAGTAAAATATTCCGATATTTTATTTTATTTTTTAAACTCAAGTTAAAAAAAAAAAAGGATAATAAATAAGTCAAGTTGAGTAAAGTGCTCGACTTGAATTTTTAGAGTATTAACATTGTTAAGTCTAAATTTTGGCTAGTATTTGAGGTTTTGGCTATAGCCAAAATTTTTAGAGAGGTTAATTTATATTGGACTAGTCATTTAAAAGTTAAAATAGTAATATAATATTATATATTTTAATAATATTTTTTAAAAATTAATATTTTGTAAATACACTTGTATTAATATTAAAATTTAATATTTTGTAAACACACTTGTATATAATATTTTGTATTAATATTAAAATTTAATATTAAAAGAAAGAGGTAGTTGGATAGAAAAATTATAAAATATTGATTTGGTCATTCTACAGTGACTTTCCAAATATGACTAGAGCTCCTAAATTACTGTAACTCAAAGTTCTATAAATATTCATTTTGCTAGTCCAATACAGGAATTTTAACTCAAAAAAACTAAAATTTAGAGTTAGACTTGATAATAAATAGGCCATTACAAATGCTCTTATAGTTTCAAGTCAAGCTTGAACATAAAAATGTCTTTCAAGTTGTGTTTTGAGCATTCAAAAAACTATAATTTTAGTAACAGAACTTATAATTTTATAAACTTATAACATATATATAAATATATGATGGGTTGTTGTCACGTTGATATAATATGATATGATGGGTTGTTGAGCTCTAGAAAAGTTATGATAGATGCTAGAAAAATAGAGTTTTATAACCCTATAACCCATGATTTTGAATCTTCACTTTTTCTAGAACAGGAGATGTCGTGAATCATTGGAGGGAAGCCGAATCCTCGGACAAAATATTTTAAGATTGCGTTTGGATAAACGAATTAGAATTTGGATTTTTAAATCAAGAGATTTACAACGTCTTATATTTCAAATGTAAAAATTATATTTAGAAGTCTGTAGGTAAAATATATATTTCATTTTATTGACATTATAAAATTTGGTTTGTTAGAATTTCTTAGGAATCATGTCTTATCATATCAATAAAATAGAGAGCGTGTTTTACATACTGGCTTTCAAGTACTTTATTTTAAAAAAATTTGTTTAGAAGATTTTTCAATGAAGTGATTGAAATAAATTATAACGTATTTATTAAAATGATTTAGAAGTACTTTTTAATAATTAAAAGTTTAAATTGGGCAAGTTTGGGGTCAAGATGAGACACAAAATTCTTATATAATTTTATTTCATCTTATCTCATTTTATTTCTAAACATAATTTAAATACAAAATTTTTAAATTAATTCTTACAATTTTTTTAAACTAATCATTACAATTTTTTTAAATTTTTAAATAAAAAATAATTTCAATTTTTTTAAATTTTCAAACAAAAATAATATTATAAAACTATATTTTTACAATATTTTAGTTTTATAATATTTATTATTCAACTTTTTCTCTCTCATTTCTCAAAACTTAAAAAATAATCAATTCAAACTATTTCATTACTATTTACAAACTATTTATTACTATTTACAAAATTTTCATTTCATCTCACTACCTAAACTAACTCTAAGATTTTGAGTGATCGTGATTTAAGTCGTCTGTAATTTATATTCAAAATCATGTATTTAAAATTAGAAATACTTTAAATAGATTTGATAAAATTAAATTTATAAATTATCATTATGCGATATGATATATTTGATTATAAAATTAAAATATATTTACGCATGCATTATGTACTTTTATAAAATTTTGTTATCAGTGTAGCTTCTCGTCCAAAACTACTCCAATCGTACCGTAGACGAATAAAATCTGTGCATGTTGGATCACTGGCTCGTATGGCGTGAACCATACTTCTATGTGCACCGAATTTCCACACTTGACAATATGAAGTCCTGGTAAACGACATCTTTTGCGACTCTTGACATTATGTTTCGCTCCGTCTCTCGCTCTCGCATACTCTTCTCCCTTGCTTTTTAATTCTACCCTACTGGCTGCTGAGAGACGTTACGTACACACTCTCTCTCTCTCTCTCTCTCTCTCTCTCTCTCACAATGTGAAACGACTCTTTTCAGATTCTTTGCTTTCCTTAAATCTCCAAGTCTCCGAAATCCTCCCCCCTCTCTCCGAATCCGATTCCCAGTTGAATGGGGTTATAGAGTTGGAAACCATTGCGGTCGAGTTTTGTGCTTCTCCTTCTTCTCGAGCATGAAGCCATGAATTGAGGGCTCCGCTATTGATTTCGATTGATGAGTGTAACTCTGAAACCGGGGTTTAGCACATAAAGAGAGGCGAAAGTTAAGAGATAATATCGATGGAGAATTACGAGCTAGTGAAAGACATAGGGTCTGGGAAGTTCGGAGTGGCCAGGCTTATGCGGGACAAACAAACGAAAAAGCTCGTCGCCATGAAATACATCGAGCGGGGAAACAAGGTATCCTCTCGTATAACTCTCTTTCCATATCCTCGAGTATTTATTGCATGCTGTTTGAGGAAATTGCTACTTTTTAGGATTAACTCGTCGAACTCCATTGCTAACATAAAAAGGGACAGAAATTTATTTGGGTAGTTTAGAGAACGCATAAACCCTCTGAAAGTGTTAGAATTTCGTTTCATTTGCCTGGGCGGCTTCCGATCACCTGTTTATTTGCTCATTTGGTGGCAGATTGGTCAGAATGTGGCGAGAGAAATCATAAACCACAGATCGCTTTGCCATCCAAACATTATTCGGTTCAAGGAGGTGTGTACTTGTGTGCGAGTATATGTTTTTTCATTCCCTTTTCTCTTTTTAACTTTCAACACACATGTATGTATGTATGTATGTATGCATGGTTTCGTTTGAGTTTATACATAAATATTACTTCTATCGTTTTCAATTGTTTGATCTGGGTTTTTGGGATTTGGATTCATAGGTGGTTTTGACTCCTACCCATCTGGCTATCGTCATGGAGTACGCCGCGGGTGGAGAGCTATATGAGCGAATTTGTGCTGCTGGAAGGTTTAGCGAAGATGAGGTTTGATCATTGTTCTTGACTGATAGCGAGCTCCAATTTCATATGTTTCTGGTTCTCTACAGGTCTACTGATAGATTTAGACTTTCGTTTCTGTTTCCCGAAAATATGTAGGAAAAGAACGGAAGAGTAGGATTTGGATCTCACATTGTTTATGATTAAAACAATCTCCCTTCATTCCAGTTCTGTGTTGCTAGTCAGCTTAGTTGTATTGCTTTTACTTATGAAGCAAAAAATTAGCAATATAAGAAGGGAAAAGAAACGAAGGTACAGATCTGAATCACGTGTCCCATTCTTTTCAGTAAGCAACCAAACAGAGGGTGAAATATTATGAATCCGATTCTTTTGTCTTTTCCTTTGCGTCTTTTCAGGCGAGATATTTTTTCCAACAGCTCATCTCTGGAGTGTGCTACTGCCATTATATGGTAAGAGATGTTAATATATGCAAACGTATCTAGTTCCTTTCTCTACTTGAAGTTGAGTTTTCCCTTTAATTTTCCTTGTCCTGAAGCAAATATGCCATAGAGATTTGAAGCTGGAAAATACCTTGCTGGATGGAAACCCTGCTCCACGCCTGAAGATTTGCGATTTTGGTTATTCAAAGGTTTAGTTTTAGATTCAATTTAGTATGCTAAGCCTTTCTATGAGGTAGTTGTGACTTTACATCCTCTGACTAGCAATATTTGTGTAGTCATCTCTGCTACATTCGAGTCCCAAATCAACCGTTGGAACTCCCGCATATATTGCACCTGAGGTTCTTTCACGGAAAGAGTATGATGGCAAGGTAATTTTGATATCGTATGTTGCTGAACCTCACATTTTCTATTAAGTTTATCTGTTCAAGCTTTGCTGGAGCTGATTTAATGACCAGATTATCATGTATTTATAATGCCTAGATCCCATAAACTTCTCAGTTGAACCATTTCTCTTGAAAACTTTTTTCTGATTTGAAGACTTGATGCATGAGCCATTGTGCTGAACATCTTCACCATTGATTTTCCACCTGCCGTATTCTTTTCTATCTAAATTGTAAATCACCTATTGGGTTAACAGTTATTTTGGAATGTGTTTTCTTATATCAATTGATTAATTAGCAAACTATACGAGGTACATGGTGGTCACTGAACATATAAACCAATCAACAATCAGCATAAAGGACCATGATCCCAACGTTTGTATGTTTTAAAAATGAGGGTTGGACCCCTGCCTCCCCTGGTATTGTGTTACAACATTTGTACCACTTCTTTCATATGTGATCCTTTGTCTGTCTTATTCATTTTGTTACCGTCCTTGTATTTTTCCCATCAATATGATAAAGCAAATGCCAGTTATATTTATTTATTTTAACTAAACATACCCACATTACCATAATGTGATCAATTGAGACTATCTTTTTTTGTAAGAAGATACTTGCTTGGGAAACAATTGAACACTGATATGGCCTGGAAAGATCAAAAACTTGGTAAACTACCTCTTGTTTGACAAGTTTCTTATTTGTGCGAAGGATATAAATACCCTTTTCTTTGCAGTTCTATTTAATTTTGCTTTGTGTACGTTCAGTTGGCGGATGTATGGTCATGTGGAGTGACTCTTTATGTTATGCTAGCGGGAGCATACCCATTTGAAGATCCACAAGACCCAAAGAATCTCAGGAAAACTTTCAATGTAATTTACCTTCATTTGGCTGGCCTTAAAATCAATAAGTTTCTTATTTGAACAGTTTAATATCTTCCTCTCATTATTTTTTAAGTATCTTCTTCTACCATTCTTATGCAGCGAACAATGGCTGTTCAGTACAAGATTCCAGACTACGTTCACATATCTCAAGATTGTAAACAACTTCTTTCTCGCATTTTTGTTGCAAATCCTCTAAGGGTATGTGTGAAACTAAGTTGCTGATCTCTTCTAAGAATTTTGATAAGCTTTTTCTGGAAGGATACAAAGTTGTATCTGTGGTTTGCTGATTTTTTTGGTTTAGAGGGTGCTTTCATTCTCTGGCCGAAACTGGGGGAATAATTTTTTAATAAGCATTGTATGGTTCATATTTCTTAAATATTTGAGAATAAAAATATCTCTTCAAAGTAGTATTCTCTTGTGACGGGTTTTTTTTTTTTTTTGCTGTAGTTAGGTGTGATTTGTGCAATTTCATTGATTCATGAGTTATTTTTAGGTCCAAATGCTATTCTCAATTGAAGCAAGAGAACCATGGCTTTAAAGTTTGTATGGTTAATTAAGGGTTAGTATTTGATGTGCAGTAATATAGTTGGCAGTCACAGTATAGTGTGTTGCCTCTGAAGGGTGTTGGGAAGGTGTTGTTTATTGTTAATAATGAAGTGCCAACTCTTTGATGTTGATAGCTTTTATCATCTACAATAAATACATTGTGAAATTGCAGGTTATATAATGTTTGCATTCTTTCTTTTTTTCCTTTTTCCCTTCTGGCAGAGGATCACCATTAACGAAATCAAGAGCCACCCGTGGTTTTTGAAGAACTTGCCAAGGGAACTAACAGAGGCTGCTCAAGCCATATACTACAAGAAAGAGAACCCTAGCTTTTCCCTCCAAAGCGTGGAAGATATAATGAAAATTGTCAATGAAGCCAAAGTTCCTCCCCCATCTTCCGCAATCGGAGACTTTGGTTGTGGAGAAGAAGAAGATGGTGACGGCAAGGAAGAAGATGCCGATGATGAGGAGGAAGAAGTTCATTTCAGTCAAGGCCAATCTATTACTTAATTATTTTAGAAAAGAATTTTGGTAGTCGAGTCTCTCTCAATTGCAGTATGGTTTCTTGTTTGTATGAAAGTCAGTTTTTTCTGCTTGGGACATGCTCTTCAATAAATGTTTGTAAATTTACAGTGTCGTGGTCAGTCTCTGCACAACCGGCAACTGAATGTTAGTCTGTCCAAGAACTATTATCTTGGAAACAACATTAGGATTGTTAAATACCTTTGAGGATTGCAAACCCTCCTCTTGAGGGTATGGGGGGAAAATGGGTTGTGTAGTAGTAAGGTTGGCCTTAAGTAAAGGGTTTTGGATGGTCTAGGGGTTCTAGCAGAGAACATGGAATTCTTGTAAGATGATTTCACTCCCTTGAGGTTGTATATACGGAAGGTTGGCCTGATTAAAGGGCTATGCCAATAAAATATTTGTTAGTATTTTAAAATATAACGTTGTCTTTTCTTTTTTTTTGCTCATCTCCTTTGGTGGACTTTGCATTCCAGAATCTTGCATTGTACAAAACATACCGGTGCCTGATTTGATCCTTGATCTTAAGTTCTCGTCATCCTGGTCTCTTTATGCCGTTCTTTTCCCCTCCTCTTTATAAAATCAGCTCTGTTGGGTACAACCGGGGTGGGAAATCACTGTGTGTGTGTGTGTGGCTTCAGAGTCTTTTGCCTTCTCATTATCTCAAGTAAGTATGATAAAAATTCTTATTGTGATTCTATTGATAAAGAAAGGAAGAAGAAAAAGTCGAAAGTCTCGAATATCATATTTGTAGGATATTTGATTGTGATTTTTTTCTGTTTTCTTGATAACCAAACAGACTGTTATAGACTATTGCGGTCTATTGTGATTTTTTTCTGTTTTCTCGGTAACCAAACAGACTGTTACAGACTATTGTAGACTATTGCGTGATTTTTTTCTATTTTCTCGGCAACCAAACAAACCGACTTCTGCTATCACAACACCTCCTAAAGCAAACAGACTGACTTCAGCATGCCATCTTAGAAATTAGTAAAGAAATTATATGTAAGTTGGTGAGGTATCTAAGAATAAAATTTAACTTGAGTTTTCATATTTATTGGAAGTGTGAAGAAAAAGAAATTTCGGCTTGTGAAGAAAAAACATAAAGGTTTTCAGTTGAGTTTTCGAGGGGTTATGAAGAAGTATAAGAGTTTTTTAGGAGTTATGGAAAAATAGAAAAACTTTTGGATGGCAAGATGGCAAAAAACCCGAATGGATTGGTGGGTACATACATTGACTCATTTTTACCAGAGGAACTTTTCCTTCTTTTGATCTTTTACATGCTTTTGCAGAGTTTAGTTCTTCATTCTCTTCTTTGTTGCTAGTTTTACACAACTTAAAAGACTTTTGAGGAACGCGGATAGAGATGAAGAGTAGTGGAGCTGCAGGAGGGAACGAAATGAAGAGAGAGAAGTAGAAAAAATAATTTT
This sequence comes from Cyclocarya paliurus, assembly GCA_029856935.1. Taxonomy (NCBI): domain Eukaryota; kingdom Viridiplantae; phylum Streptophyta; class Magnoliopsida; order Fagales; family Juglandaceae; genus Cyclocarya; species Cyclocarya paliurus. Next base: position 2,868,874 of record CM056957.1, on the reverse strand, counting down.
TTTATATTTTTTATTTATTTATCAAAAGTGGAACCGGTTACGCGGAGGTTTCCCCAACCGATTGCAAATAGAGTTTTTCTTCCACAAAACATACTGATGTAGGGGTGTTCAACTGGATCCATATCCAGATTTGGATGCTAAATCCGAGCAGTTATCTGCCCGGATTAATTCAGAAATAATCTGGGCAGATAACCAGATTCAATCTGGATTTCACTTTTTTTTACTATAAACCCAGATATCCGTGTTATAACATGATTTAATCTAGGTTTTTAATACTTAAAAAGAAGACTTTAAAACTTAAAACATTATTTTTATAGAACTTTAAAAAAAAAAAAATCTAATATCATGCTTAAATTGTCCAGATTTTTTTTTTAAATAATTTAAAATTTTTTAAAAGATTTTCATAAAAAAATAAATTAAAAAAAATAAAAATGAAAGATAGATAATATTATTGTAATATCGCAATGCAAAACATAAATTTACAAAGCACAAAATAAATAATAATACATCACAACTAATTAAACTAATACATAAAAAATGTAAAATAAATAACATTGTTGAATATTTTCTGTACAAGTACTGATCAAACAACTTGTATTATCAAATTTGCAACAAAATAGTGTTTTTTAGAAAAGAAAATAATCCAGGCGAATAACCGGATATCCCTATTTTTCGACTATAAATCCCGATATCTGAATTATAATCATATTTAATCCAGATTTAGATATCCGGATTGTAATTGGATTTAATCCAGATTAAATATTAATACTTAAAAAAATTGTTTAAAACTTTAAAAAATATTTTTATAACACTTTTTTTAAAAAAATTATGATATCATGTTTAAATTGCCTAGATTTTTTTTTTTATAAATAATTTAAAGACTTTTCAAAAGTTTTTTTTATTTAAATAAAGAACAAAATAAATAATATTGTTGTTACATCACAATGCAAAATATTAATTTACAAAGAATAAAACAAATAATAATACATCACAACTAATAATAATGCAAAATAAACTAATGTTTTGCTTATGTCCAAAGTCCCAATATTTTGTTTTGCATAAACGGCAAAATCAACCTTGATCTATAGGAGATTTCAAATCTCCCTTCTCTCTTAATCATTGGCACCCTCTCTTTCACATTATTGTAAAGTTATAGAAAAAAAAAAAAAGAAAAAAGAAAAAAAAAAGACGGATCCAGTTATGAATAACTGGGTCTCAAAACCGAATCCGTAACCGGATTGGGGTTTATCTTACCGGCCCGGACGCACTCAGATTTAGGGTTTCAGACCGGACCGAAAAAAATCCGACCCGATTCTACACCCCTATACCGATGCTTGATTTGATCCTTGAGCATAAGTTTTCGTCATTTTGATCTCTTTATTCCCTTCTTTTTCCCTCCTCTTTTACTTCTCTGTCTCGAATATTCTGCTGCCATTTGCCATAGTTTCGTTAAATTTAATGAGAGATAGTAAGTTTTCATAGAAGTATTGAGGGAAAAAATGGGCAGATAATCAGGCCAAATTGAGTGAAAAAGTAACAGCTCGTACAAAGAAATAAGCTCATACAAAGCACCCAAGAGTTGTCGACACGACTATTCTAATTCCACCAAGTAGTTAATATATAGATTCATTTAAAAATTTGGCACACCAGTCTGTCGATATAACTGAAGATTAAAATAAAAAATAAAAAAGTAATAATACTTATTAACAAATCGCATGACCCTATGCATGTAGATTTAGATTTTGTTTAGATGTTGAGTTAAGTAAAGATGAATTGAATTCCTTATGAATAGTAGTGAGTTGAGATGTAGAAATAAGTTTTGTGGAGCCCACCTAATATGAGTTTAGATACGTTCGAATGTTAAGATGAGTTTAGATGTATTTATAAGACGTTGAAAAAAATTATAGATCTCTCGTGTAAAGAAGTGTTAAGTTGAAAAAGATTATGGGTTTCACGTATAAGAGGAATTCAGTTAAGTTGAATTTAGTAATTTAAGAGTTGTATGTTTGGATGTTAGACTTAGTTTAAATTAAACTAATTGTTCAGTCTAAATTCCAAACGGACCCTTACATACTTATCATACTTTTAAGATCTTCCTATAACCTCAAAAAGTTTGTGAGTTATATTTTCATTTTTTTAAAGTTTACGACCCTTAAATGAGAGAGAACACAATAATCAATATTAAGTTATCTATTATTAAACTGGTGTGTAGAGCACATCATCCATGTTTAGGATGACAATTCGTATTCGAGGGTTGTGTCAAGTGATGGACATTTGATTATGTGCGTTAACCTAAACACACCCTGTCAAGCTAAACAAGTTAGACATTCAAACCCTAACGCGTCTCATTTAAATAATGGATCTTGTCGTGTTATCCGTTTTAACACGTTTAATAATTAATTAGAAATGATATAACGCAACACGACTCATTCCAACCCATTTCATATAAATGTGAACTAACCCGTATAACCCACTTGACCTTATTAACATAATTTCACATAAAAATTAAAATCCAAATTTATTAATACCCATATTATCTAAAGAAAATAATAAGACTACCTGCTAACAAAAAATATCAATATTTTTTAGATTTTAACGTATAATAAAATAAATAGTAGAAACCCAACAATAAAAAATATGAGCATATGTACAAAATTACAATCCCAACAATAAAATATAAGCATATTGAAAAATACCAATATTACAACTTATTAATAATAAAATTATAACTTTGAAATAAAATTTAAACGAGTTATTATAGGTTGATTTTAGATCAAGTTGTTTGACCTATTATTGACCCATTTTATTAACCGTGTCTAAATGAGTCAACCTATTTTAACCTGAATTTATTTATATTAAATTTAAATTCACTAATTTCATATTGTATTTGTATTAGGTTCATGGTTCATCTCATATATTGCCACCTCTAATCCATACATCTCTCTCCCTCTCTCCATGCAATTAACAGAGCCATGGAAGTAGGACATGTTCGTTTTCAACCTCTTTTGTTCCTAGCTGTTCCTACTGTGATTGAATCATGCACGTAAGCACATCTACGTTACTTTATATGTCTGTCTATCTGTCTATCTATCTATCTCTATTTATATTTTGATTAGTGTTTTAAGATTCAAAGCCGCTTTGCACCGGTCCGGCTGTTGTTGAGGTTTTAACATCCACCACTAGAATTTTGCCACGTTAGTAATTTCACACAAAATAGAAGAGGCTCATCACACTAGATAGAATAGAAACTTTCTACAAAACTCAGCCATGCATTAAGCCCCAGTCGAATTTCGCCATTACTAACCTGAAGAAATTTCTACAAAACTCAACCTCGGTCATCAAAGAAATCAGATCTTGTCGTCGTCGCCCACTACCGCATATCACTAGCTCCTTCAGCCTCTAGTAATTTTGCTGTTGAACACCATCTCCGTCGCACACGAGATCCATGAGTTTGTTCATGGAAGCCTCGAGATCCATAGAAGCCTTGAGAGAGACTGGAGTTGTTTTTGTGGATCTCCCATGGCTTCTTCAATGTTTCACAGATGTGGTAAGAAGTTATATGAAAAAAAAAAACTTCCATGAAACTAACAAACTATGCAAGATTTCTCTCTCCCTCTCCCATTGCTGTGACCCTCTCTTCCCCATCGCTAAGAAGCATTTGATTCTTTTTTTTTCTCTTCGCATTTTTTAAAATATATAGAGAAAACAACACAAGAAAACGGTGCTAAATGCCTGCGCACTAAAATTATTTGCAAGCGAAGCAAATCCCATATCTCTAAACCATTAAGCAATCACAAAAATGAAACCTAGATTTCTTTTTATTTTCTTTTTTTACTTCCCAGTTCCCCTCCCCGCAACGCTCACTGAACCAAAATAAAAACACCAAGAATATCCCAACACAGGAAAATTCTATGTCCAAATCAGCAATAAATATATAAGAAATTACTCTCCATAAAAAATAAAAGATATCCTAGATCACGAAACAGGGAAAAAAAACTGTCTTGCAAACCCAATGCCGAAAACCGAGTAACATTCATCAAAATCATAAAAATTAGTGTTCGATCTATATATATGATCTCAAAGGCAGCCACTGTTGATGTAATCTCTAATGGTAAAAGAAACTAATAGAAATGGTGTTGTACAACTGGTTAGTTGCTCGTTCAACTTTGGTCTGTGTTATTTCCGTGCGAGAGGGGGGAGAGGGGATGAGGGGCTGGAGAGGATGTGCGTGATCTCCTGATGTGCGGTCACATGGGAACTAAGTTGGGAAGCTTACTTGTCACTCACCCATTGGAGGGCTGCTATTTGGGGAATAATAGATGGACTTGCCCGAAGATTAAGGGCTGGTTTGGGAGCCCAGACCAAACACAAAATTTTCCCTCCGAGACAAGATCAAATATCCAAACGCACATAACGGCAGAAACACAACCGAGATATCTGTGTTTGGATTTGTTTTTGTTTTTGTTACTGTTCATCGACATGACGTTAACCTAACAGATAGTAGTTGTTGTCCCTCGGAATTATAGTACATTGAAGTAGCCATTACACATTTCCCTCTGAATTCAACTACCCCTTCCGTCTGTATCGTGAGCCCCATCTGTTATCACCAGCACCCCGTTCATCGTCTGTGCCGAACGAAATCCCTCCAAAATCTCCCAAATTTGCTTCCCCTGTATAGCACCGTATAAATTCGAGGGAAGTCGAGTTATTTTGGCCCAAACCCAGTCGAAATGGTGCCCTAACTAAAGGAGAATCCGGAACTTTATCCTCCAAATCGCCCGTCTGCAACCACTGTTTTCACGCCGCTTGTGATCCCGTTGCCTTCAAACGACTGTAGTCCAAATCCTGATTCACCTAACATCAACCTGGAAGTAGAGAATCTCTGGCTTAAGCTGTGCATCGACCAACCGAATCTCTGGCCTAGCCCATAGGGCTCTGCTCTGTAGCCTTACCACGAACAGAAGTGACCGAAACAGCAACCCCTGGGCTCACGTGGGTTTTCACTCAGAAGGTACACACTGTCGTCCTTGTTGAGTTTGGCTGTGTCATTGCCCGCAAGTAAAAATGGTCTATAAAGGGAGAGTTTTTCGTCCCACGGCAGGCACCCTAATGAACCGATGCAAGTGTCGCAACGACATCTCCAAACGAAGCAATAGATGGCTGGCCGTCCATAACTCCACCACCACGGGTCCCAAGACACGCTCCTACCAGGTATATTCGGTATCTACCTGATTATATCCTTCGACTGGAGTCAAGGAATCCCTTTCAATGATAAAGATGAAAATGCAATGAATTGATTATAAATAAGACGTTGCATTTTTGGGTGTTTTTATCAAGTTGGTGTATTTGTCTGGGGTTCACATGATTAGAATGTAACTGTAACGTTATCATGCCATAATATTTGGAGTTGATTAGTTTAGTATTTTGTTAGCATCTGTTTTGAAAAATCATGAGGGCTTGAGGAATGAGATTTATAACATGGGTGGACTAGTAGCATCCTAGGCGAGTATTGGGTTAGAAGTAAGGGAACCAGTCAAGTGAATATATATCGGGTCCAGTGATTATATCTCCAGATCTAAACCGAGTTATGCATGATATATGATTTGAATTTTTGTGCTTGTGATAGATTATAAAATTATGGAAGGCAAATATAATGCAGTACATATATTATAACATATCTGGGGTTGGAATAAAATCCCAAATTTGGTTAGACAAAAGGATTTCTTAGGATACATTATTTCCTCTTGTGCCTTCATTTTTAACTCTTTCATGGCTTTCAACGAAGCAGAGGACACAGGATGCCACGGATTTTTTCAATGAAAATGGCATGTATAGTAGCTTTTTGTCAAGTGTGCAAGTAAGGATATGTAGCATTAATGATTGAAAAACGCTTGAAAAGGATGATGATCCCTCTCAATGATAAGCCGACTCTCAACCAATATTTACTTTTGTGTCTTCTATTTTCTTAAGATCTAAGCAAATTCATGTGCCAAGCCATACAGTGCATGCATGGTCAGAGTGGTCCTATTGGATGAGACCTTTACTTTCTAAAGCACATGTTTCCTTCTCACATTAGATGACAAAGGCTTCTACTGGCAAACGATGAATCATGCGGTAAACACACTCCACACATGGAACTACAACGTAAATAAAAATATGAGATTCGTAAGATATTCCCAAGCTTTTCAAGCATGTAGCAAGTGGTAGATTATTAGTTTGTGCCAGATAGCAAGGGGAATGAATAGATGCATAGATAAATAGATGAGCACAAATTATATTCAAAAAACTGTAAACAGAGCATGCTATCATGTAATTATATAAATATATATGTATATATATATTACTACTGCATGATAGTAGTTATATATATAGAATAGTTCATTTTAGCTCAAGTATTTACTCTTAATTCTTGAATGCAAGGTCCTTAATTCATTTCCAGCGCTGTCTCTTTACATATATATATATTATGTAAAATTCTTTCCAGCTAGGTAGATGCTAGTTGGAAATAAGCAATCATTTTCTTATATTTGTATTCTGAAAATCTGTTGTTTCACCCTAACTTGTGCACACTCTTGGAAGCCCCAAAATATGTAACCCTTTTATGCTTTGTTGGAGGCCTGACTTATCTTATTTATTGTTGTATCGTTATTACTTATGCTCAACATCCAGGTCATCATATCAAAAGGTACGTGAGTAGTGTTGATTTTTATTCAAGCTGATTTTTATGGTTTTTACCTTCTTCCATCTAAGTAGATGTCGTACTACTTATTACTAGATTTGACATTAATTTAAATTATTGTGGTTATGTACCTTGGCCCCGAGTATATGTGTTTGTTGATCACAAATTTGTGCTCATTTTGAACAAAAATCGGGGCTCTTATATCGCCTTTATGCATGTCTTGTTAATTAATTGGAGCCCATATTAGAACCAAATGGACAATGAAACCATCGATTCGACCCGAGATGGAAGCTTATGGGTAGATGGGTTGGAGGACCAATTTGTTGAGATGTTGTATGAAGACACCCTCATGGATAGATTGAGGGGAGGCAGGATCACAAACGGTGATCATGTTAGGCTTGCTGAGAAGTTGTCTTTGCTTGGTCCAAGAACTTTTAATTCTGATCAAGTTAAGGGAAAAATTGCGCGGCTCAAATGAAGACAACGCGAGTTCACCGATCTGATGAAGCAAATCGGTTTAGGGTGGGACCCAGAGAGGAAGGCCCCCGTTGCTAGTGAGGAGCATTGGGCGATTGCCCTTTGGGTACGATATTTTTATGTACATCTGAAATTCTATTTATCCTTGAGGTTTCCAGCTTCGATAATTGTTTCTAATCAGTCTCTTCAATTTATAGGTCAGACTATCATGGAAGAATTGTAAGACGATGGGATGCCCAAAGTATGAACAACTTTGCATGATATTCGGATGTGCGGTTGCAACTGGAACAATGCATCGGGCATTGACAGATCTGGCCCTAGACAGTGACGATGAGCGCCTACTTGACGAGGAGATGCAAACCCGTGGTGCGAACGTTACTGATCATGATGGGGGCCATGTAACGGGAGACGCCCAACAAACGCCGCGACCATTCTCCGCTTCATATGCTAGCGGATCTCGTAGACGCCGAGGAGGCCCCATCCAAGACCCATCCATTCAACAGCAAATGAGTGAGACACTTGATGCAATTAAGCGTAGCAACGAAACTAGGGAGCTTGCAGCGATGGAATCGATTGAGTACAGCAGGTCGTTGAAGCACAGTAAAGGGCACACTAGCATGGAGTCCGATGGAGCATTTGATCTACAAATGCATTGTATGAAATTGCTTGAAGAAGTACAACCTACCCTACCCCCTGAGCAATTTGACAAGGCATTCGATCGCTTGTTGAGCACAAAAGTGCAAAGGTCGTTCATCTCGATCTCTGATCTCCGAAGAAGTCAGTGGACTTGGAGTTTGTAGTGATCGGTCACAGCATGGAGGCGTTATTTGAGGGTCCATTCAGTATGGTTATAGGGAGGTTCAGGGGCTCACAATTTATTCAATAGAGCCATCTATCCTTTCGATTTTATGCATGTTATTGTCTTTTCCTTTTATTTGCTTTTTTCATAAACATTATGTCGTTGTTCAGGATTCACTATATTTGATTTTGCTAATCTATGTTTGTATTTTTAACCGCCACGTATGCAATGTTTTCAACTTTGTGACACTTGAGATTTTATGCATTTTGGTTTTTATAATGGTGAAAAATATGATGAGTGTGAACTTCAGTCATTCTTAAACAGGTCATCAACCTCCATATATTTGTTGTATTCATTATGCGTCTATAATTTTCTTCACATGGGACCTAATTAGTTTGTTATTTTTGTTCTCTTTTACAATGATTCCACACAAGGATTCCGTTATTCAGAATGGACAATGAGAGTAGTTCCGTAGAAGCACCATCGGTGGAGTCAAATAGCGATTCAGAGGATACATGCTCAAGTACGTCTCATACCATCGAGGGGCCGAACCCTAGCGCAACATATACTTCGAGTGGCGATGAAGCTGCAATGCAGGAGGTGAATATTATTAACATGATGTGGATGGCACAACAATTTCCTTCACGTCGGGCTAGAATGCCTGAACACAACATTGGGCCAAGGGGTTATGAATATATTCATGCAATCTTGAATGGAAATCCCAGGACATGTAAAACCATATTTCGAATGGAAGTCCTGGCCTTCTGTTATATTTGTGACCTATTACGAGACTCATTAATTATGGACCGTACAGAGAGGGTGTCGGTGGAGGAATCGCTAGGCATGTTTTACCTTCTCGTTGGGAATGCACAAGGCAAGCGCATCGTTGGGGACCGATTCCAACATTCAACGGAGACTATTAACCGCCACGTGAAGACGGTGATGCAGGCCTTACATCAGCTAGGCCGGACTGTGATTAGGCGCACAAACACAGATGAATCCGTACATTGAGGGAAACCCTAGTAGTTACCCATGGTTTGAGGTATGGACTTTCTTACCATTCGATAATAAATGGTGATTAAATTTGAGATGATATATTTTATCCTTTCGACAAATATTATTTTAGAACCGATGTGAGTTTAAAATAGCTTTTTTTTTTTTTGGGGATTTGGAAAAATTGAATTGAAATTTCTGAAAGTTAAATTGTTAATTGTGTTTTGTAGAAATGTCTTGGTGCTATGGATGGGACCATGATTGATGCTGCTGCACCAGCTAGACTGAGTAATGCATATAGAAATCATAAGGGTCAAATTGCACAGAATGTGTTGTGCTTATGTGACTTCAATATGAAGTTCACATATGTATATATTGGATGGGAGGGCACGGCCCATGATGCACGAGTATTCCTAGATACATTGAGTCGAAATCATAATCAATTTCCATGGCCACCGGAAGGTACATGTTATATGCACTTTATTCAATTTCTTCAATTTGTAGACATTATAAATTTTGAAATTACTGTATCAGTTACATTATACTAATGTGGCCTTGTTTTAACTTGTATAGGCTATTATTATCTTGTCGATTCCGCATTTTCCTGCATAGAGAAGTTCATGCCGCCCTATCCCCGAGAGAGATATCATCGATTTGACCGTTACAGTGGACGTCAGTTCCGCGGTTATAAAGATTATTTCAACTTCCGTCATTCATTAATCTGGAACATTATTGAAAGGACATTCGTGTTATTGAAGAACCGATTTCAAATTTTGAAATCGATGCCACGATATCTTCCTACAAGGCAGGGGATGCTCGTAACTGCATTTTGTACACTGCACAACTTGATTAAAACGCTAACGCCAAATGATGAGTTCATTCAGGCTGCAATGGCGTTGCAACTGAATGAAGAAAATATGGATGGGGACGATGACGTAGCCGAGCCGTCTGAAGTGGTTGACATGTCCCATCAGTCAGCTGGAGCTATGGCAGCACAGAGAGATGGGATTGCGATTCCTATATGGGCACATAGGAATGGACAATGAACGTGGGCTATTATGGAGACATTTAACTTTGTTATGTTGTAGTATTTATTTTATATAACTATTTCTGTATGAATGTTTTGTTAAGAATTGCATTGTATGGTATATGTACCATTACAACCTAGCATTATGTTTTATATTATTTGGATCAAGGTAGTTGTGTTAGCTTAACTTTTACGGACAATAAAATGAATTACAATTGAGCGGTCATTAATGCACAGTCAAGTAATATGTCGCAGTTGGAAACCACTGGGGGTGGTCAATCGATATAACCTCCATATTAAGGCCAAGGTCAAACGTGAACTTATGCCTATGGAATTATATTGGATTAGGCGTAATTAAAAAAATAAAGTTAATTGGTTGTGCTTTGAAACTTTGTCTCACAAGCATCGCAAACACATTGATAAATGCAAAGTGAACAACCCAAGTGCAGCAATAAAAGTTGAACATGGTTTGGGGTGGTCACTATGATTACACAGCCCACACACATAACATACCATAACCCAATAAATACAAGATTTTGAGTTTGAATATAAACCTAAGGTAGCATTAGATGATTAGCCTTATCTTCAACTTTATAAATATGAAGAGAACATAATACAGCCAAAAATAAAACCCAACTACTGATCAACACACATTTGTACTTCATCTTCAGAGTTTGGATTTTTTGGTCTTCTATTCTTGCACGTTCAGCCGCCATCCTTTCATTCCTTCGTTATGCTAATTGTAAGGTACGCTCACAACAAACTGGTAGGGACGTCGTAAGATCAACCCATTCGAAAAATCGACACTGGTTTTGATTTCTATAATATCGACAATTAAAAAAAACGCCTCCCAAAACTGTTAGCCTTGGCCGACGTTCGAAGTTTGGAGGGAATGCCACAATAACAAAAAGGTATTCGGCCCAACACCAGTTCATCTCTTGCCCTAATAGGATTCGGGCAGCTTATGGAGATCCCACTACTACTTTCCATAATTCTTGCACATAGAGTTGAAAGTGCAAAATAAACATAGACTAGTAAGCTGGCTCACAATTAATGCAAAGTTCAAAAACGGATTATAATCGCAACATGTACATTTTATGCAATATAACAAGATCATTTCAAACCAATATATCAAGAGTATATACAAACTCAATCTCAAAATCCAAAAACAGCCCACGCACCACCAAGAGCAAGTGACCGAGAATCCAAGAAACCCCCAAAATGAATATATATCACAACATGCCATAATGTTTGTAACAATGGGAATCTAATAATTGGTAAATATTGCAAAAAAGGTAAATCAGGCCTGGAAGCAGAGTGTAATCGTTGTTTTCAGCAGACAGGGTATACCATTTTTATGGACAATATTAATGTAATAGAGGTCCCTCTAACTTGATATTTCCTTCCGAAAGTTTGTTGGGTAGAAAGGGAGTGAAGCCCGTGCAAGAGAAATGGTGGGAATCAATATTCCGAAACCCCAGTATTTTCTTCTCCATTTGTGTCAACGTTGAACCCTTCGCTTCTTTGATTTTAGTGGTATCACCAGCCTGATTAGATGTTCAAACCCCCCTCACCCCCACCCCCCTGAAACGACTTGTTTTCCTATTGTTGGGGTTCCGATTGTTGACGATGGCAACTTTAAAAATTCAAATGGGGAAATAATTACTCGAAATAGAATTAGGGTTATTGGGATGACTTCTTCCTTGAAATAGAACCCAATTTCACAAAGTTAAATGGATTTGCAAAATCGGCAATGATCATCAACCCTAACCATGGAAACCAGAGATGGAAATGGGTTTGCGGAGTGTGAGGAATCACGAAACTTACCTCAGTACTTGACTTCGCAATTATGCCGGCGGGATGAAGCCCCAAACGGTCGAGTTGAAGCCCGTGAAATTGACAAGATCAAACAGCTGCAGAGGGTCAGGTCGCGATGGAATATGCGGCTCGTCTGGATGCATGAGATGCAAATGCAGGAAGGGGAAAAAAGTGAAGGATTTGTCGAATGAAATGCCTCGGGAGGGATTGGGAGTAGATGCGAAACGTGTAGGGTAACAGTGAGCCGTAATAAATGCACCTGTGGGACCCACAGACATTTCTTCTATCAGGAGCCCAAAATTCTCATTTCAACTTTACTTCCAAACACATCTCACTATGGGACCCACATAAATTTCTCAAAAACAATCTAAAAGGACAACATTTTTATCTTCATACTATTCACCAAAATCTCAAATTTCTCGTCTCATCTAACCCCCAAACCAGCTCTAACTCTTTAAGATTTGGCTCTCATGGACTTATGGCTGGATTGAGAAGTGAGATGAGATTAGAATTTTATGAATTTAAAAAAAAATGAGAGAAAAAGTTGAATAAAAAAATATTATAAAGTTAAAATATTGTAATAATATATTTTTATAATATTATTTTGATTTCAAGATTTGAAAAGTTAGAATTGTTTTTTATTTTTTATTTGAAAGTTTGAAAAAGTTGTAATAATTAGTTTAAAAATTTTATATTTGAATCATGTTTAGGAATGAAATGAGATCAGATAAAATGAGATCAGATGAGAATTTTGTGTTTCATTTTATGTCCCAAATCCGCCCTTAACCCATCCACAGTTGGAAATTTGGACTTTCCAAATTCACTCTCAGGATCCACCATTTGCAAGAATATTAAAAAAAATAGAAAAATAATAACACAAGAATTTATGTAAAAAATTTCTAAAAATAAAAGAAAAATCACTGGACCTAGAGAAAAAAATCCACATCTCAAAAAAAAAAAAATCTATTATATGAAAAATTGTTACAATCACACAATTTTTCTCCTCACCCCAATAATACTCACAAAGTTTCTTTACTAGTAAAACTTTAACTCTCACTTTTTCTCCTTTTACAAAAAAAGATAATAGAAAAATTTTATTAAAATTACAAGTTACTAACTAAACTAATGACTTTGTGTATTTAATAAAAAATGTTAACTCCCTTTTTGTAGGCCTTGACTTTAACTTTTTTTTTCATTTTCCACCTATGTGAATTTGCTCTTTAAGTCCACATCGGTGAAAAATTATGGAAGAGTCAAGATTAAGGCTTATAAAATGAGAGTTAATCTCCTAATTAAGTGTACCAAATCATAAATTTAATTAATAACTTATAATTTTAATACACTAATCGAAGAGGTTGGCCCTCTTTCCATTGGTTTGGCCTTGGCGCTTTCAACGTTTCCACCGATGTGGGACTCCAAAGAGTATCCACAATCGATCCTTTCACTAGGATTTTCATCCCATGTATCACCACCCCGTCAGACCAAAATGGCCGACGATTCCATCTCTCTCCAGCTCGATTCCAGCCTCCGTGACCCCACGCCAACCCGCCCACAGGTCTCGCCCATCCCATTCCGATTGCTCGAACCCCAAACCACCAAGAACCCCCGCAAAGAAGCCACCGAAAACGGCAGGACTCTGGACACCGAATTCGCCGAATACGGTGAAAAGGAAATCCGGATTCTTGGCCAGTCCATGTGCCTCGAGCGCCGCCGTGGGAGCTCGTCGTCTTCCTGGTCGTCGTCAATTTCGATGTCTAGTTCTTTGAAGAGGGTTTCCGTCGAGACGGATCTCGAGGCGCGGCGGAGTGCCGTTCGCTCGTCGGGTGATGCGCCACTGCACGTGGCGGACCCCGATATTTTTTAGATAATGGAGAAGGACAAGCAGCGGCGGTACAAAGGAATTGAATTGATTGCATCGGAGAATTTCGCGTGCAGGGCAGTAATTGAAACGCTATGTTGCGACCGCGCATTATCGGCGTTCGGTCTCGATTCGGAGAACTGGGGAGTGAATGTGCAGCCTTATTTGTGCACTCCTTCAAATTTCGCGGTCTACACAGGATTGCTATACCCTGGGGATCGGATAATGGTGTTGGATACTCCATCTGGAGGGAATACTAGCCATGGGTACTATACTCCGAATGGGAAGAAAGTTTCGGGGGCGTCTATTTTCTTTGAGAGTCTGCCGTATAAGGTGAAACCTCAACCGGGGTATATTGATTTTGATAAGCTTCAGGAGAGGGCGCTTGATTTCCGTCCCAAGATGTTGATTTGTGGGGGGAGCTCCTATCCTCGAGAATGAGATTATGCCAGGTTTAGGCAGATTGCGGATAAGTGCGGAGCCGTGCTAATGTGTGATATGGCGCAAATAAGCGGGCTTGTGGCGGCTAAGGTGGAGTCAATTTCATTGCTTCCTTTCTCGCATTATTACTATTATTTATTTATTTATTAAAAGTCAGCTTAGTGTTGAATTGGTAGTTATCGTGAAATATGTTTTGATAGGTAGTTATCGAGTGAAATACGTTTATGAGAATTTACTAAGATACGAGGCAATCATCGCTTTTTACAAGGCAGGAAATTACAGTTCATTGGCAGTAATTTACAGAAAAGAGTTGTGGGGGAGGGGGGGGGGATTATTTAATCTTAATTATAGGACAACATTTCTATAGAAGCAATGTACCTTTTGTTTGACGCAAGTCCTAATGCTGCATCCACTAGGAAGTCCACTAGAGTTTGGATGTGTAGTCATGGTTCAAAATCTAGATTTTGAATAACTTCTTCAGGTTGACTGGATGAAGTCAACAGCTATGTATTCTTTTTCTCGAGCAACAAATGTGGTCAAAGAGAAATGTATTATGGCTTCCCGCATGCATCTTAGATTGCAACATAGTTGAGAACATATGCCAGATAATGTAGATCTTAATATCATGGAATGCTATCCTATTTTGGGTTCAAATGATAATTATATGGCTCACCCTACTCTTTACTTGGCTTTTGTGTTCCGTTTCCAATGGGCTTTCGCATTGTTAGTTTTATGTGCTGCCTTTCAGAGGATTGGAATTTTGTTTGTTGTTGAACATCTCCTTGCTTGCTTGGGTGGTTGTGCTGGGCTTTTATGGGTCGGGTGGCTTGTGGGGAGTAGCCCTGCATCTCAACCAGCCAAAATGAAATGTTTTTTTAATTGGTAAACAAAATTTTATTGATAATAGGGATAGGCAATAGCCCAAGTACACGGGATGTATACAAGAGCATCACCTATGCTTTATGAAGCCTGAATGAAATGTTATGTTTGGTTACTGTAATGATGTAAGGTGACCATACTTTTTTGCAAATGATGACATTCTTAAACTTTTGGTATAAATTGCTTGTAATATAATTAAATTCAAGAGCTCTATTTTAAGGCTATTATTTCATGAATTTTAAAGTCACTTTGGTTTTTGTATGGAAAACTAATGTATCTTAGTTATGACCACAATTATTTACATTTATTTATATAAAACTTTTTTTTTAATAAATTTTCAACCTATCACCCACATTCGCCATGACTCTATTAAAGATGGCAGATTTCTTGGATGTGGCTGATACATCTTTTCCTGGGTTTTGAGCTTTACCGATCAAAAAATATATATTTTTATTTTTATAAGTGCCTCTGACATGTTTTTAATACAGGAATGCGTTAATCCTTTTGACTACTGTGACATTGTCACCTCAACAACTCATTAAAGTCTTCGAGGTCCCAGGGGGGGTATAATTTTCTATAGAAGGGTATGAAGCCTAGGAAGAGAGGCATGTGTTTGAATCAAGGAGATGAAAGCGACCAGTATGATTTTGAGGAAAAGATAAACTTTGCTGTGTTTCCATCATTGCAAGGTGGACCACACAATAATCATATTGCTGCTCTTGCCATAGCCTTGAAGCAAGTGGCTACACCTGAGTACAATGCATATATGCAACAGGTGAAGAAAAATGCTCAGGCTCTGGCATCTGCTTTATTGAGAAGAAAATGTAGGTTGGTTACCGGAGGCACAGACAATCATTTGTTACTTTGGGATCTAAGGCCTCTGGGATTAACAGGTATAGTTATCTTATATGTTCTGATTCAAGCTGGCACAGTTCATTTTGGCAGTCAGTTTCTTTGTAAAATGCTGGCACAAACTTATATTCATTTTATTGCTAGTTAAATTTTTATATGTTGTGATGCATGGCTGCCCAAAGGCTTCAAATAATTTCTAGGGACTTTCTTTGAGGTGTTCATGAATGAGATTTAAGTTTGAATTATCTCTGTTTCCTAGCTTATCAGTCGCTTAAGTATTCATAATTAAAAATAAACTTTTTGACTCTTTTCATTCAATGCCTCCTCTCTTTTTCTGTCACTTAAATTAGAGCGTGATCTGTCTTTGCCGTTATAGTAGGATGGAATTTATATTTTTCACCAGGCATTAAATAACTAACCGTAGAATTTAGTGCATTTTGTCTTATTTTGTGGTTGTTGCTTTCCGCTATCAGGGACAGTAGTCCTCTTTGGTGTCTATTCAGACTTTTTTTTAGGGCTCGTTTGTTTTTACAAATAAGATGAGATGGGATGAGATAAGTTGAGTTTAAAGTTAAAGTTGAATAAAATATATGATTTTATTAATATTATTTTTGCTTTGAGATTTGAAAAAGTTGAATTGTTTATTTTTTGTGTGGGAATTTAGGAAAGTTGTAATGATTAGATGAGATGAGATGAGTTGAGAGGAGTTGTGAAAACAAACGAGGCCTTATCTGCTGTCTCAGCATCCTTAATTCTCCTCCTGCATTCATATTTTTTTAGGTAAGAAGTATGAGAAAGTCTGTGAGATGTGTCACATAACTCTCAATAAAATTGCTATTTTCGACGACAATGGAACCATCACCCCCGGAGGCGTAAGGATTGGTATGTGAATGTTTTGTTAGATTTCAGTTTGCAAGTTTTTTAAAGCTTGACGTGACTACTTCAGGGGACGGTGCTTTATAATGCTTATATTGTTAATGTTTGCAGGTACCCCCACTATGACATCCAGGAGTTGTTTAGAGACCGATTTTGAGACAATTGCTGAATTACTCCTCAGAGCTGCACAGATTGCTAGTGGATTGCACAGAGAGCATGGGAAGTTGCAAAATGTTTTTCTGAAGGGTCTCCAAAGTAACAAGGACATTGTGGAGCTCCGAACCCGAGTTGAAACTTTTGCAATACAGTTTGCAATGCCAGGATTTGAAATTTGAACGGGTTCTGGTGTTACAGAAAAGAAGAGTTTTGGTCCAACATTTGAAGAGATTATTAGGAAAGGATCACCACCTTCCTCCTCTTATTCCTGACAGATTTCTGCTGCCAATGGCAACTATCCGAGGATGTCTGATTCACATCCTCCGATAGTACTTGTGCCATGGATCATTGGATTGTCCGTCTTATGGATCTTCATCCTGCAGCTACTTGTGTCATGCATCATTGGATTGCCTGTCTTATGGATCCTCATCTGGCATCTACTTGTGTCATGGATCATCGGATTGCCCGTCTTATGGATCCTCGTCCTGCAGCGTGGGCCTTATGCCAACTAAGTGTGACACTGTACACGGCCATTATTCAGTGAGGTATGTTTTCGTACTTAATTGCTGTTTTGATAGAATGGTGGCTGCCGACAGCCGAACAAGGAATGAGTGTGGTGCTTGGAGCATTTTGTGATTCAGCTTGACTAAACAGAAGATCAAATCTTGATCAACCAATCCCGAGTTCAACCTTCCTAATTTATGTGGAGCCAGCAAAATACATTGATTCTGATGTACATGCATTGAAGCCTTGAAATCTTTTTCATCACATTTGATTCAGCTAGCGCAATTTTGGGTCAATGATCCTTTGACCCATATAACAGTCATTGTTTTTGCCGAATAATGTCGTTGATTTGCAGCATCCTGAATTTAATTTCATTTTCTGTTTGTCCTATTCAGTGAATTCGTGCATTACAGAGCTTACGTCGGAATCTTGGGGTTGGTCTGTTTTCCTTACACTTCTTGGAACTTAATGCATCTATTCTGAAGAAAAAATGCAAGAATGTTTTCCTGGATAGTTCAAGAGGATTTTGTTTCTGTAGCTTTGAACCAATTACTAAAAGAACCAATTCCTTATGTATTCAAACAAATTGGGATGCTTAAATACTTTGAAGTTAAAACTTCCTATGCATCTGAAGACGTGGCAGGGAGGCCCTTACCCGAAAGAAAGAAAAGGACGAAGCCATTATTATGAAGAAGAGAGTGATGGAAAAAGAAGATTTGATTAAAAGAGGGCGATTAACATAAACAGGACGAGACTCATGACCGAGAAGACTTTCCACCATAAACTACAGCAAACACTCGACACCATTGCTTTCATTTCTAACCAGAATAGGACAGCATCTCCATTGAGATAGAAAAACTTGCCTTTCGAACTTTTAATAAAGAAAGCCTTGGAGGAATCTCTCTCTCTCTCTCTGTTTTTTTGTCGTATCAACCCTCTTTTTCCATATTGCTGCACACTAAAATGATTAGTCAATTTACTATCACAACTCTGGGGAATCTCTATGAAAATGCAAAAGATATGTTGGAGAAAAACTGCTGTACCATTTACAAGGGCATCTTTCTTTCTTGACTAGAGAAGGAAAACCCGGAGCAAGAGGAGAGAATTAAGAATCTTTAATATTCCTTTTTCATTTTCTTTTCCCACTAGAGTGCCACTGAACTTTAAACTGTTTGGCTCACGTTGACAATGACTTCAAATTTATGTAGGGTAGTGCTGCTTGCACTCCCGTGTGCTAGCTAGCTAGCTTTTTCCACCACCACCACGCTTCACATTATGAGTACAAAGGGAATTTAAAAGCAAATACAAAGAAGGTTAGAAGCTGAGCTCCCAAATAAAATAAGAACGCCCAACTTCCATTATTAATTAAGAAAAATCATTGTTTCATGTTGATGTGATCTTCTGATTGTCTTGTGGGCATATCATGATCCCTTATTTTATTTTTCACCAAGAAAAAAAAAAACCTTTTGTGGGTATAATTATCTTTTAATTAGCTTGGTGGGGGAGAGGTATTCGTTGTTTCTTCATGGCAATTAACCATCCTTTGAAAGCTGACTTCCCATCATCCCTCCCATCTGCCCAACAACCCAAAACATCATTAAATCAAAAAAGAAAAAGGAAAAAGGAAAAAGAGGGTAAATCCTCTGTAGGTAGCTGATTCTTCATGATATTTACTGTCTTAAACTTGTCTGTGGTATTGCTGTTACCTGTTTTTGTGGAAAGGGTTGATGGTATTTTAGTTCTTCTTTTTATACTATGTTGATCAAGAAATGTGCAGTCTAGCCTTTTGTTCTAGGGTTCGGAAATCAAGCATCAAGTATAGGCATATATAGCTAGGCGCTTATAAATAAATGCATGCAGCAGCAAAGTTACTAGTGGCATTGAGTAATGCATGCTCCTCCTACCTTGGCTGAATGATCCAAGGCCAAATTCCCTTCTCGACTTCATGATGTTTATATTCCAAGGGACGGTGTGAAGAGCCATTAGGCCAATGTCCTATTGGCTATGTGCTTTTGGATTTTGAATGTCTGTTAATAAATTAGGGTTTTTTTAGTTATAAGCAACCATAACATTATTAATATAAGTATAATAGGTACATAAAGGGGGGTAGGGTTCCTCGACAAACACCCAATTACTAATAATAAAACACCTAAAAAATGTCTCATCCCCACTTATTTTCATCAAACCAATGGAGGAGTTGCCTTATTTGACGATTTTACTAGTGTGGTTGGCGAACTTAGGTACCATGGTGGCAACCACAATAGAATGAGATGTGGTGTAACTCATTGTGTTGGATTGGTCGATGGAGAGACTCATATCTTCATCTTCTTGGTCCTTGGAGGAAAGAATTTGTCGAAAATAGTACTTGATGGCTGGTGATGACAACGTGTTTGCCACATGCGCCGATGGTTTTACTAATATTTTTTGTATTGAGACTGATAGATCAAGGAATTCCAAGCTGGTGGTACAATGTGTGTTGGCTGATTCAAGGTTGAAGGCTAGCTCTAGATCAGATTTTTTTTTTTCCCTTTCTTTCGAAAAAATTTGGGTAAAAAAGGTAGTGTGGTCTATATAAAAGGTTAGTATTAATTAAGTGATATTCAACTGTTCCAATAAAACATAAATCTCTCCAATTGGTGTTATTCTTCTTGTGAATAAATAGCATCCTAAGATCAGAATTGGTAAATTGTCATTAGATACCAAGGTGAAGGTTTTGACCAAATTTACCTCAATTCAGCACTATTAATTCGAATATAAATTGGTAAGAGGTACCTATCTCATGGCAATATTTAAAAAAAAAAAAACAAAAAAGAGGGGAGAGAGAGAGAGAGAGAGAGAACTACGTACCACTCAAATAGTACTACAAAATTAAAGGGATTTATGTTATCTTTCAAACAGTTTAACAGAAATCTCATGAACATCATACTGTCATACATGTTGAATATTTCATCACCAAAGATTCCTGGTCCTCTGGGACAAACAAGAGGCATTTTTTTTTTAACTCATCTATATTATCTTCTCATTTCACTAAGAGAAGAATCTGACCTTTCGGTAGGAAAATCTTGCTTTCCATTCAAGCCATTGGCTATCTTAATATTCTTCCCTGTTTCTTATGTTTGGATAATAATGTTACTTTTCTTGCAAGGAAGAATCACATTCTCTTTACTCCATATTTTTCCTTTTTGGGTTTCCTCTGGAAAGCTATCTTAAAGCTTCAACGCTGTTGTGGCTTCAAAACAAACTGACTTCAAGACAGTAGAGAGAGAAGGAGAAAAAAAAAACAGCAAAAAATTGAAGGGAGATGGCTGACATAGTGCCAGTTCAGCAAAATGCTTTTTTTTTTTTCACTTACTTTGATCCTTTTCTTTTTGAACTCAGGGCTGCACATGTCCAGAGTTTCTTGCTACCTATGAGTGCACATGTCCAAAAGCTTCTTCCTCCATTCAACTATTTCATCGAAAAAATCATCAATCTGTCCAATGATAGCCTCCACCCCACATCTCAACGACCCAAAGCAACTCTTCAACCTCTCGACCCTCTCTTGGACATCAATCTCAACTTCATACTCCAAAAATCTCTCCATTTCAACTTTCAACTCTTCCATTGCTGCCTTCGCTTCCCGGAGCTCGTGCAGCAAAATCCCAGGCTGCCCTTGATCAATTTGTTCTATCTCATTTGCAACTCTTTGCTGCACTCTTTTGATTGAAACCATCAATCCCGAGCCAAATACAGCATTATTCCCCTCGAACCCTGATCCTCCTTGGCAAAAGCTCGATGCAGGCCAACAATACACAAGTCCACAAAGCAAGATCATCAAAAGCAATGAGCTAATGTTCCTCATTGCATAAAGAACACCTCGAAAACCATAGAACCCGTTGAAATTTGATGTTGTCGTAATGTTCTCATCGAAACATAATGAGAGTGGTTGAATTCTTGTTTCCATCAAGCTCTTGTGATCCTCTTCCAATGCTACAATTTCCCTCTGGCAACCGCTTATAGCCCGAATCACCTTTTGCATAAATATTAGAAGATCAAAATAATAACACATCGAAATATAATCATATTTTGGAAAATTAACTTGAAGACGATTTTAGTGATGTTGGCGAGTCAAGTTTACTGACCTGACGAGAGAGCTGAGGGCTCAAATGGCGATAACCGTCCATCGAGGTTTCTATATTGGCTGCAGTCGAATAGTAATTTTCCATCCCGGAGGCACCAGATTTAAGCACTTGACATGCTTCCCAAAGCCTAGAACTTTCATCCATGTATTCGTCGAGCCATTTTTCACCTATTGGCAAGTGAAGCTTTTGAACCAAAATGGTTAGCTGGGAATTAAAGGATCTTAGTGAGGATAGCACCTTTTGAAGGTATTGGATTGACATGAAGTCGTGAGAGAGCAAGGAATGATCAAGATCGTCGAGTCCTTGGTTGAGAAAGTTGTAGAAGCCATTGACAGAAGAGGTGGTGCATGAGGGATCCATCATGGAAAATAAGAAAAAAACAAGGATGATATGGTGGGGGTGAAAATAAAGATGATGGGACTGACAGATATATACTAGAAGATCATGGAGAAAGCAAGCAGAAACGAAAGAAGGTGGGTAGCTCAAGAGCTTAGGTTTCCATAGTTATCAAAAGTATTGCTGGGTGCAATCATGGCTGTTTCCTTTAGAGTGGAGGGGATGATTGGGAATCTGCTGTTGCATTGTTATATGGGCAGTTAATGAAAATTAAAAAAATAAAAAGTTAGACAGAGATAACAAAAAAAAATGATATATGAAAAACTTCATGAGTTCTCTCAAAATATTCTTCTTCCAATATTATTATACCCTTTATTTGTTTTGCTTCTTTGATTTATGTGTGTTTTTTCCATTCCCCAAGGGGATTATAGTGCACATATCAGAAAGTAAATATAGGAATATATGTTAGAAAGTAAATCAAGAATCTTAAAAGCTCTTTATCATTTGATATGTTAGATTATGTTTCCCGAGCTGTAAAGGTCTGACTTCTTTGACTGAGATTTTCTTCTCATTCTTCTAGTTTGATTTGGTTCCCTTTTGAACTGATTGCTCTTTGACTTGCCCTCAACTTTATTTTCTCTTCCTTCCCATGTTTCTACAACTCTCATACTGCAAATTCTGTCTTGTTTTCCCAGACAGGCTCTATTTTATTGTGACTTGGTTCATTTAAAAGGAATTGGATGGTGAGGGTTCTCTGTATATGGATTAATTTATGTTCCAAATACCGATACTTCTTTATTCTTTTCAGGACCCAACATCCTTTTTCTAGGCATTAAATATACAGTTTTTGATATTGATGGAATGTGAGTATTGTACCCATTGATCCTAGTAATATCGATGATGTGTTGCTCTGATATATGCACCCCAAACCTCCACCACAGTTGCCCAAGACCAGCCCAAGTACTTTTTCTAGGCAACTTTTTTGGCCATGGAATCTAATAACACATGAACTATAATTTAGTAATTAAACGCACTTAGAGCAATAATACTATCAATTCTCTATTTTATTTGTGATATAATGTGGGGGAAAGGGGGCATCCTCTGTATTTCCACCCGAGTGAGAAAAAAAAGGAAAATTAACATATATTTGTAGTAATGTGTGAGATCTCTTACAAAAATATAGACTTTTCTTCAAGTGAGAGCTTCCATTCTGGAAGTGAAGGGATGTAAAATATATGTGACAGCCATGGCTTTTTATTTTTCCAATTACATTGAGGAACTTGGATTTTCAACTATGAAAAGTTTATCTTTATCTCTAATTACGTCAACAGAGTCGATCTCTGATCCTTCTTCATCTGTTACCGTGGCATTTCTTGCGTCGAACCCAAATTTCTGACCTATTAGAAGAAACACAAATATACAAAAGAAGGTGATATATATCAGATTAAAACCTTGTCAGTTGTCACCTTGTCTCAAAACAACATAATGTTTGAGCTGTTAGCAGGCCATTCTAAATGATATCTGACAGATATATGTCTCAAGTACCTGCAATATTTCTGAGCTCCTCAAGTGAACCCGGCAATCTAATTAGCCTTCCAGCTTCCATGCAGCCAGTCTCTCTCCTCAAAAGTGGATTGCCTCTATAAATGCTTACCCTTGGACAAATTGATCCTGTACTGGAGTAGTAGTCTCTCAGACTGCAACCCTGCTCCCCTTTACCATGACTCCCCAAAAGAACTTGATTTGTATCGGGGACTCTAATCTGGTGTCCAACCTCTCGCTTTTGCAACATTTCATTCAAAGTTGTCAGAGGAAACTCGTATGTTTTGGTGTTGGTTACATCTGCACCATTCATAAGAAGAAGTTTGACCATTTCCACATTGTTTTTGGACATGGCAATCTCGATTGCTGTTAACCCGCGTCGATCCTTTGAATCGACGTTTAGTCCTAGTTTCAACAGTTCCTGCATCACCGTCAGATCGTCTCTATTTGCAGCAGTGCAGAAGAGATCGCCAGCAATATGTGGATCAGAAATGGCGGCAGAGTTGTAGAGGGTCCAGAATATGGAATTATGTTTTGATTCTATAGCATCCCACAATGCAGTGTTGCCCTTTTTATCTGCATGCCATATTGCTTGGTATAATAATAAAAAATCCCAAGGGCATATATACTAATTATGTTGAATTAAGCAGAAGAATTTCACCAACTAAAATATTTAAAGAAAAATGGGAAGGTTAGAGATTACCTCTTAAGTGTACGTTACATGCGTGCTTAAGGAGTACCAAAACACACTCTTCATGCCCTTTCGATGCTGCAATGTGCTGTTGCATTACAAGAAATTAATTACTACTAATTATAATGATGAGGATTATTTAGAGAGAAATCAAAATACCAATGGGGTTCTTCCTTTAGAATCTCCAATATCAGGATCCAACTTCGCTTTGAGAAGCTCATCCAGAAAGGCAGCATTGCCAGCCTTAGCAACAGCAAACAAGTTGCTAGCCATATTTGGGTCACCGGCCTGATCTTCTTCTTCCCCATTGATCTCTTCCAGCAAATCTCCAATACTAAGATCCTTTAGCTTTTTGTAATGCTGCATTTACAAGTTATAACAAACCTTTAAATTATCCTTAATCAAAGTGAACAAGCATATATAGATATCAAAAGATTAATGATCATCGTAAGTCTATGCTATATATGCATGCACACCGACCTGAAGGAAGTTGTTCAGTATTTTCTCGTAGTCTTCTAGTTTGGTCTGTGTTGACTCGATTAGAACAGTGGTTTTGAGCCTCAGGAGTTGTGAAAGCGTCTTGGTTCGATAATTAAATCTTTGAGGCTTACAACAAAGAGCACCAACTTCTCCGAATATGTCCTTTGATTGCAAAGTGGCTATAACTCTTTCTTTCTCCTTCTCGCACTCAATTATTTCAACCTCGCCCGATACAATTATGTAGATATCTTCCGGTGCTTCATTTTGCATGATAACATCCTCTCTTGGTGGTACGTACTCTGCCTTCATCTTGGCAACCTGTAATACCCAACACCAGATCATGTATGTTTAGAGCAATTTAATTCCTTAATTGGCAAGAAAAATGGACCAAAATAATCTGATTTTTTATAACGGGATTGACTCTGATTTTCATATTTTAATATTGATGTTAAAAAACGTACGCATTGTTCGTTCAGATTCTAAACATCAATATCATCGATCATATATACCATGATCAAGAGAGTTTCCTTCGAAATGCCCTTGAAAAGATAGACGTTCTCCACGGTAGGCAGAAATAAACGGTGGCAGATACTTGTACAGATAGACTTTGGTAGCTGCTCAATCAGTTGCTGCTCGTTTAGGTGCTCAGCCTTGAACCTCAAGCACATGTAAGCCAATATCTGTTCTTTTAGCCTTGGAGGCAAGCGATTTCGGCTTACGAAATTTGATGCTGCTTCAATGCTATTTCTCTGCAACATTAATTTATAAAGCCAGCCAATCCCACGGCCAAATTCATCATCAGAACACACAGATTTATAAAGTGACACAAATTGACAATTAAGCATAATTATGTGAATTTTGACTTGAAATTGAAAAGTATATATACAACCAAAGAGAGAGAAAAAAAAGAGAGTAGAAAATCTAAAATACTCACAAATTCCATGGTACGACGAGTTCCTTCAACGACTAAATTTGTCATGTTACCAATAATGTAAGAAGTGAGGCCAAGGTTAACAAGCATATAGAAAATAATGAAGATCATTTCCATGGTGTTGACAGCATGGAGATCTCCATAGCCGACTGTGGTCATGGTGGTAATGGACCAATACATGGAAGAAATATAACGTGTGGAAAGGCTTGCTTCTCTGAAATTTGGGATCAAAGCTGCAGTCCAAGTCTTTCCATGGTGAGGGTGCAGTTCTGCTAGCAAGTAGTAGAGGCAACCAGCACAATGCACCGTAAACAGTGTCACCTGATGAAGCCAACATGATGCAGATTGATTTACATCATGATCACCTCATTGCAAGTTGTAGAAAAACTAGCGTGTCCAATTATGCTTGCAAAATGATCAAAATGCATGCATGGGGCCTAGTGGGAGTGGATATATGGGCTACTTACAGATAGCAGTCTAGCACATCGGATCCAGAAATAACTGAATCTGATGTCCTTCTCAAGCCTGCCAAATAAGGGAGCCCAATGCAAGTTAATTTTAGAATGAGTCCAGTTGCGGGCTTCAAAATTTGGATAAACATCCTTAAAAGTTGAAAAAAAAATCCAAGCAAACAACATTAAATACTGTACAATCTTATACTTTATGGAATTATCTTTTTCTCGATCATTTTCAAGTTGGAGAATGTTATTCCTAAATTTGGATAAAACTGACCGACCTGGTGAAGAGCTGCTTGGCCCGTCGGAGTCTCCAAAATCTGAGCATGCCCAAGAGGGAGTAAGAGAGACCCATACGTAGTTTGCCTGTGAACAAGTATCCAAGCACCTCAAATGGGATTGTGGATGCCAAATCCATCACGAACCACGTTGACAGGTACCTTTAATTAGTCAAATAAGATCATCAGTCGGTTAATTAATATCAAATTATATATTAAATCATCAATTTAACAAAAATAAAATTTAAGTTTGATAAAAAAATCACCAACTATTGAATATTATATATTTCAACAGGTACGTACAATGACACAGATCTAGAAATTTGAATTGGTGGGGCCTGATGTTTTAATTATAATTAAGACTGCTGCATGGTGAGCAAATTAAATAATCTATTAAATTAGTTGGTCTAAAATTCTTCAATCTAACTTTAATGTATATGGACCACCGGGACTCGGAAGATGATCAATGAGAAGCCCTGCATGGTTGGGCGGTTGGTTATAATTGCTTGATCAAGTAGCTAGGGTCCATATTGAGGTGCTTTTGAATATTTGATGTCTTCACTGTCCATTCATTTCTCCTCTTAGGACTGGTTTGGTTACACAGATTATATGATATAAAATGAGATAAAATGTCTGTGAATAATAATAATAACATAATTTAAAAATAAAGGTGAGATAGTTTGAGTTAAGATTTTTATAAAATTTTGAGAAATAAAAGAGAAAAAATTAAATTGTTAAAAGAGAGTTATAATATAATTTTTTAATGTAATATTTTGTTTTAAAACTTATATTTTTTTTTTTTGCATTTTAATTGTTTAGAAGTTTGGAAAAGTTATAATGATCATCAAGTAATGATTAGATAAAAAAGTCAAAAATTTGAAAATATTTATATTTAAATAATGTTTGAATATTAAGATGAGATAAAATTATTTGAAAGATTTGTGAAACCAAACTAGGTCTTAGGCTGTATTTGGATGTTGAACTGAGTTGAGTTGAGATGATAAAATATTATTTTTTAATATTATTATTATTTTGAGATTTAAAAAATTTGAATTTTTTTTTTATATTTTGTATTAAAATTTAAAAAAATTGTAATGATAAGTTGAGATGGATTTATAAACTAAATAAAGCCGTTTCAAATAAATACAAATGATTAAAATATCTAATATTTTATGTTAAATAGATATTATTTATTTATTTCAGTTGAAATGGATCAATGATCATCTGTTTCTGAATAAAATGCGTCTCGTACATATATACTAATGATGATTTCATCCCGCTTTAGTAAGACAACATGACTAGCAACCGAAGAAAAAAAAAAGTTGGTATGTCAAAATTAAATTATGTCACGTAAATGATGTGTGATGTAAATTAAAAAAGTAATGATATATTTATACCTCCTTTACTATTGATTTAGTATTGAGTTTTTTTTTTTTTTGTTCGTTTTGCTATTTAAATATAGATTAAAAATCTTAGAATATAATCTTTTTACATAATTTAAAAGAAAATTAATTCGTAATCATATAATTTTATAATATGCAAGGTATAACTAACCTCACTGCAATCTTTCTAGGATTACGAACTGGAAGCTGAGTTAGCGAATCAATATAAGCCACGAAAAATGTCAAGAAGATATCGACCCCAAAGAATAGATCCACAATGCTGTCTGCTATCCATAGCAGTTTCTTGGGAGAGGATCTGAGAAATGCTATTTCAAATGGGTAAACCCATGCAGAGTACGCAACCAAAAGCACCATAAATGCCTGCCAACACCTGCATACATTATACATGCACCAACCCAGTCTATTAATCTTTTTGAAAGGCAGCCATAATTAAAAAGTGAGGTTTTTTTCAAGTGAATTCCAGAATTGTCTAACATTTTTTTCCTAAGAGAATGCAAAATTGTACAGAATTAAAATATAATGAAAGTATATATAGCAGTACACACGTGCATGGATGAGTCACACGTGTACACGGTAAATATACACACATAGGTAGGTACGTAGAAAGTAATATTAATTTTAGAACAATTTGTATGAACTAAAATATATATGGTCATGATGGCCGGTAGGTGATGAATCATCATCAACACAACGTACGTCCAACTTTGGTAAATGAACGTATCGCTATCTTCCATTTTTTTTTTTTATTCGTCCCAATGAAAAATTAAAGGAAATAAGAAATAATATTCATCGAAAATATTATTGCTAATTCAGTTCATGGAAAATACTGGGGGACCGATGCGTTAAATCGACCGATACTAGTTTTTTTTTAGGTTAAGAAAGTGTTTATTAGTGAATTAGTGTTTTTTTTTTAAATATATTTAAAGATGTTTAAAAAATATGTGGAAAAAAAAAAAGAAAAAACTTTTACTTTTATATGTACCGGTAGCAGGAGACTTGATCAGTTCATATATATTACATGTACGCACGTACGTACCTGTATCTTGAATCCATGGGCGATATGATCCAGCCTTTTGACTCTATTTGATTTTGGGTGTAATGATCACCAGAAACACCTAGTGGCGGAATGATGAGCTTCGAAAGGTGACGCAAACTGAGAGATGATGACGCTTCGCTTTCTTCATGCTTCTGTACTGGGGTTTCTGGCTGCAGCTGGCCGCTGTGCTGGTTTTTCCGGCTATCCTTCTTCATGTCAGATGCTAAGTCATGATCAAGACTATTGTATGGACCAAGCTTTTCCTTATCCATTCTCCCAAACATAGTACTACTCTTTAATGAGTAGAATTCTTGAAGACAAATATAATAACAGAAACACACACAAACGGCGCTGAAGATCAGAAAAGGAGAGTCCCGGCCGGCTAGGAGTAATAATATTACTAAGTTTTGGAGAAACAGCTAGCTTGAAAGAGTAAGGGGGAAAATTAAAGGTAGGGCGGGCTTAAAGTTAAAAGAAAGAGAGCTTTGTGATCATGAGGGATGCAGATTCCATCGCTTGGTGGATGCGAAGATCAGAAGTAGTTGTGGGGATTCTCTGAAGTAGTTGTAATAGCTAGATTACTGATGATCCTGGAAAAAGTTACTAAGAGTTGAACATGAGGATCAAATTAAAAGGTGGACTAAATTGGAAGACCTGCATGCATTGTCTGAGGATCATCGACTTGCGATAAGATTATACCAAACAGAAAAAGGGTGTGCAACTTTTTGGCATTGTTTGTGTGTAAAAGGACTATATACACCATCTCATCTCTCTCTCTCTCTCTCTGTGTACAGAATTCCAACATTATTGTATGATTGTGTCACAGCACTTGATATTTATGACCCACTTCAATATCTGGTATGGCCAATATCCTATTAAATGGTCCCATCCTCAAAATCATATGTGCAAATCTAATTATTAATTATTTTCAAAATATGAATAATTGGGCCTTTTTATTTTATTATAAAATTTCATTTGATTAAAATTATTTATATAAGCATAAGTTTTTAATTATATGATATCTTTAATTAATACAAATGAAGTATCATGCATATGTTTATGTTTCCACAATATTTAATAATGTAAAATTCTATTCATAGTTCCTACATCACACACCATGAATATTTTCTTTTTATTTCTTTTCCATACTAAATATGTGGTGAATGAATCATTATCAGTAGAAGAATCCCTTTAATAATTACTGGCAGGCCATCCATGTTTTAACCCAACTTATTGCCAACACGTTTTTTTGGTGGGGCTGCCTAAACATATATTTCGCGTCCTAGTTGTATTGAAAAAGAAAAAGCAATATTAAAGATAAGGAGAAAAACAGTAGAGGTGGGGTTGACGCGAAGTCTCCTCCCAAATTAATTAAATCCAAATGAATGAATTAACATCCTGTTTAATTGCCATGCCAAATCATCAGAAATATTAATTAGAATTATATTATTTATATTATCTCATAATTTTTTTGATGTAACACTAACATTAATATTAATTACCCATTAAACATCTTAATTTATCATTTTAGACTGATTTAATTAATAGTTAATGAGCATTAACATATCAACCCAACGTGTTGCATGGAAGAATTAATAACTGGATGGATCCAAATTAAAGAATATTCCTGACCTAATTTCCTGCCAATTTGGTTGTACAGCACTATATATGTAGGAAGGTGAGCCGAAACATGGAAATAGCTCGTAAGTTTAGCGTGTCTTAAACCAGAGCTAATAAGTAACAAGGACAGATTATTCAAAAAGTACAAGGCAGGCAGGAAGGCCGCATGCATGCATTTAGGATTATATAAAAACAGAAAAATAATAACAATTCATCAAAGTTGATATGATGAGAAGGGCCCCTATTCCTTTTTTTTTCTTTTTGGTCACGAGCATGTCAAAAAGTTTTGCCAAGACCACGTCTACTAGTCGTATCATTTTAACGTGTCTGCAATGTCGGTACCGACACGTCTAACCTATTATTTCTAGACTGACCTAATTAATTATTTCGCGTACTTTTTTTTTAAAGATGATAGATAAATCTCGAACTTACGTGAAAAACTCATTTCTTTTCATGGTAGATAGAGACTCCATTTTATTTTTTTAAGTGAACGCACATAATTTACACAAAAATTGTATCTAGAGTGACTGTAATATATTTTTTCTCATACAAGGAAGAAATGGTTAGCATCAATATCAGAGAAGGATAAATGTGATTATGTGAATTTTATTGTAAAACCAATTGCACTGGATTGCTTCATTAATAGCAGATTATTTGCCATGCTGGCTGCTTCATTTCCTCCCATACCCACTTGTGGGAGGCGACAAAGAAGAGAAAACAAAGATGGGAAATGCAAAACTGGCCACGAAGAATCAAAACCATCTGAAATCAGATGAAACACACTCGAATTAATTCTAATTAGGAACCATGCAGTTTGCCTGAGTCATACAACGATAAATGCCTCTGGCCCTCTTAAGCCTAAATGAAACATTTTTTTTTTTTGTTATTTTTCCCGAAGTGTCTCCAGATAAACTACCTGAAGAAAGTTTCTTTCAAAGCTTTTAGAGCACCTCGTTTATAATAAACTCGAGGATGGATTATAGCATTAAAACTATTTGTACAAAATTCACGACTTGGAGTTCATTTTCTGATCTATTAGTTCCTAAAAAGTTGCCAAAGAAAGAATCAGAAGAATCAGCCAAGGGGAACACATCTTCCTTTAGCATATAAGTTACTGGTGAAAAGGACCATTACCACGAGGTCAAGTAAATCGAGTGGTAAAACTGTGTAACTTTTTGTTCTTGTTCCTCGGCTGCAGAAGTCATGGGAGCAAGAATTAAAATCAGGAGGTCAGGATGAAGGTCTCTCAAGCGTCCTAGCATACTCGACATCTTCACCTCAGATACTCAGATCTCTTCAAAAGCTTCTATGAACTTTGAACTGAAATGGCGTGTATGTTACTCACAACTCGGACTTTGATTCTAGGTCTTCCTCCGATGACTTGTCCCTTGTTGAACTCTGTGATTCATTAGAAGATGGCTCTTGGAGATCCACTTCATCACCTAAGATTTTTGCAGTGAAATGTCTTGCCTCAAAGTCAAGATCTGGCCACTCAGAAACTATTCTTCTAGCACCCTGTAAAAATCACAAATGGAAGTAAAGGCTAGAAGGGAAAGTGAAAACAAAAAAGAAACACTAAAAGAAACAAACATTTACCTGAAGCTTGGGTTCCTTTGTCATGGGATTGTTGCATAGATCGATGGTTTTTGCTTTGGATTTTGTGGCATTACCACACCATGACTCACACCACAGCCATTCTTGCGGTAGCGAAAAAATGGGTACTGTATGCTGAGCATAGTTTGGAAGATCCTGAAATACAAATTAAAGGATTCATTGACCAAATTTTTTTTTTTGACAAGTAAACGATATTATTAACAAGGATAAGCATAGACTAAGTACACAAGATGTTATACAAGAGATAAGACCTATCTAGGTCATAGTAGTGGAAACAAGAAAATCATATAAATTTAGGCTATTCTATAGCTATGGCCCATAGAAATAAAGTGCAGAAAAATAAAGACCGAAGTTCCTCTAGTGTCCACTCCTTATCTTCTAATGTCCGATCGTTATGCTCTCGCCATATACATCATATAATGCAGATAGGGATCATCTTCCACATGACTTTGATTTGTGGAGCACCTTCCAGAAGTGTCTAGCTAGCCAATAACTCAACCATTGTGGCAAGCATTACCCAATTAAACTCTGCTCAGCCGAACACTTCAATCCACAAGGCTCTAGCTGTCTCGCAATTTAGCAAGAGCTAATCCTCTGTCTCGCCAAATGTCTTGCAAATACAAAACCAACCTAGAATAACGACCCAGCGCTTCCTCAGATTATCGGTTATCAGAATGTTGCCCAGGGCAGTTTTCCAAGTGAAGAAGAGTGATTTGGGGGGCACCTTTACCTTATTCCTCCAAAGTCTTCTCCATGGGAAGTGAGTATTCTGTAAATGTGTAAGGGACTTACATAAGGATTGAACCGAGAATGCACCCTTACTTTCAGATGTCCACCACAGTTTATTGGCTCGTTGTCCATTCAGCTTCACGGAATAAACTAGGATGAAAAAAGCCTCAAAGCACTCTATTGAACGTGACGTTCCACTAGACTTGGTCCCCTGATCGAACCATGAGGTTCGCCACTAAAGCTTTTTGAACACATGCCACCCGAAAAATGAATGGAAAAGAATCCTTTAGAGCCTCCTCCCCACACCATATGTTCCTCCAAAATTTTATCCGAGCACCCACACCCAGCACAAATTTAGTAGGGCGAGTAAA
This sequence comes from Cyclocarya paliurus, assembly GCA_029856935.1. NCBI lineage: Eukaryota > Viridiplantae > Streptophyta > Magnoliopsida > Fagales > Juglandaceae > Cyclocarya > Cyclocarya paliurus. Next base: position 2,835,908 of record CM056957.1, on the reverse strand, counting down.
CACCCCCCACCCTGAAGAGATTGGCTTGCAAACCTTGTCCCAACAGACTAGATGAAATTTGAATTCGTCCCCCATCCCGCTCCATAAGAAATCACAGTGGAGTTTTTCAATCCGTGCCGCCACACAAACTGGAATTGGAAATAAAGACAGAAAATATGTTGGTAAGTTAGAGAAAGTACTCTTGATTAAAGTCATCCGACCTCCTTTCGACAAGTACAATATCTTCCACCTTGCCAATCTTCGTTCTATCTTTTTGATAATTGTATCCCAAATTGATAAAGCCCGTGAGGCAGCTCCTAATGGCAATCCCAAATATTTCATGGGAAGAAAAGCGACCTTACACCCAAGTGTGTTGGCCAATTGTCGAGTGTTGCCGACGTTCCCAACTGGCACTAACTCTGATTTATTGAAGTTCACTCTCAAGCCTGACGCTGCTTTGAAGCATAGTAAAAGTGACTTCAATGCCCTTAGCTAGTTACAATCTGCTTCGCAGAATATTAGTGTGTCATCTGCAAATAATAAATGAGATATAGTAATAAGGCCTCGATTGGGATCACCTACCGAAAAGCCAGCCACAAAACCGTTCATAACCACGGCCAATAGCATCTTACTAAGGGCCTCCATGATGATAACAAAGATAAGTGGGAACAACAAATCTCCTTATCTTAGGCCACGAGAACTGCTGAAGAAACCAACTGAGCTGTCATTAATCAAAACTGAGAACCTTGCCGTTGAGATGCACAATCTGATTCACGTACACCATCTCTCCCCAAAACCACATCTCTCCAACAAATAAAGAATGAACTCCCAGTTTACATGATCATATGCCTTCTTAATATTTAGCTTAAATATAATCCCTCTGATACTAGCCTTTAATCCACCATCTAGGCATTCATTGGCCATAAGGACTGAATCCATGATTTGTCGACCCTTTACAAATGCATTTTGTGGCTTCGTTATTATCTTACCCAAGGCCTCCTCCCCTAGCTTGTCTACGAGCACTTTGGAGATAATTTTGTACAACCCATTAACGAGGCTAATGGGCCTATAATCTTTCACCTTCGATGCTCCAATCTTCTTTGAAATCAACGCAAAAGGCAATATTTAAGCTTTTCTCAAACTTCCCAGCCGAGAACAATTCCTGAAACACATTCATTATGTCCTCTTTCACTAACTCCCAATATGTTTGAAAAATCCCATCAAAAAGCCGTCTAGACCTGGTGCTTTTTCTTTAACCATTCTTCTTACTACATCATAGGCCTCCACTTACTCAAAGGTCTCTCCAACCATGACGCTGTCTGTGGCTCAATAAAGTCAAAACAGAGTCCATTAAGCTTTGACCTCCACCCTTCTCGTTTTGTAAATAGTTGTTCAAAGAAATCCACCACAAGATCCCAAATCACAGGAGCCTCCATGCAGTCCATACCATTGATATTCAGCATCTCAATAGAATTATTTCTCTTATGAGAATTAGCTACTCTGTGGAAGAACTTTGTACTTCAGTCCCCTTCTTTCAATCATAATGCTCTTGACTTAACGCCAAGAGATCTCCTTTAGAGAAATTACTCTCTTCAACTCTGAAGCCAGCTCTGCCTTTCGCGATAATTCTTCTGGGAAAAGGACTCTATCCTCAAGTATCCTCTCTAACTCTTGTAGCTCCTCCACCATGGTCTTCTTTCGCTCTCCAATGTCTCCAAAAGATTTCCTTGTTTGTTTTCGCAGATGAGATGAGATGAGATGAGATGAGTTAGGATGAAAGTTAAAAATTAAATAACATATTGTTAGAATATTTTTTTTAATATTATTTTTGTTTTGAGATTTGAAAAAGTTGAATTGTTTATTTTATTTTGTGTGAGAATTTGATAAAATTGTAATGATTAGATGAGATGAGATGAGATGAGTTGAGAAATTTTGTGAAAACAAACGAGGCTTGAGAGTTCCAAAGCTTTAAACCATTCTTTAAAACTTTTTGTTTGCCTGCAAGTATGTAGGAGGGGGTACCATGAAACTGATAAGATGACCACCATTGCCTTACCCTGTCCACAAAGCCTTCACTTTTAAGTCACATGTTTTTGAATTTAAAATATTGGCGCCCGCCTTGGATACCACCACCATCCAACAAGATGGGAAAATGATCCGAGCAAAGGTGAGGCAACCTCTTCTAACACAACTCTGGGTAATGCACTTCCCAATTCGACGAGATTAGGAATCTATCCAGCCAAGACCACGTCTAATTATTGGACCAAGTAAAGGGCCCCTATGAGAGAAAGATCCACCAGATTCAAGTCAAAAATACATGCTGAAAATTTTGTCGTGGCTAGGCGCATCCGGCTGTCTCTGGATCTTTCACTGGGGAACCTTATGATGTTAAAATCTCCACCTATGCACCAAGAGAGGTCCCACCAGCTGTGTATTCCAGCAAGTTATTCCCATAATAGTCTTCTGATACTGTCAACATTCAGCCCATATATACCTGCAAAAGTCCACAAAAAATTATTTTCCATAGTTTTTAAAGGAGCATGCCACAGTGTACTCACATACAAAATCCTCCATTTTCTCCACCAATCTTCTATCCCACATCACTAAAATTTCATCCGAAGCCCCATTCAATGCAAGATAGACATAATCTGCATAAGGACAGCTCCAAACACTTTGCACTAATTTCCTGAAAACCAAGCTTAGTTTCTTGTAAACATACTATGCCTGCCCTCCATTCCCGAAGCAAGTTATTTATGCGAAGACGCTTATTTGCCACATTCAACCAGCGAACATTCTAGGACACAATTTTCGGCTTCATAAAGGAGATACAATCCCCTTCCTTTTGGATCTATCACGGCTTGAGCTGCCCTCATAGTTCAACGGCCATTTGAGTCTCAAGTTCCCGCTATTTGTTTGTCCCAAATTTCTTAGACTGAGAGTGACCCACCTCTATGGCAGTCAGAAGAGCCATAAACTGCTCCTCAAAACCCACACACTCCATTCCCACACAGTGTTGAATTTCCTTTACCTTTCGGAGCACCCAGTCAGACACATTGAACTCGTTTGGTAGCATACAATTCAGAGGAATGGGCTCCATTCTTTAGAAACCCACTGCGAATTCGATGAATCGATGACATCCCCTTCTCCTTCCCTCCAAACAGATTTCTACCCTCCCATTCGACCACAATACCCACATTGAAACTCCACATCGTTGCCAAAGATTGGAGTAATTATTTGTGTTTCAAGAACCATCCCCACGTCACTACCACCGATAGGATTGAGCATCTGAGATAGCCCCTCTACAACATCCTCGACAATATCCTCAGAGAAATCCATCCTTTCCTAGCCATCTGCTTCCGACAGCATCTCGAGGTGCTCCTCAGGTTGATGTGGGGCCTCCGCTTGAGAAAGTGGTGCTTCCAGGGTGTTTATCGGCATTTTCTGGCCACAATAAATTGGGAATGTGACAGACGGTGGTGGGATCTCCTTTGTTTCCCTTTTTTGCATTGTTGCCGACAGTTCCACCACCATCGCTGGGGCTTTCTGGACCACCATTGATGGTCCCGCAGCTGGACGTGGTACACCCGATGGTTTCATGTCACCCCCTTGCAAATCCTCCATACGGGAAGGGGCCCGACGGGCTGAGGCCCAATCAAGGGATCTTTCCTTATAGCACCCAATTGACTGGGGCCTTGAGTTAACGGGCCTAAGCCCTTGTTACGCTGACCTATTCCCACACTCAAGCCCACACAAGGACCACTTCTTTCCAAGCCCACCTCCTCCCTCATAACCAATCCACCTTACTCTGTAAAGTACTCAGCTGAGCCTTCAAGTCCAGCAGTGCACTAAGGACTTCCCCCTTTGCCACCGCCACCCTGCCACTATACTGGACGAAAATCTCTGTCAGAGCCATGTCTGTTACCCATCCTAGTAGCAGCACCTCTCTGCCCTTCCATGCCGTCGTCCCCTTTTCGAAATTCACGGGGTTGCTCCACCATTAGCGCCTCCTTGTAGGAGTGAGGTTGCGGCTAGACCTTTGCCACCTGTGGTCTCTTTAGTGCTCCGTCACTGTAAGTGACCCTCCCTTCATGAATAAACTCCCACAGTGCTTCCCCCATCCTTTTCCACCCTCTGCCCTCCTCCTCAGGAATGAAAATAAAGTTCCTCCCACCACCACCACCACCACCATATTCCGCAACCGGGACATAGTTGCCGCGACCATTCTAACAGCGCTGCGACTGCCTTCCCTAACTATGGTGAAGAAATCTCTCTTTTCTTCCTTCATGCAAACCTCCAAGGCCTTTGCCAGCCATTGCACTATTGAAAGTCCCAAAACCAACTTTGTCACCACCCTTTAGCTTTTCTCTATAATAACCAAGAGACCCCCCTCCTTCACAAGTGAATTTTTTATTCTAGCGCAATGTCCTTTGAAAAACCCATCCTAAGCACACCAACACCATAGAGCTCAGTCATATAATACCGTTATGGACCACCCAAACTCAGCGGAGAGAATGAGTGTTTGTTTTCCATCGTTGAGAGAAAATGTACGGAGAGAAAATATTTTTAAGTCAGCTCAGTCGAGTTTCCTATTGACCAAATATTAAATCTGTAATACCATCCAAAGTTCAATTAATAATTTGTATAGCCGCCCCATTTGTTATCACTACTTTTAAGGACGATTTTTGCTTACCACTCAAAACAAGTGGTCTATAGTTGGGCACTTATCTAAATAATTGGGCACCATGTTCAAAAACTACAAAGAGTAATGCTAGATATAGTCTTAGAGTATGCAAACCCCTCACTCCCTATGAAAAATAGTGGGGCCCATTGTTAAAAAGTGAGTTTTTTTTTATGTTGGTCCCAGACTTGCACACCCTAAGATTGTACAAATCATTTTCTAACTAGAAATAATATGAACCACATTTTAGACTCATAAGCAGAAGAGTTAGGAGTGCTCTCTAAACTCCACATAGAAAAGGCCTGATCATGAGAATTAGAACTTCCTATCTATTTGTTGAGAAGATGTGGCTTTGCGGGGAAATGACATAATTGCATAGCCCATTTTATTTCCTCAAAAACATCTTTTCAGTCTTGGTGAATGGTACTTTCATAGGGTTCTTCAATAGTACTTGGGGTTTGTGACAGGGGGACCTCTTATTCCCCCATGCTATTCGTTATGGTTATGGAGATTTTGAGTACAATGATCTCTACTACAATGAAGGGGGTTTCTGGATTTTGTATGGGACTCATGAATGGTGATAGGCTTAGTATTCCTCATATTTTGTTTGCAGATGAAACTTTCATATTTTGAGAGACAAACCCCGATCATCTTCACTACTTTTTTTTTATATAAGTAAAAGTAAAACTTTGTTGATCCCGATCATCTTCACTTCTTGAGCTCCCTATTCCTATGCTTTGAAGCAATGTGCGGTCTGAAGATTAGTTTGAATAAGGTGGAATTACTTCCGGTTGTGTAATAAAGAATGTAGACATTTTAAACCCACTAAGCATCTTCACCACTTGATCTCTTGTATACTACCCATATACTGGTGTACCAGTTTTTTTTTTTTTAATAAAAATTTACCTCATAAAAGATTGTATTCTATAATTGGTTAATTTGCATTTCTAAAGGCTTATTGTGTAGCATGTTCACGATCTTTCTTCGATTTTGCCCAAATATATATTAATCATTCCTAGCTTACAAAATGTAGTTGATTACATTCGAGAACTTAATAAAATGGCATTAGTTAGACTTAAGCTGAAGACTCCAAAGGTACTGAAACAAAATGCAACCTTATCATTTTTATAATAGGTGAGGAATAAGGCACATAAAATGAACTCAGATGAAAAGAAACATTAACACTTGAGCTTAAACCACTTGCCTGATCCAGATTGGATAAACTGTTTGGGTCCTTGCTAAGACTTTCATAGAAAACTCTTAGATTATCTCCAGCTGCAGTCTCTCGAAATTTCTTCAGATCAACAACGTATAAAGCACTGGAAAAAGTTACATTTCAAGCTCAAACTACTATTCTTACAAAGGATCCATCAACTTAGTACCACAATGAATAAAAGCAGTGACCTACCTGATATGGTATGGTCTTCCTCGTAAATGATCTTTCCAGAAACCCTAATCCACAGAAAATAAAGGGAGAAAAATAAGATGGACTATTATGTGTGCATGACGGAACATCTAAAACAATAAGATTTGAATTTTATTTTGAAAAAAATAATTTACTTGTCTCCAGAATCGATATCCATCCATATCCTTGTTGTTGTCACAAAAAGGTGTATATGCAAGAGGTCTTCCTTTTATATCCATGTCATAGAGTTCTCCCATGTCTGCTCTGACAATCTGATCTGCATCAACAAAAATCACCTGCAGACAATGGTAGATATTTAAGCATATCATATGCGTGAAAAGAGACAAGATATAGAAGAAACAATAAAAATTATCCAAGGAAATGCTAACACCTTTTCCAATGAAATGGGAAATATAACATCAAGGAATAAGATTTTATAGGCCCAAATAATTCGCTGCTTCTCTTTCTGCTTATGCAACCATGTGGGCCATTTGTAGGTGACTAGCTCATAATCGAAACCATACTCTTGTGCCATATGCGGAATCACGCCCTACATATCAAGGACCCAGACAGAGCTTACATGCTGAGAAAATTTTTCAAATTCTTTTCGTTAAGATTAAATAAAACAAAGCTTTGAAAAGATAGATCATAGACATGCACAACCTTAAACTGAGGAGAGAGATAGTTCTTTATGAACCAGAATTTAACTGGGCGACGTGTGTTCTTTAGGACACTCAGAATCATTATTTTCAGAAAACGTTCATACCTGCCAAAAAATAGGATGAGAAAGTTACCCAAGAGAAAATGCATTGTTCGTGTGGAGAGAGAGAGTCACTTGGTCAAACCATGAAACAATTAGTATATAAATGAAGTATAATTTTTCTTTCTGGTAAGTACATGAAGGATGAAATCCAACATGCAGCTTTGTGTGGGATAAATCGGTCGCTGTCATTTCTTCAGCTAATGTAAGCCATTTTAAACAATTTGCATGCCTTATACAGACATACGCATGGTCTGAACATTATCACAAGCCAAATCGTCTAAAGGCAATTCACTATCAGTATGAGCACAGAGATATTGAGTCCTCAAACATGGACATACCAATATTGGTTAGAATGCTGAGCCACTCTAGTGCCACCTGAGAATGCATTTGGTCAACCTGAATCTCGTAAATGAAATTTAGCTGAATGCATTATTTTAAATAGTGGCATTTGGAATGGTGTTGGAAGAAGTTGAAAGTGAAAAAAAGAAGTGGCATCTAGTTATGACACAAAAATTGATTTCTCAGTGTGCGTCTTGTGCACAAAAATCGAGAAGTTGAATAAGAAGAGTGAGAAACAAGAATGAGAACAAAGGTTCCAAAAAACTGTCTTTCTTACTTCTTTGTAGAGATTAAAAAATTGATTTAAAAAAAATACACCACAAAATAGAGATGTCAAAACAAGCCAAATAGTGTTAAACATTTTTTTTTTTTTTTTTATGAATAAGAAAATTTTATTGAGACAAGCAGCAAAGCAAAGCTAAGTACACAGGAAGTATACAAAAACTGAACCTAGTTACAAGTTAGGAACTAGAAAAAGAGACAAGAAAATCCTGGTCACTAGTTCCATTAAACACAATAGCCGAAGCCCACTGAAATAAGGTATTAAATAAAAAAACATCTAAGTTCATCCACCAAGCATTTCTCATCTTCAAAGCATCGACCATTCCTTTCCACCCAAATACACCACACAAGGCATAAAGGGATCATATTCCAAACAGTAGCAATTTGCAAATTACCCCTTAAACCTCCCCAGCAAGCAAAAAGAGACCCACCACCCTCCTAGGCATCACCCAATCCATTTCACTTCTATTCTCCATACCATAACACTTCATACCATAATTATGGTGTATACAATAGAAAGGGGTACAATCCAAGTATATGGTGTATACAATAGAAAGCAGACACCCAATTAGAAAGGAGGAAAGCAAAAACTATGGGAGCCAGACCTAATGTGAGCCAACATTCATACATGGATTTTTAGCATCAATGAATTATGCTCCTACATTGTCTTCTCAAAATCTTCCAATTTTTGCATCATATTCATTCCATCGATAATGACCACATCAACAGGCATGACATTATTTAGAAGAATATAAATTGAGTGGCAGATAAAGGGAAAATAAACACTTACAGGTGTCCAGAAGCGATGGAAAAAATGTTAATTGTTTTCCCACGACGCCCACCCTTTCCTTGCTCCTGAATGGAAAAAGGTCAAGCTTATCACTAAATAAAAGAATAAAAGAGCAAGTAATCAACAGATAAATTGCCAACAGTCTTTCAACCGAATGGCATCTCCTTTTATAATAAATAAGTTTGGAGGGTGAGGTCAAAATTTCAATCCCATAAGGGTGCATGATTTATATTTTCAATTTAAAAATAATTCATATTGATCTTGGAGAATTACAATGGTAAGCTACGACATAGAACTTCCAAATAAGCAAAATGATTCATTCTTCTTTTAATAAGTAACAATCATTTCATTAAGAATGATATAATGCACATTCCACATGCAACGAGATGTGTCGAAGTAGCCAGAAATAGAAATAGATGCAAGAAAATCATGTAGAGTAAGCACATTAAAGTCTATGGGTGCTGTCCAGAGATTATTGAGAAATAAAGTTTAGAGTTCCTCTATCATCCACTCCCAATTCTCAGAATTTCTATCACTCATTTCCCTCCAGATACACCCACATGAGACATGTAGGGACCATTTTCCACACTAGAGCTAACACTAAAATGCACATTCTATGGACAAAAGGATACATTCATCCAGATTAAGAACACTAAAGCTAGGGCCATAAAAACCATTACAGATTATATCACGTGAAAGCACAAGTGGAACATGTATCAGATGCACGATTAAGTGACAACTGTCAAGATACACAACATATGCTACCATGAGATCAGTTAATCCGAAAACTGTAGAGGTGAATCATAGGGATTCCATAAAATCCACAAGAGGACTTCAGTGCAATTCAAATAAGAGCACACGAGTGTACACAAAAGGAGAGCAGGATAGGGAGGATGAAGAAAAATTTCTCACCACTGAGGTGCTTTCACTCTTTTTTGCTAGTTCACTGCCACCAATAAAGCCAGAAGCCCATTTCAATAAATTGGAGTTCCAGCCATTTCCCTATTAAAATTTAACACAAGGCATTTATAAGGCTACAGAATAGTATATAGCTCTCCAGCAAACCTTATTCCTTAAAATGACATCTGGACAACAAATTACAGCCAAAATAACAAGCACTCACTTTCCTGTCTAGTGCATCGTCATTATCATCAGAAACCAACAATATTTCATTCTCCTTTCCCTTTTTCTTCAGTACTTCCAATCGAACCACCTTGCCCCTCAAATCATTGATAGTAATATGTTTTGATAATGGCTTTTCCTGACTTCCACCACCATCTTCCCTCAAAACATAAAGCTCAGAGCTTCGTCCTGATGCAAGTTGCAAGTACCACACCCCAGGAGAGACTTTCATTTGCCAATAACCCAGATTAGCCATCACAATAGTATCAACCAAGTGGGGATTACTCTTGGTTCCAAGAATCAGCTGAAGGCCTCGGGGTGGATCGCGATCTTTCTCAGAACAATGACCTGGTTAAGGTGGCTTATTAATGCAAACAAATGACAGGATTGGCAATTTATTGCCTCAACTGATTATCCAGTCATGGGAAGCACCAAAGTACAATTATCTTTAATAAGCAAAACCTTACCCGTAAGGACAAAAGCTTCAAGATCAAACACCGCTTGCAATGTCCTTGTGTCACCAAGGTTCTCAAGTAAAATATTATCCAGGTCATGGCTGAAAATGCACAACAAGGTAAGAAAGGGAAAATGTCAATTGAATACTTTTGTTGTATAAGTGAAATAAAGCTTACACAGCAATTATCAGAGAAAATAATTGTTATATCAGCATTGAAGCTTACACAGCAATTACGGGTTCAACAAGCCAAGGCTCAGGAACATCAAGATTCATGGTGAGGGTTTTGGATAATGGCATGTTAGCAAAAAATGCTTGAGGGCCATTTATCGTATAGTCAGTACTGCTGAAATCATCCTACAAAATCATAACAGAACTAAGCACCAAGTATGGTTACTCAAAATAGGAGTTGGTAAGAATAAAACATCCTGGATATACCATAGTGGGTACTACATATCTGTAGTAATTCTTGAGAGGAAGATCAACAAGGGAACTCTGGCAGGAGAAAATAAAAGTTAGTCCCTCAAACAGTAGATAGAACTTCATCTTATCGACTAACAGGAAGAAACAGGGACATCTAAGTAAAAATGAAAGGACATATAGGGTAAAATGGGGATAGAAAATAATAAGTCAAAGACGGGGGCATTCATTTTTTATAAAAGATTCAAGATTCTGTTTTATCCCTTCTTGCAGCAGACATGTTTCAAATATCACAAATGTAAGAAGACTTTACCTAAACAATAGATAAATAATCAATGTACTTGCCTCTTGGCCCTCCTTTACTTTTGACTTTTCCTCATCTATCAAAAATGAAATTAACAATGTATGAAAAAACAGGGAACATTAACTCACCAATGGATTTAGCACAATCCTCATGCTAGGCTGAACATATTTCTGCAGAGCCCGAAGAACTGAAGAGAGCTTCTGGCCGGATGGACTCAAAGGATCAATAACCGCATCAATATGAATTGTAGCCTTTTCATTACTAAACACAATGGCACTGTGCACAATAAAGAACATGGTAAGATTTTAGGGATGAAAAAATATTAGAATTTCAGTATATAACCAACAAAAAAGTCTTATTTCAACTAAAACCATGCTTGTGCTTTTCTCTTTATCCTCATTTCATTGCCTAAAGAACATAGAATGATTGCTCTTGTATGTAATGAGAATGGAAAAATAGTGAGAACATGACAACTCCAATGAGCAGTAGTTTCCTTTACCTATATTGTGCATTTAAAACCTCGAAACGTGCACTTTCAGAACTTCGATCCCTCAGAGCCATTGAAGATGACACGATGGAGATAACATCACTAATGAATTTACTGAAAATATCATTCAGAAAAACATCAATGGAATCTTATATGTGCTTAAAAGATCAGAAGTGAAGAACTCAAACTGATATCCAGAATAAATTAAACACAAGATTAAAAAAAATTGAAAGCAAATAAGTTTACTGTAGATTAAAGTCTTGTGGGTCAGTGGCATGCAAGCCAGGTTCAGTTCTCTATGGATGAGGGTCCCCCTTCTCTCAATTAGCTGAAGCTTTTCCCAGTTAAAGAATGAGAACTTGGAGATCAGAGAGCTCAGGTGTATTAGTAGAATTTACTCGAAGACCTCATACAATTAGTCAGCGGCGTCACCACTAGCTGTACCAACCTTTCTCAAAACATGACCCAAATACCCATAGAAACTGAAACACTGACCCAGAAGGCAGCCACACCCAAAACCCACCACCACATACCAACCATGACACTATCAATGCAAATTCTGATTTGAGGGACAACATGGGATTCAAGGTCGCATCTGCGACTTGATTTTTACAGATTTCATGGTGGACTGACTGATTGGATCTTTCAAACCCAACAATTCCTAGAGGTGTTGAATGTTATTAATGCTTGTGAAAGTTAAGTATGGCAGCATGTTGTGCTAGTCTACTAGAGTGAGCAGGTCTTATGCAACTTTGCCAAAATTGTTCTGGAATTCTCAATGTAAAGAGGCCTCGGTGGCTGATTGCTGGCAGCTTCCTCATGGTACATGACAATGGAATATCACCTTTATAAGCTTAGTGCAGAATTGAGAAGTGGAGTTGATTTCTTCATTCAGTCAACTCTTGTACTCGTTCACATTTGGAGGTGGGGTGCGGATAGGGTCTAGTGGATCCATTCCAAGAAAATGAATTTTAAGGTGAGAACCTTCCATCTTCTATCCTACCTTGCATCCCTTCACACGCCCTCCTTTTATTTTTTATTTTTTTGATAGGTAACCCTCACACACCCTCTCTTCCATTGGTAAGGCGTTAGGATAAGCAGGCTCCTTTAAGAGTGGTTTTCTAGGTGTGGACAATATCACTTGAGGAAATATTAGCTATGTATCATTAGCAACAGAAGCAGTGTTGGAAGTGTTGTACATGCAAAAAGGAGGGAAACCATGGGTACATAAATGAAAAAAGGAGCAGATATGAGAAAACATGCAGAAAGTTCACTCCCCCCCCCCCCCCCAAAAAAAAAAGAGTAAAAAAGAAAAGCTATGAGAGAAGATAATCGGCAAGGAGGAGAAAACCAACTAACCTAGTTACAATGTCAGGATCTATGTCCTGCCAATTCACTTCTTCAATAATTTCAACAATGTGCTTTATTCTCTGCTTAAGCTCCACAGACTCTAGAAGATGTAGATCATGGCTCAAAAAGTTGTTTTCATCAATGGGAGACATCACCTATCCAATTAACAAACTATAACCATAAAAATGACAGTTGCATAATGTACATGGGAAATTACAATACAATTTACCAACAACTTCCAAGGGAAAAAAAAGAAGGAAGAAAATCCATAAGACTCACCCTTCCATTAGTAATGACTGCATTAGCACCAAATTCATGTCTTTGCAAAAATTGTGAAACCTACATTCCATCATAAATATTTAAATTTCCAAGAGCAAAAGTGTTTAACATCCTCAAGACAAGTAAAAAAAGAACAAAGGAATAAGTACGACGAACAGAACTATTGTGAAATGACATTTGTTACAACCCATAGGAGACTGACTCTGATGAAGAGAGAAAGGAGGAGGTACAAATAATAACAACTAAACACTTCGGAAAGATAAAATTGTTACCAATGTAGTATAATATAAACATCTAGAATTCAAAAGGCAACAAACATTCATATACCTTATTTGCATGTTTCCTTAGTTGGTTGACAGAAAATTCAGGAAGAGCAGATCTGAAGGCCTTGGATGGTAACCCATTAGCCTCAGCAAGCTCATATACCTCATCCAAAAATGCTTTAGCGTTGTCATCTGCTCCAGAAGATGCAAAGTACCTTTGCTCGTAGAATGAGCAAAGCTTATCCAAAAAGTATAATGCGTTCTTCTTATGACTGAAAAAACCCATAAAAGGAAGGCATACACATTTCAAAAGGAAATTGAACTGAGACTTGAATTCAAAAACAATAAAACAAAAAACAAAAGTTTACAAAATTGATTTGCACAAAACCAAGATTTTATAAACTCTGTACCTAAATGATGATGCAGTGATTTCAAACACCTTCACAAAGAGGAGACTAGATAAATGAGCATCCAAATTGACACTAAATAGCACGCCTATTCGAGCACGACTAGAACCTTCTATCTGCATCATAATGCACAAATTGAAAAGCATCACTAATGATGATGTCAGTAACAATGATGACGGTAGTCATAGCAGAGATAATCGTGAACAAATGAGCACTGTCATAAACAATAACCAGGTAGTGAAGGCCTTCACGTAGAAACTTCATTCCTTTCTTTGATGAAACATCAACAGCAAGAAGGTGAGTCACAGGCTTCAAATCATCAACAGCTACATAAAGAAAGCACATGTCAGGAAGACAATGATTTGGCAAAGTTTTTTTTTTTATTTGCACAAGATATCCAAGAACAAAGTTCCGACTAATCCCGGGAGTGCACAGGCCCTTGGCAAAAAGTCTCCCGCAAGTGCACCTTGGGTAATTCAATGGAAAATTACCCCAGTGCCCCAAGAGTGTGAATGCGGAGTTTCAAACCTAGGACGTCCGGTTTATACGGCTCGCCCCAAGACCACTACGCCACCACTTGGGGTTGACTTGGAAACATTGTGAGTGTGAAGCTAATGATATCAACTAGAGCACAGCTTACTTCCAGGAGAGTGCAAGTAGTTAATATCATTCAGTACAGATTCTCCTCCAAGAATAGAAGTAGACAAGGATATGAATCTTGGTTTGCCGTTAGCAATGATCTGCATCAACAAGATTGAAATATTTGAGTAATGTTTCAGACATATCCCAAAAAGGTAATATGGGCCTAAGATTTCATACAATTTATCAAATGCTATACCTGTGGATTATAGCGACTAATACCATTTTCTGATAGGAATTTGTCCAGCACATCAGTGTGAGAATTTATATGCCCATAGTAAACTTGTTCTTGTATTCTGGGAAGCTCATCATTCATGGCATTTAAAAGAGCCTCCTGTTCAAAGTAATTACAAAAGGGTTAATGCCAAGCGCAAGCATGCTGAACTCTTTTTTTTTTTTTTTTAAAAACTTCAGCAATACCTCATTAGAATCAAAGACAAGTCCATTCATCAAAAGGCGGCACTGCAGCTTGGCAAGACCCAGCTTAAACACAAACATGGAGCTCTCCTCTGACACATTTTTAAAAGTTTTCTCCTTCTCCAGCCTGAGGAGTATATCTTGAGGTGGAGATTTTGCCTTTGGTCTGCAGAAACAGAATGATGTCACTTAGGGTGCGTTTGGATCCCCAACTCATCCCAACTCATCTCAACTCATTATTACACCTTTTTCAAATCCCAATACAAAATATAATAAACAATTCAACTTTTTCAAATCCTAAAACAACTTTAATATTAAAAAATAATATTCTAATAATATTTTATCATCTCAACTCAACTCACTTCAACATCCAAACCCACCCTTAATGTAAGGTCACATAGATTTGATATAAATAATTACCATTTTTAGAATGCTCAAGGAAAGAAGCTGAAATGAGAATACATCATTACTAATCGGCATACAAGTCATGGAAATTAACCAAAATATTCTTTTAACTTACAAGACTGTTTCTACAAATGCTCCTTCAACATGGTGCATTTCAGGTGCATCATCTCCAGAATCATCTGCCTCAATCCGTAGTTTATTTATCTGCCACATATGTACAAAATAATTCTCGTCTAAATATGAATAAAGGTTTTTCAGAAAGATACTGCCAGAGCATTGAAGTAATATGTACAGTAGAAGACATAGTATGGAAAGGTGCTGTTATACGTATAGTGTCATGCTGCTATCAAGCAGGAAGCAGTTTACAGACCATCTGAAACAGAAGAAAATTTCCTTTACAAAGTCACTGAGTGCAACTAAGCCACATTAGAAGGTTCAAAGTTATGTCACTTGGGTGGCAAGAAAGACGAGTCTAGGCAAAACACATGAAAATTTTGAACCAAAGTCCAAAATTAACAAAGTAATTCAGACCCAGCTACTTTTCTGTACGGCATGTATTATTTTGATTTTTATGTACTGCAGGCACAGTGTTCTCTCTAACATTAGTATTAGACTATTAGTAATGAACAGAGAGAGAAAAACAACAGCAGCATAGCAGCAAAGTTTCCCAGAAGCAGCTGAGAGAAAAATGATCAAGTTTACATCTTTTTTTTTTTTGATAATTAATAAGAGATTTATTGCCAAGGATAGGCATAGCCCAAGTACACAGGAGGTACACAAGAGGAAATACCTACATACACCAACTAAAAATGACAGAAAAGACTAAAGTAAATCCAGAAATTCTTCACCATTCATTACAAAAGCCTTAGCCCACAAACATAAAGAATTAAAGAAAAATTCCTTAAATTCTCCCATCGAACGTTTCTTTTTCTTTATGATAAGTAATAAGAGATTTTATTGATCAAGTTTACATCTCAATTGCATTAAAGAATATATGTTAAAAAATATAGGTAAAGAGCTGAACCCATACATTGCCCAAAAATTGGAAAGATGTTTTAATTCCATGGTTCTCCTTGATATAAATGAAGAGACGTATAATCTGCCAAAAACAAAAACATGTCAATAATGATACACTTTCATGGTGTGCAGAACGAAAACATTTTCAGCAATATTTACCAGCAATTATAAGAGTAATGCTGGAAGATATATATAAAATACCATGCTATGTGCAGATAGCACAGACAGTATGAAAGTGGGCAGTACCTCATTCCGAGTTAAAATCTTTGCAAACAGGCAATACAAAGTTGAAAAAAGTAATTACCAAACTGGATATATCCTCCCTATTTTGACTGTCATCCTCCTTGGCAGAGGAAGAAATTTGATCGCTGTTCATTTCTATCTGCTTGACAAACTTTGAAGAGTACAATATAACCCCAAATCTCACAGGAAAATTATTCTCATACAGAGACATAATCATATCAATGGACTGCAAGATTCCACAGTAACAATAAAAAAGTTAGAAACAAACATTAAAAATCTAGCCAGCAAGGTAAAGCATAATAAGAAAATGAGGACATTTGAAACTAAACTTACCTCAAGGCCACAAATGGTAGCCGGATCAAGAACAAAAGCTGCATGGAAAAGGTTCTTACGAATATAGCGCAATTGTCCAGGGAATACTGGCATCAATATCTGCATAAAAAAAGAGAGAAAAAAAAGGAAAGATAGGATGCTATCCACAACCTAATCTTATAAAATGACCAATGTATCTGGGCAATGCCTTTCCCTTATTACTAAAATGATTGCTTACCTATTAAAAAAGAACTTGCAACACTTTCCTAGTATCAAAAATGAGAAAGAAGGATTGAACTACCTCATTTAAATTGCTCCGCCATCGCTTATACATAGCATCTTCCTCCAAATTATTGAGATAATGAACAAAAGTTGAACGAAAATCAATGCGGAACATATTGGATTCTGAAGGAGACAAAGTTGACAGGAGTTTCCGAATAGTGGCATGAGGAATCTGTGTTTATTGATAATGCCAATAATATAAGTTTGACTTATTTAAAGCTATTCGTAACCTAAAAAGATATATTTACTCCAGTAGCATCAAAATACATATTCACCAAGTTGAAAGGATTTTTTTTTTGTCACTCTCTCAAGGTGTCTAAATACTTTTCAAAACCATTTTTTTGTTTTGACGAGTATTAAGAAAGATTTACAGTGCAAACTGAAGAAACGAAAATTTGTGACTAAAAAGTTGCATCCTTTCATATAACATTGTTGGCGGAACCCTTATGCTATTTACTGCAATCAGATGTTTAAAGAATATCACCTAGTGCATAATATGGTGAATTTGGCAAGAATGCTATGTCCAAAAGTTTGAAAACTGTGAGAGGACAGTGACAGACTTAAAAGCCATAATTCGAAACAATTTCTATCCTTGGTTGGCCACTCACGATAGCTCCCCATTCTCCAACCTATTAGACTCGATGGAATTTTGCTATTTTTCTTATTGTTTTTTTTATAAGTAAAAAGATATTTTATTGATATTGAAATAGGCATAGCCCAAGTACACAGGAAGTATACATGAGATTACACATAGTTAGGCTATTTTTCTTATTGTTAGTTAGGTGTCTCTCCCACATACTTCCAATTTACTTGGGTTGTGCCCCTCTACACTTTCAACATAATTTGCATTATACAAAGAAAAATCAAGGGATAAAGACTGACTCGATAACAATATTTGTTAGA
Source organism: Cyclocarya paliurus (assembly GCA_029856935.1). Lineage (NCBI taxonomy): Eukaryota > Viridiplantae > Streptophyta > Magnoliopsida > Fagales > Juglandaceae > Cyclocarya > Cyclocarya paliurus. Next base: position 2,818,368 of record CM056957.1, on the reverse strand, counting down.
GACAAAGTGAGAACTCTAGTAGAATGCTAAGAACACAATTGGATTGACTAACCTAACTTCACACAAAATTCATTGGAGATTTATAATATGGAATCACTGATAAAAAGAACAAAAGATTTATCATATGGAATCAAATATAAATTGGATATATGGGGATTGTAAGAAATCACTAAGAATGTTTTTGTCCAAAACACAAACTTCGCACTTATTCAAGCTTTTATATACAGAATGGATTATCAAGTATAAAAATGCAATTGAGAACTTTTCTCCAGCCATAACTTTTAGATCAGATATATAATTCACCACAATATTAATTCATCAACAGTGCCATTACAGCAAACCAAAGACAAATTAAACACCCTTCACCTTCAACTTTGAATATTGATCAGCCAACAGTAAATCCTGATGGACCAAGTCAACCAACCTAAGAAAGGATAACATGAAAATGAGACCAACCTCAGCCAGAAATGATTGAATATTGAAGCTGTAGATGTTGAAATAAAAGCATATGAACAATTAGGAAGCTTAACAAATGAAACATAGCAATCTGCATTTATTGAGAGAGCATGTCTGGTAGTGGAAAGCTCACAGCCAGATATAAAACTATTTAGATCTACACGTCTAATCTTTTGAAAACATAAGTTTAATAGCATAAAAACTAAAGATCACCAGCAGTCATGAAGCACGAGTAATTTAAGTCTAATATCTTCAGTTAACATGATCAAAACCACACTCAATGCTGCATAAAGGTATGGTTTTCCCAAGAATGATCCAGGAGGATCCACAGGATGCTAAAAATACTCAACTCACTGAAGCCACATTCCAATTGCTTAAAGAAGGATACACAAGTTGCTACCATTTTTTATGAAGATTAGACCTGAGGTTCTATTCTGGCCATTTTACAAAGGCACCCCACCTTTTTCCATGTGTGGGGTAAGCTGCAAAAATATGACACTTCAACGCCAAAAAATAAATAGACACGGGGAAAAAAATAAAAAAGATTTCATGTGTACCATATAAACTGTTTTTTTTTTTTTTTTGATCAGTAAAAGATAGATATTATATATATGAATGAAATAGGCAAAGCCCTTGTACACAGGTAGTATACCTAAGCACACCTAATTACATTCTAAAAGCGATAAATTAAAGACAAAAATTCCTGAACATTATCCCCATGTAATACAATAGTGGAAAACCAAGACATTAGAGTGTGGAGAAAAAAATTCTTCAGCTCAGTCATTGTGCGCTCCTTATCTTCAAAACAACGAGCATTCCTTTCCGTCCAAATGCACCACATAATACCCAACAGGATCATCTTCCACACTGCTGCCACTTGATGCCAACCTTGCATCTTTGACCAACAACCCAACAATTCCACCACCTTCCTAGGCATAACCCAAGCAACGTCAACCCGTCGAAAGATTTCGTCCCACAACACCCTTGTTACCTCACAGTGTAATAAGAGATGGTCCACAGATTCTCCGCTCTTCTTGCACATGTAACACCAATCCATTACTACACATCCTCTCTTCCTCAAGTTATCCGTGGTCAATATCTTCCCAAGAGCAGCGCTCCAAACAAAAAAAGCTACTTTAGAAGGCACACGAGATCTCCATATATTCTTCCAAGGGAATGGCGTAGTATCACTCTGTGTAGCCAAGATGCTATAATACGCCTTAACTGTACATTTCTTGTGGTCATTGGACCTCCACTTCGAACTATCTTGCCGTGCCATAGCAACCTCCGTAGAATATAGTAAAGTGTAAAATTCTGAGACAATAGGTAATTCCCAATCATGAAAATCCCTATTAAAAAGAATGTTCCACTGTTGGACACCATGAGAAAATAGACGCACATCCGCAACTGAAACCTCCTTATTTACTGCAATACGGTATAAGGCCGGAAATGTTCTTTCTAATGGATGCTCTCCACACCACAAGTCTCTCCAAAAATTGATTCGAATACCCTCACCAACTACAAAACGAATTCGATTTGCAAAGCATGGCCAACCCTTCCTTATGTACTTCCATAAACCTACCCCATACCCCCCTCTCACTTCCTTAGAGCACCAACCACCCCAAGCAGTACCATATCTAGCGTTGATAATATCCTTCCACAATGATCCCCCCTCCGAATGATATCTCCAGAGCCATTTTCCCAGTAACGCTTTATTAAAAGTTCTCAAGTTACACACTCCCAATCCCCCATTCACTATTGAGACACATACAGACTTCCATCTAACCAAGTGAAATTTCTTCTCCTCCCCCATACCTCCCCATAAGAATGCTCTAAAGAGTTTCTCTATTCTGTTCACAACCCCAACAGGCATAGGAAACAAGGATAAAAAGTAAGTGGGAAGGTTTGTGAGAGTACTCTTGATAAGAGTGAGGCGACCTCCTTTCGATAAATATGTCCGTTTCCAGCCAGCCAATCTCTTCTCTATATTCTCCACTACCCCATCCCATATAGCTCTATTCTTGAAAGTTGCTCCCAATGGAAGACCCAGATATTTCATTGGAAAAGAGGACACCTTACAATCCATAAGTCTAGCTAGACTGAGTATATTAGAAACTGCACCCACGGGAACCATTTCAGACTTACCCAGATTCACCTTTAGCCCTGACACTGCTTCAAAGCAAAGTAACAGTGCTCGTAAAGTTTGGATCTGGCTACTATTCGCTTCACAAAAAACTAACGTATCATCTGCAAAAAGAAGATGTGAAATGGTAATATTGCCACCCGAACGATCACCCACTTGAAAGCCCGATAAGAAACCTCCCCCAACCGTAGCTTGCACCATCCTACTTAAAGCCTCCATAACTATCACAAATAGGAGAGGGGATAAAGGATCTCCCTGTCGCAATCCCCGCGAACTATCAAAGAAACCAACAGGTGTGCCATTAACCAACACTGAGTACCGGGCGGTTGAGATACAATGGCGCACCCATGCAATCCACCTAACCCCGAAACCACATCTCTCAAGCAAGTATAAGAGAAAATCCCAATTCACATGATCATATGCCTTCTCCATATCAAGCTTGCACAGAACACCTGAACCTCCCTCCCGTAATCTATAGTCCAAGCACTCGTTTGCAATGAGTACTGAATCAAGGATTTGTCTTCCACTAATAAAAGCATTTTGAGACTTGGAAATAATATGTTCCAACACCGGGCTAAGTCTGTTAGCAAGAACCTTCGAGATAATCTTATACACGCTACTAACCAGACTTATAGGCCTAAAGTCTTCAATAGTCAAAGCCCCGTGTTTCTTGGGAATGAGAGCAATAAAAGTCGCATTAAGAGATTTTTCAAACTTTTGAAAAGAGTGAAATTCACTGAACACTTGCATAACTTCATCTTTCACAATTTCCCAACAAGTTTGAAAGAAACCCATTGAAAAGCCATCCGGCCCCGGCGCTTTATCCTTAGCCATGTCAGATATCACCTTGTAAACCTCTTCTTCAAGGAAAGGTCTCTCCAAGTCACTCACGCTCTGTGGGTTAATTGCCTCAAAATGCAAGGCATCAAGCTTCGGCCTCCAAAGAACTGGTTCTGAGGTGAGGGATTTGTAGTACTGTACTATATGGTTTTCTAGTTCAGAAGGAGAGGATAGCACCTGAGAATCTGAATGAAGAGACTCTATCGCATTGTTACGTCGATGTGAATTAGCCACTTTGTGAAAGAACTTCGTACACCTATCACCTTCTTTCAACCAAAGGGCTCTAGATTTTTGACGCCATGAAGTCTCTTCTGCCAACAAAACTCTCTCCAAGTTTGCCATAACCGCGCCCTTCCTCAATAACACCTCCTCCGAGTTATCTCCCAGTGATTCTTTAACCTCTAGATCTTGCAATTCCTCCAATAATGTAATCTTCTGATTCTCAATATGACCAAAAACCTCCAAATTCCACTTCTTCAAATCTTGTTTTAGTGCCTTCAACTTGTTTGCAAGAATGAAACTTGGAGTACCACTAAACTGATATGCCGACCACCACATACTCACCATCTCTACAAACCCATCTGCTTTGAGCCACATGTTTTCAAACTTGAAATACCGGCGTCCCCTCTGGATACCCCCACAATCCAAAAGAATAGGGAAATGATCAGAACTGACTCGGGCTAACCGTTTCTGACTTACTTCCGGATATTTAGCTTCCCAAGACGGAGATACAAGGAATCTATCTAGTCTCGACCAAACCCGCCCATTTGACCAAGTATACTCGCCCCCTACCAGAGGGAGATCCATGAGATCCAGATCAAAGATGAACTCATTGAATTCTTCCATGGCTAAAGAATGTCGACACTGCCTTGATCTTTCACTAGGAAAGCGAATAGTGTTAAAATCACCCCCCATACACCACGGCACATCCCACAAGGAATATAGGCCTGCCAACTCCTCCCACAACCTTCTTCTATCCCTATCCACATTAGGACCATAGGAACCTGCAAATGCCCATTCCCATCCATCAACCACATTTTTGAATAGGGTCGCAGCCGAGAACTCTCCAATGCACTCCTCAATCAACTCAACCACTCTCTTATCCCACATAAGTAACACACCACCTGAGGCTCCCAAAGAGGCCAAATAAGTCCAACCCACATACGAACACCCCCATATACTTCGCACCATTTTTCTATCAATGTAACTCAACTTTGTTTCTTGTAGACATATCACCTCCCCCTTCCACAACCGCAATAAAGATTTAATACGGAGGCGTTTATTGCGGTCATTGAGCCCCCGTACATTCCACGATAAGATCTTAGGCTTCATAAAGAACAATATTGCCCCTCCCTCTCGATCTATCCCTTCCGCCACTCCCTTCTTTTGCATCATAATTGATGGAGCAAGTTAATTTTCTAAGTTCCCTTTCCCGCTTTGAAGCTGACTTTGAATGACTCTCCTCAAGTGCTATGAGGAGAGCCTTAAATTGTTCTTCAAATCCTCCAAATGAAATCCCAATTACCGCTTGAATTTCTTTTACTTTCTTAAAAACCCACTTTGATGGATAACCCCCACAATTAGTGGGAGGGAGTATACACAAGGGAGTTAGAATGGCCCCTTCCTCCCCCATATTCACAGAAGTAAAAAAGTCCAATTCCGAGCCACAGCCTGACACTGGTTCCTCACTTGCAGTAGCCAAAACAGCCCCTTTTCCACTCTTATTTTGCTCAAAAGCAACCATTTCCAGTGTTGATTCCAGCTCAAGCTCCGACACCTCTGGCTGTACTGGGATCACCCATGGACCTCTATCCACCCCCAGCATTGTCTGTGCCTTCTCCGAAAACAAACCCCAAGCTGTCGACGGTAAATAAACCAAATATTCAACCTCCACCTGCGGGACAACAGCCAGCTCATTATCTCGAGCTTCGACCACCACGCACGACTGCGTCTGTGCACTCTCCACCATTGCCGACGACGGGATATCAACCCACGCACCAACCCGATCCTCAACCATCTCACCTTCCTCCAACTCTTCCCGTCGGAGTGGCCCAAACGGGTTGCTAAAGTGTTCGACCGCAACCGGCGGTGCTTTCTGTGCCGTCGCGGGAGCCGGCGAAGCAGATATCGGGCCCGCCGGAATGTGACTCGGGGCCGAAATTTCGGTCGCAAGCTTCGGGGCCGATATCTCGGTCACGAGCCTGGGGGCCAAGCTAATGGTCACGGGCTTTGCCTTCCAGCTCTTGTTAGGGCCTACGGCCCGGCCCAGATGTAAGTCCCGACCCATGAATGTTGTCTTCTGGCCCAAGTCCATACCCTCTTTACCCTTAACGCACCGTTTCAGCCAGTCTATTTCATCTAATAAGCTGCCGACTTTTTCCTCCATACTGCCCAGAACACTTAGCAGGTTTACCTCTTTTCCTCCATCACGCACGACAGCACTCATCCCTCCTGGCACCACAGCACTCATCACTGAGTTGTCCATCCCTGGCACCACGGCACTCAACTCTGGCACCACAGCACTCACACGAGCTTGTAGCACCTCACTGAAGGACCGTGAACTTGTCGCCAGCGGTGGAGCTCCCTCTGCCTGAAATGCTCTGTTTCTCACACTCGAAACAGAGGACGTGGGACTGAGCTCCTTCAATGCAGCTCCAAAATTCCTCCACCCCACCCCCATCCTTCCTTCCGGCACCACTAACAGCCCTCTCCTCTTTTCATGCCCATACTCCGAGAGCACCATAAACCTTCCATTTTTATTGCATCCCCTCCTCACCATTAACACATTGTTACCTTTCCTGAGAGTTCTCTGGAAATCTGAAGAGCCCAATGAATCTATACATTCCTGCACCATAGTACCCAACCACCCAAAGGCTTCATGATCCAAAGAAATGAATTTCACCAGTCGGCGGCTTCTCTCTGTGATTCTCCACCACCTTACATTTTCCTTTCTAAACTCAAACACCTTCTGATCAATGACAACCTCACTGCACAGCCTCATCTAACCCGTAGCTCAAACACTGGTTAGATGTTTTGAAGACAAAGAGAGTTCTTTTGAAGATCTTCGGAATTTTTTCTTTTCTACTTTGTGTTTTATAAACTGTTTTTTTGTTTCAAATATTTGCCTTTCAAGGTGTAAAATAATAACTAGCTCCTAAATAAATTCAAAATAAGAAACCTGAGTTCCCACATTAGGTTTTCTCATTTTGCACTTGAATCAAAACAAGATTGTAATATTGTGTGGCCTCATAAGTTTCATGCATGTCATGTGCCCATGATTTCTTCAAAAGAAAAAGCACAAACTGCCAAAAATAATATAGAAGTACAATGTACCCAATATATGGCTTTAAACCAGATAAACTAATAGCATTGCAACACATACATACAAATAAAACAAGTTTTGAATTTTTTTTTTAAAATATAAATCAAGGTTTGAAATTAATGAGCCAGCCCCATCTCTTTCAATTCAAAATACATCTGTCAACCTAAAAAAGCATTTAGTATTAAAACTAGTAATGGCAGACCACACGATGCGTTGTATGCAAAATAAAGAAGAAAAACTGGGGAATGGCCATGATAACATAATGAAAAGAGTAAAGGATATCAGGGGGAGCAAAAGCATTACAGATACAGGTCAATATCTTCGATATTGACTAGGGCACCATTGAGAGCCATTAAGGACTTGCCAGGTGGGATCATTCGCTGATTTGCAATTATTTCATCCTTAACAGAATCATTGAGCTGCCAAACATTTACATGGTTTGATCAGGAAAATGATGGCATGTAGATCCTTTTAGCAAATATTCCGTACAACACAGCTACTTCTATATTACATATCAAATCTTGAAATCTGTAACGATGCGTACCTTCATGCGAGATAAGGAAGAAACTATGCTTGGAAAATTTTGACTAATTTCTTGCATTGACTGTAGAGGATCAGAAGCATGAACTACTCTCTGGGCAGTTTGATGTCCCAAATCTATAGGGAAGAAAGGCAATATAGTAATTTTGTTTTGAGTTATAAAAATTTATAAAACAAAAACCTTAAATTATAAATACCCTTTAGTTCCCAAACATCAAGAGTATCAGATATTGTTGATGACAATAGGTAATCCCTGAAAGCCATTATCTCATTTGTCAGCTCAGGTTTCCGTTCCTGCCAGTATACACCAAATTACATTTTGAGTCAGAAGTTGACCGGGTTGACATTTTTCAACACAAAAATTATCTAACCTACAACAATTCTAGAACTATAACTGTATTTCATGGTTTTAGCACAACAGAAATAGTTCGCAATCTCACCAGCTCAAAAAGTGAAAAACAAAGCTAAAAAACTACTCACTTAATCCAAATTCCTAATTCCAAATAGTTAAGGCACCTTCAACATAAATCATATATCTTCTCCATTTTTTTCTTTTGGACGAGGCAACTTTTATTTTTATTTTTTTATGAATAGGAATCTTGGAGACCATGCAAACGCATCATGTCTATCACCTGGTTAAACCCCAGACCCGTGTAATGCGTCCCCATCACACAGGCAACTTTTGTTAATAAGCTAAGAGAACGTTAGCCAAGTACACAAAGCAAAATTATTAATAAGCCCAGAGAACGCTGGGAAAAAAAAAATCCTGAAAACTAAAAGCAGAAAGACAAACTATGGCACCCAGCCATTAGTAACGAGTGTTAAAAACAAGTCTTAACATCCACCATCGACTTCTCATAGTCTTCAAAATTATGGTTATTACTTTCTCTCCAATTAAACCCCATTAAACAAAGCAGAATTATTTTACACAAATATGTTTTTGATCTGTAAACTGGAACAATTTTGCACAAGTATTCGCCCTGTTGACTATCACAACATGCAATATGTGACTCCCAGGCTCTAAATCTTTCAGGTAGGCCTGAGATTATTATTTGGGTCCATGGGCACATAAATTTCTACAAGCCCCTTTGAAGCTATTGGATTGGATGGTGTTGACAGGCTTGACACATGAAAAGTTGCAAAGCCTCTTTGAATTGTCTGGCCTGACCCACTTTGAAATCAATCAACCCCTCCTCAACTATTATTATCAACCCCTGAAGGACTCAACTGTAATTCACTCTCCCATTTTGAACAGTCATTTCAATTTATTCATCGAAAGAGAAATCCTGAAAATCTTATGCCTCTTTTTTTATATGTAAACGATTGTATTAGTAATAATAGGCATAGCCCAAGTACACAAGATGGTATGAAAATCTTATGCTTTTTATAACTCAATGAGAACTATGCAAGGTCTTTCAATCATTTTACACCTTTGAATCAATTGCAAATGGAAATTCCAATATGGTCCTCTTCTTGCCAGTTTCATTGTTAGAACTATGGAACAAACAAAAAAATGAAGGAAATATTAACAGATTTAGTCTTTAAAAAAAGTGATGATCCAATGCCTAGTAGAGGAACTTCAAAGTTGCATGGGGATTTCGTGTGAGGGCTATGAAGATCAGTTTAAGGCACTGATTATAGCGATTAAGGCAGGACAACATGGCACAGGGTCAAAAGGAGATAGGGAGCTGAAGAGGTTGACATGATCCACTAATTATGATAGAAAGGAGGGGAGTGCAAGTCGTGGAAGAAACAAGGGGAGGGCTGGAACAGTTGATAAATGAAGCTCAGAATTTTGTGTTGGAATGTTAGGGGGCTGAACGAGATTAATAAATGCCTTCGAATAAGAGCTTTATTAAGGCAATGGAAAATGGACATCATTTGTCTACAAGAAACAAAGTTTAAAGCTTATCACTAGAAGAATTATTTGGAGCATATGGAGTTGTCAATACGTAGGCTGGACATATTTACCCTCGAAAGGGGCCTCGGGTGGAGTTTTGCTTATGTGGGATAAGAGGGTGGTGGAGAACTTGATGAGTTTGTGGGAGAATGCTCGGTAGGGTGTTCTTTTAAAAATTCTGAAGATGGTTTTTTATGGGCATTTGCTAGGGTATATGGTCCTAATTTGGACAGTGAGAGGAGGTTGCTTTGGGATGAGCTTGTTGGCCTATGTTCTTGGTGGGAGGTCCCATGGTGTATTGGTGAGGATTTTAACGTAACAAGATTTTCCAGCGAAAGATCAGGGGAGGGAGGACAAAACCAAGCTATGGTGGATTTTACGGATTTCATTTTTGAGTTAGGTCTTATGGACATACCTTTAATGCGAGGTGAATACACTTGGTCTAATAATCAAACCTGGTCAAGACTGGACAGATTTCTCATTTCTCCCTCATGGGAGCTACAATTTCCAGATGTAAGTCAAACAAGGCTCCCAAGGATATGCTCTTATCACTTTCCTGTAATGTTAGACTGCGGTGGTATTCAAGGGGGTAGAAGGCCGTTCAAGTTTGAGAATATGTGGTTAAAGACGGATGGGTTTGTGGATTTGGTTAGACAATGGTGGCATTTATACCTACTTGAGGGCAATCCGAGTTATGTATTGGGTGGAAAGTTGAAAGCTTTGAAGGACTTGAAGACATGGAATGAACAGGTATTTGGTGATGTAATCTTGTTTTTTTTTTTATGTCGGGGAACCTCTCCAAGGCAAGGCCCTTCGGACTTACCCCTGTAAAGTAAACCCCGGTCCCATGCACCGCACTCTCGGAAGTTTCCCTAAATGGAACTGATTAAATAGCTGGCTTTTCATCAGGGGGTGTGGCCCCTAAAGATTGTTTGCAACCGAGGGGATTTGAACCTTGGACCTGGGGGGAGCATACCCCCAAGCCCAAGGCCTTTACCACTTGAGTCAACCCCTAGGGGTTATGTAACCTTACAGAAGAAGAGTTTGTTTCAAGAGTTACAAAACTTGGAGGGTGTTAGGGGATGGAAACAACCGAAAAGATCAAGTAGTTTCTAAATTAGAAAGATTGACTCTAATGGAGGAGATTTTGCAGAGGCAAAAGTCAAGAACTTTGTAGCTTCGGGAGGGGGATAAATGCACAAAAAAATTTCACCAAATTGACAATGCAAATAGGAGGTTTAACTCCATTGAGTCCGTGAACATAGATGGAGATGCATCCCCAGATCAAGTTGTGATAGAGGAACATGTGGCAAGTCATTTTGAACATATGTTGTCGGAACCTCATGCATGGAGGCCTACCGTAGATGGACTAGCCTTTGAGGTCATTGATCAAAATAGTATGGCTTGGGTGGAGAGACCATTTGAAGAGGAAGAGGTACAACAAGAAATCAGGAAAATGAATAAAGATAAAGCTCCAGGCCCGGATGGTTTCACTATGGCTTTTTTTCAGACTTGTTGGGAGGTGGTGCGAGAGAATGTAATGCTGGTTTTTCAGGAATTCTTCACTTATGGCAAATTTGAGAAAATCTTAAATGCTACTTTTATTGCATTAGTCCCTAAAAAGGCTGGTGCAAGAGAGGTACAAGATTTCAGGCCGATTAGTCTTGTGGGCAGTGTGTATAAGATACTTGCAAAAGTTCTCGCTAATAGGATGAGCACGGTCATAGAGAAGATTATCTCTAAGTCCCAAAATGCCTTTGTGAGAGGGAGGCAAATTTTGGACTCGGTTCTTATAGCTAATGAATGCTTGGATAGTAGGATCAAGTCGGGAGTTCCAGGTATTTCATGCAAAACTCAATATAGAGAAGGCATATGATCACATTAACTAGGATTTTCTGATATATATGTTGAGTAGATGTGGGTTTGGGGAAAAATGGAGGAAGTGGATGAGGCATCGTGTGTCATTGGCTCGCTTCTCGGTTCTAGTAAATGGTGATGCCATGGGCTTCTTCAATAATTCTCAGGGTCTACAACAAGGTGATCCATTATCACCCCTCTTATTTGTCCTAATAATGGAGGCTCTAAATCAAATGGTGTTGGCGGCAGTAGAGGGAGGATTTTTTTCAGGTTTCTCGGTGGAAGATATCCATGGCTCCACCATTATTTCTCAGCTTTTGTTTGCAGATGACACCTTGCTATTTTGTGAGGCAAATGCAGGGCATATCCAATATTTGAAGGCCATCTTACTTTGTTTTGAAGCAGTATCCAGGTTGAAGATTAATCTTGCTAAGACAGAGATGGTTGCGGTTGGCAATGTAAGCAATATTAGAGGGTTGGCAAATATTTTGGGTTGGCGAATATTTTGGGTTGTGGGGTTTCTTCGTTGCCATTGAAGTACCTTGGTCTTCCGTTGGGGGCTTCTTTCAAAGCTAAGACAATTTGGGAGGTGGTGCTGGAAAAGTTTGAGCATAGGTTGGCCAGGTGGAAAAGGTTGTATCTAACTAAAGGGGGGCGGATCACACTTATCAAGAGTACCATATCCAACCTCCCCACATATTACTTATCCTTATTTCCCTCCCCGCTAGCATTGCATCTAAAATAGAGAAGTTTCAACGTGATTTTTTGTGGAGTGGGCTAGGAGATGAGTTTAAATTTCACTTTGTAGGGTGGGAAAAGGTGTCTTCTCCTTTGAGAGATGGCGAATTGGGGGTCTGGAATGTGAGGGCTTTCAATAAGGCATTATTAGGAAAATGGTTGTGGCGTTATAACCATGAGAGGGGAGCTTTATGTAAAGGGGTGATTGACATGAAGTAGGGAAGTAAAAAGGGGAGGGGGGGGAGAAAGCTCGGTGCTCTTTTGCCAGTAATATTCGGTTGCGTTTGGGGGATAGTAGTAGGATCAGCTTTTGACAAGACATGTAGGTGGGAAACAGGCCTTGAAGGATGCTTTTCCCACGATTTTTAGAATTGTACAGGAAAAAGAAGCTATGGTGGCTAACTTGCGGGTAATTAATCAAGGTTCACAGGAGTGGAACATCAACCTTACTCGGGATGCACATGATTGGGAAGTGACTATTTTGGTGGAATTTCTTAACTTGTTGTACAACACTTTTACTGCTGCCACAATGGAAGATATGATGGAATGGTGACCCTCTAAGAAAGGGAAATTCTTGGTATGCTCTTTTTATGACTCTATTACTATGCATCAAAGGCACAATTTCCTTTGGAAAAACATACGGAGGACTAAAGCACCTACAAAGGCTGCATTTTTTGTCTGGACAGCAGTTCTAGGGAAGATTATGACCATTGATAATCTTAGAAGACGTGACCTTATTATTATGGACTGGTGCTATTTGTGCAAAAATAGTGGTAAAACGGCAAACCATCTACTTTTACATTGTGAGATTGCTAGAGATATCTGGAATTACTTTCTCAACAGAATGGTTATAGCATGGGTGATGCCGGGTAGGGTGGTTGAACTTTTAGTAAGCTGGAAAGGGATCACAGGAACACCACAGATTGCAACTATGTGGAAGATGGCTCCTATATGTATTCTTTGGTGTATTTGGAGAGAAAGAAACGAGAGACTTTTTTAGGATCATGAACACTCCTTGGAAGAGTTTAGGAGTTTTTTTTGGAAGACTTTGTTTTTGTGGGCCATTGCTTTTGATTTGAATGGTCTCAGCTACCATGATTTCCTTGTAACTATTTCTAGTTCTTAAATAGGTGTATTCACCTGTATACTTCTAGTATACCTGGACTATGCCTAACTTTATATCAATAAAATAACTTATTGCTTATAAAAATAAAAATAAAACATAATTCTTATCCACCTCTTTCAAAAGAAAAGGACAAGCTGCACACATATTACAATAAAACAACTCAAATTTATGTTTGTGAAACAGGCACAGCCACTGGATCCCACTAACAAAATTTTTATGTTTGCGGGAGGAAATTGGCGGGCGTGATCTCTTTATGGGAACTTCCTTGGGTCGTGTGTGGGGACTTTAACGTCGTTCGTTTCCCTTGTGAGAGGGAGGGGACCTCCTTGTTAACAAGGGCAATGGAAGAATTCTCAGAGTTGATTTTTGATCTTAACTTGATTGATCTTCCTTTGGTTGGGGGGATGTTTACGTGGTCCAATAGTAGAGGGGGGTCAAGGTTGGACAAATTTTTAGTCTCTACTTGTTGGGAGACCCAGTATCCAAACTTATGTCAGAAGAGAATGCCACGGGTGTGCTCAAATCACTTTCCTATTTTGTTAGATTGTGGGGGTATTCAAGGGGGTCGTTGTTATTTCAAATTTGAGAATATGTGGATCCAAACAATTGGCTTTGAGGAGACGGTGAGGGATTGGTGGGCTTCCTATTCATTCCTTGGCACACCTAGTTTCATTATGGCGGGGAAGCTTAAAGCTCTTAAGTTGGATCTAAAAAAGTGGAATTATGAGGTCTTTAGACATACGGATGAGCAAAAGAGTCTTCTTTGGGAGGAGTTGCTTTCTTTAGAAGTAAATGGGGTCAATGAAGATGCTACTATGAGAAGGGTTAAGGTGGTGGCAGAGTTAGAGAAGGCGTTGTTGTTAGAGGATATTTCTTGAAGACAAAAATCTAGGATGATTTGGCTGAAGGTAGGCGATAAATGTACTAAGTTCTTTCACAAAATGGCAAATTCTCATAGGCGGGAACAATGTAATTGAGGCAATTCATTCCGTAATACGGTGTATCAGTCTCCAGTGGATGTTCAAGATCATATTGTGAGCTATTATGAGGAGCTCCTCAAAGAGACGGCGGAGTGGCGTCCTAAACTGGATGGGTTGTCTTTCAATCAGTTGGATGATAGTGTTGCAAGTTGGTTGGGGAGACCTTTTGAGGAATCCGAGGTATACATCAAGTGGTGCGAGGTATGTGTAAAGACAAGGCTCCGGGCCCAAACGGTTTTTCTATGGCTTTCTTCCAAGAGTGCTAGGAAGTAGTGAAGGTTGACGTGATGCAGGTGTTCCAAGAGTTTAATCTTAGCCATAAGTTTGAAAAGTCCCTTTACGCCACCTTTATTGTCCTCATTCTAAAGATTGCGGGGGCTATGGAATTGAAAGACTACCATCCTATAAGTTTGGTTGGTGGGATTTATAAAATCATTTCAAAGGTGCTAGGAAACCTCATGTGCCTAGTGATGAAAAAAATAATTTCTAAACCTCAAAATGCCTTTGTTCGGGGTCGACAAATTTTGGATTCAGTTTTGATTGCAAACGAGTGCTTGGACAGTTAGGTGAGGGAGGGTAGACCGAGAGTCCTGTGTAAGTTGGATATGGAGAAGGCCTATGACCATGTGAGCTGGGATTGTCTACTTTATATGTTAAGGAAGTGTGGCTTCGGAGATAAGTGGGGTGGTCGGGTTAAACAGCTTCCATCGACCGCTCGGTTTTCCGTGCTTGTTAATGGTACACCTTGTGGATTTTTTCAGAATTTCAAGGGGCTTGAGACAAGAGGATCCGTTATCTCCTTTCCTTTTTGTTTTAGTAATGGAGGCTTTAAGCCGGATGATAGAAGCTGCTGTACGGGGTGGTTTTTTGGCTGGTTTTTCAGTGGGAAGCAATGGTAACAGGTTATCAATCTCTCATTTATTGTATGCGGATGACACTCTAATTTTCTGCGAGGCTGATAGTGGAAATATTCAAACTTTAAGAGCTGTTCTGTTGTGTTTTGAGGCGGTTTCAGGCCTCAAGGTAAACCTGGGAAAGTCAGAATTGGTTCCATTGGGGGAGGTGGGGAACATTGATTATCTAGCTGATTTGTTGGGCTGTAAAGTGGCAGCACTTCCTATGAGCTATCTCGGTCTTCCTTTGGGAGCATCTTTTAAAGTAAAGTCTATTTGGGATGGAGCGGTAGAGAAGGTAGAAAAAAGGTTGTCGGGATGGAAGCGGCTCTATCTTTCAAAAGGTGGGAGGTTAACTCTTATCAAGAGCACACTCTCTAACATGCCTACGTACTTTTTATCTTTATTCCATTTATCGGTGGGGGTGGCTAATCGGATTGAAAAACTTTTCAAAGCCTTTTTGTGGGGAGGTATGGGTGAGGAACACAAGTTTCATCTTGTGGGTTGGTCAAGAGTGTGTTGTCCTAAGGAGATGGGAGGTTTGGGGGTGCGTAACCTGGTTACTTTCAATAAAGCCCTTTTAGGAAAGTGGTTGTGGAGATTTCATTTGGAGGTGGATTCGCTATGGAGAATGGTAGTGGTTGGGAAGTATGGTAGTGATTGGGGGGGGTTGGTGTTCTAAGGAGGGTAGGGGAACTTATGGAGTGAGTCTTTGGAAGTTTATTAGAAAGGAGTGGAAGGAGTTTGTAACACATACTCGTTTGGAGGTTGGTGAGGGCACAAGGATCAGCTTTTGGTTTGATGAATGGTGTGGTGAAAGAGCCTTGTTTTCTGCATTTCCTAGAGTTTTCAGATTAGTTGGAAATCATCAAGTTGCAGTGTCAGAGGTGTTATGCCGAGTCAATGACACAGTGTATTGGACCCTGACATTTTCAAGAAATGTGCAAGATTGGGAAGTGGAGGAGATAGCAAGTTTTTACAGCTTTTTGTACTCAAAAAAGATAGGTGGTATTGTGGGAGATAGAATGCTGTGGAAACACTCTAAGAACAAGAAATTTTCTGTCAAATCCTTCTACAAGGTGCTGCAAAATCAACAGCCCTTAAGAGTTCCCATGGAAGGGTATATGGAGAGTCCCGGTACCACCTAGAGTTGCATTTTTCGTTTGGACTGCGGCT
This sequence comes from Cyclocarya paliurus, assembly GCA_029856935.1. Taxonomy (NCBI): domain Eukaryota; kingdom Viridiplantae; phylum Streptophyta; class Magnoliopsida; order Fagales; family Juglandaceae; genus Cyclocarya; species Cyclocarya paliurus. The sequence goes on along the minus strand of CM056957.1, from coordinate 2,802,397 downwards.
TTAGGTAAAATTTTGACGGCTGACAACTTAAGAAAACGAGGGTTGATTATTCTTGAGTGGTGTTACCTGTGTAAGAAAGTTGGTGAATCGGTAGATCATATTTTTCTGCATTGTGAGGTGGCGAGAGTGTTATGGGATGGCATTATCAGTAGGGCAGGGTTGTCTTGGGTTATGCCTAGGAGTGTGGCGGAACTTCTAGCTTGTTGGAATAGGCAACATCTTAGTTCACAGTTGGCTGCAACATGGAGGATGGTTCCTTTGTGTTTATTGTGGTGTATATGGTGGGAAAGAAACGAGAGATGCTTCAACAACAAGGAGAGAACAACGGGGGAAATCTGGAACTTCTTCGTATTTTCTTTGGTTCAATGGTTTTCTGCTATTGTATTAAAGGGAGGGAATGTTCACGAGTTTTTACTTTCTTTTCAGTTTGCTAGTGTAATTAGGGGGTCTCTTTTGTATACTACCTGTGTACATGGGCTTTGCCTAGTTGCATTCAATCAATAAAAGTTTATTACTTATCAAAAAAAAAATACTGGATCATTTAATTTAAATGCACCTATTGCATATGTTGGCAGGACTATAAATAAAACCTTTTTTGGGGTGGGGAAGAGAGAGAGAGAGAGAGGTTGAAAATCATGTGAGGAAAGTAAAATAAACAATCCAACAAAACAAAGTCAACAACTATGATAGCAAAAGGCCCCTTTTTATATGTAAAATAATATTCTATTGATAGAAAAGACCACTTTTTCAGTTCAGGATCAGTTAAACCAAAGAGATCATTGCATTAACATAATTAGCAGCAAACTATTCCTACATCACACCCACCTACACACATTAATATACAGAATAAATAGTAAGGGTTGTATACTCAACACTTCATGTAAGAAACAATCTGAAAAAAGTGTAGACTCAGAATAACCAACCAGAATTTTAGAAAATATGAACCCTCTAACATCTTGGCTGAGATCTTCAGTCCGAGGATCCTCCAGAGTGACACCTGCAACTCAAACCACACATATTTAACATCTACGTCCAACCAATAAAATCTAAGTGCTCAAACATGGTAATGTAATCATCAATAACCCTTGGACAAGTTATAAATAATAAACATGTGTACATTTTTTTTTATAATTAATAAGAATTTTATTATCACAAGTAGGTATAGCCCAAGTACACAGGAAGTATACAAGGGAAATACCACTACACTCTAGCAAATAGGAAAACTAAAACAGAAACAGATTCAGTACATTCTCTGGCGGCAGCGCACGCAGTTCCGAGTCATCCTCTAGCAGTTGATCAAAAACACAAAAAGGGAGGTATGGCAGGGGTATTCTCAGCTATCCAATTACCTGAAATGGATAGCTGTCCAGGAGAAAACGAGTTGCAAGGATATCTGCATAGCCTGAAAAAGGAGGTAATAGACATGAAGGAGGATTTGAAATTGTTTAGAAAGGAGATAAAGTCTTGGATTTTTAAGATAATCAAAGGTTTGGGCCTGGGGTTGGGCCAACGTATGAGGCCTCTAAAAATAGAAAAAAGGAAGGCTATTGGGTGTAATAGTTTGAGGCCAGACAAAGGAAATGCCAAACTTGGGTTGGGCTGCTTAAGCCCGAAATGGAGGCCGAAGCTCCATGGGCCCGTGTTTGAGAATGGCTCCACTTTTGGGCCAGTTTCACGGTCCAACGAAAGTCCTGTGCCAGATAAGACCCTTATCTCAGGGCCGGTAACCTCCGTTGTCGATCACAACCCCTAAGCAGGTATTCCTTTCTCAATGACAACAGCTCCTGCACAGAAATGCACGCAAGCTTCTACAAAACACTTGGAGGAGGTTTCTGACTTGTCCCCAGTCATAATGGCGGAGAAGGCAACATGTAGGGTATCTGAGAAGTCTACAAACTCAAAGTAGAGAAGAAAACATTTTGAAGATCTTCAAAAGAGCGCTCCTTGTCTTCAAGACATCTCTAATTTCTTTCCAACCATAGACACCACATTAAACACAAAGGAATCATTCTCCACCTGGCAACAACATCTTTCCTCACCTCACAACCACACCAACATGCAAGAAGCTCCACAACTTCCTTAGGCATCACCCAAAATAAATCTATCTGACCAATAACCTCATATACCACAAAGACTTTGCCACCTCACAATGTAAAAAGAAATGATTAATAAATTCTCCATCTTCTTGCACATGACACACAAATCAGCTATACACAAACCACGTTTTCTAAGATTATCCGTAGTCAATACTTTACCTAGAGCAACCACACAACTAAAAAATGCCACCTTAATAGATACCTTCACCCTCCAAATATTTTTCCATGGAAATACACAGCCAAAACGACAATTAAGCACCTTATAATAAGAACTGACTGAAAACCTGAAATTTCCAGCATAGTCCCACAATAGCCTATCCTCTCTTCCCTGCATCACTTTTGAATTATAAATCCTTCCCACAAAATCTGAAACAACATTAACTTCCCAATCATTTGGATTCCTAATAAAGTCAACATTCCATAACATATTATTATCCGTACATTGAAGATAATCTGCCACAGCAACATTTTGATCCCTTGCCAGCCTATAGAGAAACAGAAAATCTGATTTAAGAGCTGATTCCCCACACCAAATGTCATGTCAAAAGAGAATCCTCTTCCCTTCCCCACCTTAAATTTAATATGTTTAGAAAACTCCCCCCAACCTTTCCTAATAAACTTCCATAAACTCATCCCGTATGCTCCTCTAACTTCTTTAGAACACCAATCCCCCCCACCAACTCCCATATTTAACAGCAACAACATTCTTCCACAAAGCATCTCTCTCTTCATGATATCTCCAAAGCCATTTCCCAATGAATGCTTTATTAAACAACCTCAAATGACTAACCCCCAATCCTCCACAAAAAACTGGTCGACAAACATTGTTCCAACTAACCAAATGAAGCTTCTTTTCCTCCCCATAAAAAATTACGATAAATATTCTCAATTCTCCTAGCAACCCCAGCCGGCAAAGGGAAAAGTGAAAGAAAATACATGGGAAGATTGGACAATGTACTCTTTATCAAAGTAATTCTTCCCCCTTTAGACAAATACATCTTTTTCCATCTAGCCAACCTTTTCTCCATCTTCTCAATCACCCCATCCCATATCAAAACAGATTTGTGAGAAGCACCCAATAGAAGACCAAGATACTTCAGCAGTAGTGAAGCAATCTTACACTCCAAAATATTAGCCAAATCTGAAATATTGCCCACAGCACCCACAGGAACAATTTCAGACTTGTTTAAGTTAATCCTTAGGCTCAAGACAGCTTCAAAACATAACAACAATGCTCTCAAAGATTGAATATGTTCTTGGTTGGGCTCACTGAAAATCATTGTGTCATCGGCAAAAAGAAGATGAGATAATTTAATGCTATTCCTTTCCTCATTTCCCACCTCAAAACCTGACAAGTGCCTTCCTTCAACTGCCGCTTCCAACATTCTACTCAATACATCCATGACAAGGACAAAAAGAAAAGGAGGTAGCGGATCTCCTTGTCTCAAACCACGTGAACTATTAAAGAACCCAACAAGAGTGCCATGCACCAAAATGGAAAATCTTGACGTCGACATGCAATGTTTGATCCACATACACCATTTCTCCCCAAAACCATATCTCCCAAGCAAATACAAGAGAAAATCCCAACTAGCATGGTCATATGATTTTTCCATGTCCAATTTAATACAAATACCGGAGTCATTAGATTTAATTCTGCTGTCCACATATTTGTTAGCAACTAAAACCAAGTCGAGAATTTGCCTCCCTCTTACAAAGGCATTTTGCGATTTCGAAATAATGTTTCCCAACACCACACTCATACGATTAGCTAACACCTTAGAGATTATCTTGTAAACCCCATTCACCAAACTTTTTTTTTTTTTGATAAATGAAAAAAAAAAAAAAAAACCCCATTCACCAAACTTATAGGCCGAAAATCCCGCATCTCCACAGCCCCTACCTTTTTGGGAATAAGTGCTATAAAAGTAGTATTTAAACTTTTCTCGAATTTCATAAATGTATGAAATTTAAGAAAAACCTTCATAATATCATCCCACACTACATCCCAACAAGATGAAAGCCATTGAAAAACCATCCGGACCTAGAGCCTTATCACTTGCCATTCCTCTAACCACATCAAGAACTTCATCCTCATCAAAAGCTCTCTCCAACCAATTTGCACTTGCTTGATCAATGGATTCTAAAAACAGTCCATCAAGCTTTGGCCTCCAAACATATTCTTCACTGAACAGCTTCTCATAAAACTTGACAATGTGATCCTTAACGACCTCTTTGAATTTATAAACATGCATACATGACTAACATTTTAATCAAGTATAATAATTAATTCTGTTTTTTTATGACGGGGAACCACCCCACGGCAGAGCGGACTCATCCATGGAACCTAAACGCCCGGGGAGACTAGCACAACAACACATCACCATGGCCTCCCAATTAAATCACAGTTTGATCCCAGGGGGAATCAAACCTATGACATGGGGCTCATGCACACAAGTTTGCTCTTACCACTAGGACCACCCACGGGTGGGTATAATAATTAATTCATCGGTGGGAAATTCCTTTCAAGATAAATTTTTTTCTACTTTAATGAGGTATAACCAGGGCATTTGGTCCCCACCCTGAGGAGTAAACCTGGGATATGTGACCCACCAGCCAAAACTGTGCATCAAGTAATCCAGGATAAGCTGAAAAAACTCTGAAACTCCAACTCCACTGTGGTAGGAGTAAGAGTATGGAGTACAAAGCTGAAGTTCAGAGTCTAATAGGGCTCGAAAAACTCCAAACTCTGACTTTATTTAAAAAAATTACTGCATAAATATATATATAATAAGTTGCTTTGTTGAACAAAATTTAAATTGGCACAATGGCAAACGCATTTTCGAGTAAATAAAAGCTCAGACGTTTGAATCTCAACTACACATGCTATCATTTTTACACTATTTACCATTAAAAAATTATGTCATTTTACAATTTTTATTTGCCATCCAAACAAGGTCATTCTGTAATCCTAGCCCTCATTTTCTTCTTTCATCTCTCTTCTTTTCTTCCTCCCCCCTTGACAGATTCACTTACAGCTTGCCTCTAACCCTCTTCACTCTGAGTCACGTCCTCTCTTTCTATCCCTCTATTTCTTCTCTACGCGAGCCACCTCACCCTTTGTCAAGGAGATCTGGAGGCTCTCTCTCACAATCACCCACTCTCTCTATATTGTAAAATCAAAAATACATACACACACAAAGGCTAGGGATTTGAATTATTGCAAGTGAATTTATCTTCTGTTTATTAATTAAATTGCTCCGATTATCTTATTGATTTTTTTTTATAGGTAATAATAGAATTTATTCCAAGTAAATAGGCATAGCCCAAGTACATAGGATGTATACCAGTGAGTACACCTAGATACAAGCTATAGCAAAATAGAACCAAGGCAAAACATTACAAATATTCCCATCCCTTACAAGGTTCTTCACCCAAAAACTTAAAAGTGCTGAAGAAAAAATCCCTGAATTCCACCATAGTTCGTAATTATCTTATTGATTTTTTCTTCAGTTTATTAATTAATTAGTTTTTTCAATTCAGAACGAAAAATCGTGGGGATATGCGACGAAGAAAGTTGTGGACACTGCAACCTCCTCTGGTAATGAACCAGTGGAAAGTCAATGCATTGATGCCTTATCCTGATGACTAGGTCTATAAAAATAACAAGTATTAAACTCAAACGAAACCTTAATCCCAATTAATTTAGGACTGGTTATGGATCTTTATCAACTAAGAGGTGTCAAACATGTATTCTTTTCCACCATTCTAACTCTCTAACCTTTCCTTTTCCATTATCCCACTCATGTTAAATTAGGACACCGTTCAGTTGTTTTTATTTTCATCCCATCAACTTGAATTAAATCACTCTCTCATTAGTACATTGATCGGTCTTGTACTTGGGCTATGCCTTTTTACTTGGAATCAAATCTCTTATTACCTATAAAAAAAAAATCACATTGATTGGTCTTTGCTGGACATGTCCAAAACATCTTAAGTGACTCCCTAATCTATGTAAAACTAAGATAAGCTAAATAATGAAACATTGCAAAGCATACCATGAAAGGTAAGTCAAGAAAAGAATGACAAAAATTCACAAAATCAATAGAATGACAAAGTTGTACAGAACATCACCAGATAATTTGTCCAAGGGCCACAAATGGACGTCATTAGATATATCCACAGGGGGTGTATCAAGGAAAAGATATGTGCATATAAATATCTGATAAAACGACAAGAAACATAACCAGATGCTACAATATGTGCAGATTCCAAACTTGATATTGCATCAAAACTTCGTTGAGTATTTTTTACGGATTATTAACCATGATTACTATAAGTTCAAATAAAGTGGGCTAGAGCATGAATCAATCATTCTAACCTTTCTTTATTGTACTGTCATCCATGGCCTTATATTCCATGTTCTTCAAAGCAAGTTCTACACCATAGCCGCCCAAGTTCAATGAATCTCTTGTGCCAACAGCACCACAACGGCCAATCTTTGCTTCGCAGCCAGAAGGTAATACAGGTCTAACAACATACTTAACTTTTCCCTAGAAGAAATTGAGACAAATCATCAGCAATTATCTTTCAAATATGTAATGAAATCCAAAAGTCTAAAAGATGGAACTACTTTTATAACCATTAAATAAGCTGGCAAAGAGACAAAAAGAGAAAATGATTCATTTTTTTCAGTTGAACAATTTTCCAGGTTTATCAAAACTAATATTGGATTAACTGCCGGAAGTAGTCGTACTATAAATCGGGATGTTTTATTGAGAACTTCCTTCACAGTAGAAAACTAAAAATTTAATGTGAGTGCAGTGAAGTGGGAAGCCAAAATTCTACCTCATCCAAACATGTGTCTTGATTCTAAATGACATAACTATCAATATAATATATGTGTGGTAATCTTCCTAAAATGCCCATATTATATATAAGAGGTAGGCACAACCTTTAATGAACTTTAAGAAGAAGTAAGGTAACATACGAAAACTAAGATATGAGTCCTCTTCACCTTCTCAAGTTAGGCATATGTGATGTATACTCCCTGTATATTTGGGTCTTCCTGGGTGCTTCCCACAATTAGAAAGTGGAAACTTATATTGGTCGTATAAAAGTGGAGACTAATATTGATGACATCCCATAAAGGAAAGAAAGGCACTTATGTTAGGATGAATGGAGCAACTTTTGAGTTCTCAAACACTGAAACGTATTTAGTAAAGAAGCAACATGTATTGCTAGATGAATGGGGAACGGTTATCAAAGGATAAAGAACCTCCTTCAAAAGATCAGTAAGATAAACCAAAGACATCTCTAGACTAATGAAAAAACGTTGATAATTTTATTTGCATCTATTTTCTATGTTTAATTCAAATGAACCTTATAATCGTAAGAAAGTAGGTTTTTTAGCTATGGGCCGAGCAAAAGAAAATTTTGGGTAGGATCCTATATGATATCCCCCTGCAAAATCGGACGTGAAAGTTTCCTTTCATCAGGCTCAAGTAATCTAATATCCATTTTAAGAAGTCATTCGTTGTTGACCAGATAATTACTTTAATATAAAAATAGTAACTGAAACTTTTAATTAATTCAATTGATAGACCTCTTTGGCAGCTTCAACTAATGAGACATGAAACTTCCTGAAGCAATCAGTTCCAAGAGCTCCATAAAGGACAGCAACCGGGCTTTGAACACTTGAATCAAAATGGATGTGATCAAAGTCAAATAGTTCTGGCTGCTGAAATGAATCTCCAGAACTGGAATCCAAAAAATGAGCAAATAAAAATAAGGAAGACTGCAAAATATGACAATTATCAGACAAGTAAAAAATAAAACAAGTAGGCCATGAGAAAATGACAGAAGAACTTACATTTCAGGAGGATTGCGAAGCCATAATAGCAATTCTGCAACATCAAAGAACAGTGACCCACCAGTATCCACCCAGCAACATTCTCCACCGGGACTCTTTGGATTTACCCCAACAAGCAATGGATCGGGTTTTTTTATCTGCAGTTCTGCATTTGTGTCTATAGTTTCCCCGCTGACATTGTTTGAGATAACCTCATCAGCCAAAGGAAAAGAAGAAAGAGACTCCTGTGCTAGTTGTCGATAAAGCACCAATCTGGGAGATGCTGATCTCATCATAAGAGAGAAATCAAACAACGACGCCAATGGCTCACTTAAAAGAGAGCGTGCATGTTCTAATATTTTCTTCAGGCAGCCTTTAGCTGTATGAGAATCGAAGGCATCCTCGGTATGAAGCCAGACCTCAATGAAGTCCCAAAAAAGGTCCTTCCGTTCCATAGAAAATAGTTCACTGTATACGAACAAAGAAATGGAAGTTATTACAGAGTCACAGACTCGGGAAAAGAAAGTGATAACATCATTATTTAAAGAATATACAACCAGTTACATCAAAGAACAGAATTTTATTAAAAATAAATTAAATAACATAAATCAAATGGAGAATAGAATGAAATAAAAGAGAAAGGCAACGTACCCAGCTTCTAAAAGCAGCGGCGTGCCGGACCATTTGGCCCGAACGGCTACCTGCACGTTCTTGGGTCTTCGATTTTCTGCACAAACCGAACCTATACCGCAGAGTCCCAAAAGGCTAACCAGGACGATCAGAATCCACAGCGCAGATCTCGAACAAGTCCCCATTTTTTAAGGGACGCCAAAGAATCGAACCGGGTTCGGATATTTCGCGACTATAGAGGTTCAAGTAGATCCACCATTGAAAGTACAAGAAGCAGGTAATGGATCAGTGAGTAGAGACCCAAGCTTCCGGGGCATGGGCATTACTAAACAACAGAAGACTCAGATGGAAGCCTTGAGCGAGTGCCGAGTACGTCTGTTAACGGCACTTAAATGGTCTTCTGTGGGAACTGGAGGGTGTTTCTGTAAATGTAAAAGAGGTTCCACGTCATAATGTGATGTGGTGGTCTGTGATTGGATAATTTTTGTAAGTAAAAGGTCTATGTGCGTGGGGGAAGGCCGAGGCTGAAAGTAGAAGATGAAAAGAATATATGTTCGGATCCAATTCGAACTTGGACGAACCATCACAAAATCACATGTATTAATCCTATAGCATCTCATGCAAATTTTTAATTCCCTTCTACCGATTTCCATTAGAGTTTTTAGTTTCGGTGTACATTAATAGTAGTTTTAAGTGATATCATCTGTTTTAAGCAAATTCATATATTAATCACTTAAAATGAACTTTTGAAGATAATATCAAATCAAGAATGTGATTTAATTATTATCTTATTTGATTTTTATAATTATCAAATCAAGAAAATTGGTTTTCATTATAATTAAGATATTTATCTTATCTTTCTATAAATAGGAAGTTATATTTTGGAAAATATAATAGAAATGTTAAAATATATATATATATATATATTAGTTTCTCTTACTTCTCTTTTTTTCATTTTAGTTTCTATTTTTTTTATTAGGAACAGTCACATAATATGTGTCGTATCAACGAACGTGATTAGGTAAAAATTTTAAAATAAAAGTAATATTTCTCATATTTAAATTTATTTTTACAAGAACAAAGAAAAATACTTTTATCTATAGAGAGATCACAATGGCGTCAATATAGTATTTATCATCCAATTTCAGAGTGATCTCTACCTTCAAAGTCCACACTACATTAAATAGCATTGCCCGAAGAGTGAAGAATACTGCAGTGACTCGATCACCCGGAACGGAATCATCGGCCCTCTCCTGGGAAGGGCAAACTCAAACTAGGGCTGACTTTGGGTTGACCCTAAAGTTTAAACCATCCCTCCTCTCGGGGTGTCGTGAATCTCGTGATTTCGCCTCTGAATAGTGTGCACCGTGCAAGCGATTTAACCCAGATAACTAGCTAGAGTTTAACCGAGTGGTGGAGGGTTAAACCTTTGCACAAGATGATAAACTGCAATGCCAAATGAATACAATTACAGGCGGGTTCTAGAAGTCTCCTCTTTGAATAATGATATGAGATGAGATAAAATGAAATAATTTTAAATGAATTAAATAAAATATTGTTAAAATATTATTTTTTAATATTATTATTATTTTAAAATTAGAAAAAGTTAAATTATTTATTATATTTTATATAAAAATTTAATAAAATTGTAATAATGAGATGAGATAGATTGAAAATATTTCTATATCCAAACGGAATCCTATAGAAGATAAATTTTACATGGAAGCCTTACACCACACACTTCTATTTAATCAACATGTGATTTTTCATTTTTTATCCTTCTATCTTAATGCTTAAATATGTGTGTATTTAAATAGAAAATCAAAAATGACAAATCACATTTAGTTAGGTGGAGGTGTGTGATGGAAGGCTTCCTTGTTGGATTTCTATTTAAACTGATGTCTCTAAATTTGAATTTTAACTTCATAAATTTCAAACTCCAGTTCGCATTTCAGAAAAGCTTTGTATATTGCAAAAGCTATCAAGCTTGCAAAATGATAACGGTACATGAAGCCAACATAGAGATTACAAGTACCATAGAGATTACAAGTTATCATGAATTTCCTTCAGAAAGATATCCTAACGAGTTTCTGCAATTTGGTATCACGGATGAGAAAATAAGGAATCCTTAAATTTGGATGCTATTTGGTATTCCAAATTCTCATTTATTATCCCTCCAAGTTAGCTGGTTTGGATAGTAAAAACTTCTCATCACAACTCATCTCATCTCATTTTATCTCAATATCCAAATATCATAAATACAAACATTTTTCAATTTCAAATATTTGACTTTTTCATCTAATTATTACTTAATCATTACAACTTTCTTAAATCCATAAACAAACCACAAAAAAATAATTCAAAATTTTCAAATCTCAAAACAAAAATTATATTAAAAAAATTATATTTTAACAATATTTTAACTTTATAATATTTTTATTAAATTTTTTCTCTCATTTTCTAAAATCTCATAAAACATCTCAACTCAAATAATTTCATTACTATTCACAAACTATTTTACTACTATTCACAAATCATCTCATCTCATTATTCAAATCAGGTTGTTTGCTTCACAGCATTTGCTCACAATCATTCAGTTTCTTCGATTGTGCTCCTACGTCTGTAAACCTTCCCTATTTTTGGGACACATGCTATCATTATGGCCTAACAACTATACAACTTCATGAACATAGCCAACTCTCTATACTTAGTAGTTAAATCTCCTGACCTTCAACAAGAGGTCATAGCTATGGCCTCCGAGTACCAGTGTAATACTTTTTTTGATAAGTAATAACAGATTTTATTGACAAGTAAATAGGCTTAGCACAAGTAATACTACTCGGTCTATGACCTTTACATGCATTTAGATGCTCAGCAGCACAATGAATCCGTGCAAAGAACGGCCTTCAATATCCAGGCTTCCATCTTCCTACATTTGTTTTTCCAAAGATGCAGAAGTATTCGAAAATAACTTTCTTGATTACCTGAGCATGTCCCCACTATGTAATTGTGGCCCACTTTGTGCCGGTGATATGCTGAAGTTATTACGGTTGCCATAAAATGAAGGGTGTGCAAGAGGCATTGGTCGATCAGGAATTGGAGGAACCTCGATATCTCCTTCCAGCATTTTCAAGGCATCCAAAATAGTTGGTCTCAAAGCAACCATTACATGAGCACACAAAATTCCAACCAGCACAAATCTCTCCATTATGCTCTTTGGATTCGAGTTCACAGAATCCCTATCATTCAACAAAGAAGCATCTAAAGCCTCTTCTACTTTTCCATCTTTTACCAATGACCAAGCCCAATCTGTTACTAGAAATGCTCGTGGTGATCCTGATGACAGATCAAGAGCTTTTCTCCCGCACATTACCTCCAAAACCACCACTCCAAAACTATAAACATCACTCTTCTCTGTCAGCTGACCATAAAGGGCATATTCCGGGGCCAAGTACCCATGGGTTCCAGCCACTCTGGTTGTGAGATGAGACTGACCTTCTCTGCTCTGCTTTACAAGCCCAAAATCCGCCACTCTTGCTCTCATATCCACATCCAATAGTATGTTTGTTGCCTTGATATCTCTGTGATATATTGCTGGTTTGACTCCATGGTGCAAATAAGCTAGCCCCTTCGCAACATCCAAGATTATGTTTTTTCTTTGAGGCCAGGTCAATGATTTGTTCCCCATTCCACCATCAGCAGATGGAAACAGATGGTCGTCAAGATTACCATTTGGCATGTAATCATATACAAGGTACCTCTGATTTCCCCTCTCATCATAATCCTCATCCCCATCAATCATACAACACCCTCTAAGTGGAACAAGATTCCGGTGCTTCAAATTGCTAATAATCTCAACCTCATTGCAAAACTCAGCATATCCATGAAGATCAGATTCCACAATCTTCTTCACCGCGACCACAGTTCCATCTGGTAAAACCCCTTTATAAACAATTCCAAAACCACCACGACCGATAAAATTCTTCTGTGAAAAATGATCAGTTGCCTTCTCAAGGTCCTGAATTTTGAACCAAATCGACCCTGTATTCGGCCTCACTCGTTGGTTAGACCCCAGTTCCTCTAAATCGTCACCATAACCCAAATTCGACCCCTCAACTTTCTTCTTCCTCCACCTCCTATCAAACCAAAAGTACAATCCCAACAAACAAGTCATGACCAAAACCGCAACCCCAGCTCCAGTTAACCCAAAAACAAGACCATAATGCCTATCACTCCCCGAATCCACTTGTGAATCAAGCGATAAAGCGAAAATACAAGTCACGGCACCCACACTCTCAGGTCCAAACTCATTAACAATACCAGCAGCATAAAGAATAGTAAAGTACCAGCAAGGTTTAGCATGAGAGGTATTACCGTCGATAGCAATCAACTCACGCTGAACCTGGAACCCAGCTAACGCGCAGCCATCGCAGGAGCTTGTATCAGAGAGGTCTTGCCGGCAAGCTGAGTTCAGAGGACTGTCGAGGCCAACCTTGGCAACCCAATCTTGAGTGGACTCTATTTCGGCACAGATGTTGGGTGAAATGACAAACTGTAAAGGGGTAAAGCATGAGGAAACGAGGCTGGTGGGGAGGGAGAGGGAGGTGAGCTTCGACTGGAAGTCTTGGAGACAAGAAGTGGAGACGGGGAGACTAGGGAGTTGGAAGAGAGATGTTTCTTTGAGGCGCTGGGCGAGAGCTATGCCAAGGAGGGATAAGAGAGCTTGACAACAAGATGTTTTGGGGGATTCATTGTCGGAGCCGTTTGAAGGTTGAAAATTTTGGCAGAGTGAAGTGTTCCATGGGATTCTCAGGACGTAGTTGAGGTCCATCGGGCAGGCGGTCGTGGAGACGTTATTGGGAGGCGGGGAGGGAGCTGCCATGGTTAAACTTAAAGGGAGAAAACATAGTGAGTAAAGCAGCAAAGCAACCTGATTCATGGCTGCTCCGCTCCCTGAATGCTTGGTGAATGACTAGAACAAATTTGGAGCCATCAACTCCGATAGTTTTGAGAGAGATGCATAGGATTTGATTCACTCCTTTGGTCAAACCTTCCTAAGAGCACTTCATTGGGTGCCCATCTCTTTCTGGGTGGTGCGCTGGTGTCATGCATAGGATGATGTTGAAAGGATCCGGCGCGTCTATTACACGAGTTTAACGGGTAGTGTTAGATTGCTTATAGATTTTGAACAGTTAATATTATTATTTTTTATTAAAATTTAAAAAATTTATAACGATAAAATGAGATAAATTTTTGTTCTAAACGTAGCAGTGTATCACCGTCTTGCAACAATTGGCCGGATTTGTCAGATTTGTAGGTATCATCCCTCTCATATAATTATTATAATTTTTTTAAATTTTTATATTATGAAATAAATAATTTAATTTTTTAAAATTTTAAAATAAAATTAATATTAAAAATGTATTCTAATAATATTTTATTTAATTTTTAACTTTAATTTTAATTTATCTCATTTTATTTATCAAAACATATTAGATTTATTACTCCAACGTTTATTTTTTTTATATATTTTGTTGACAACTCTCTTTAAACTTGGAATTCATAAAAGTTTATTGTATGAATAAATAATTGAGGCAAAAGTCACTTGTCATTGCATGTCGATTATTATTATTATAAATATTTTAACAATTATTTCTCGATCATCTTCCAATATAGCACTTAAAGAATAAAAATCAAAAGGCATATGAATATTATACTTTTAGGATTAGGTTACTCCGTCACCAAGCATACATTTTGATGATTATCTATTTTCAAGATTTATTTAGTGAAAACGGTTTTTAAATTTATATAAAACAATGACTCAAAAAATCATGTAGATCCACTGGATAGGTTTGGCAAGTAAGTTGAGATACAAAATTTACATCTCATCTCATCTTATCATTATAATTTTTTTAAATTCTTATACAAAATATAATAAACAATTTAATTTTTTCAAATTGTAAAAAAATAATAATATTAAAAAATAATATTTTAAACTTTTATTTAAAATTAAAAATTCTCATCTCATTATTCAAATCTATCAAAAATCTATCAAACAATTTTGTTATAATCTAACATATAAAATCAATATAGTTTTTTAAAATAAAAAAGCTCACTACATACAAGCTAAAGGAGGAGAGATGCAAGATGGAGTAGGTATTGACAAAGTCGCACATAGTAGCTTTTTTATTTTTTTTATTTTTTGTAAGAACTGGTCAAGGGTCTCGAGTCAGTCCTCCACTCTTGGACAAAACACTCCACGGCATGCTACTGACCCACCATTGCTACAAGTCTTCTTTTGGTTATCCTATATTCCTCCTTGCCGCCACCAAACGTCAAAAAGCTGAAAAGCTAATTTTTGTAAGAGATTCCTAGGTTGTTAACAATGGCATCACAGAACCAAACTTTTGACCCATGTATATACATCATAGTTATCTCGTTATTCAATGATGTGATATCAAATAATTAATAAAAAAATTAACGTGTGCAAGTTTTTCGCGTACTTTTTAAAAAAATTTAAAAAATATGAGATATATATAAAAAAAATTATTTTTTAATAATAAATTTCACTTTATTTCAAAAAAAGTGCACGTAGTTTACCTATTCTAAGACTATATATGACATTATTTTTAGAAATAAGTGATAATTTCAATATAAAATCGAAACAAAGATCATAAATTCGAACATTTACTCTACACTCAAATAATTTAATAGAAAACACTACTATGCCTACTCTATTTGACCGCTTGTCAAAAAAAAAAATTACTTAGTGATTAAAGAAGTGATTTTAAGTATATTGAGATTTTTTTTTATTTTTTAATAATTTTTAAATGTATTAAAAAAATGTGAATAAAAATGAAAAAAAAAATATACACTAAGCGATAAGCCCAGCAGTCAAATTGGGGCGGCATACTAGCCGCACCCTAATTTAATTATACGTTAGAGCCAAACAAAATTAGCTTCATGATAACAAACTCCACTAATTAATTTAAGGGTGGTACTCAGAACAGATGGGTGGATTTAACTTCTTCTAAACATAGCAGCTACATTAGTGTAAGAAAATCCTTATCAAGAAACAAAATCATGACATCTACGGCCTCTTCCTCTCACAACAAACAGATTTTGCCTTATAAAAGCCCCTAACAGCACGCTTGCTCATGTTTAGTCTCCCTGCAAATTCTCTTTGCATTATCAATCTTTTAATGTTGATCCATCCTCTCGATTTGATCTCTCCCTCTTCATGGCAGATCCTCCACGTTCAGTGACCACTCATGAAATCTACAGCATTTTTGGAATCTCGAAAGATATATGCAAGGCATACAAATCCCTATTCTTGAAATGGAATATCGATAAGAGTTCGACGAACAAAATCAAACTCGAAGCCAAATCCAAAGCCACTGGTCATGAAGAGTACTACAAGGTAAACACAAACACATTTTCATGCAAAACCAATCCAATAAGACATCAATTTTTGTTTATTCAACCAAATGTAATAACAAAATCTCTAGAAATGGCTAAGTGGCAAGAGTTTTGATCTTGATGGTACGTTCCTTTAGATCTAAATGTTCGAGTCATTGGTATAAATAATGTTTGGGAATTACGTCTAATCGGTGAAAAGCTTATGATTTACGCAACTCATCGTGTAGTTGGATATGTCATACCAATTTGAGATTTAACCAGATAAAAGACGCTTTGTGTTTTCATAATCTTCGAGATTCCTCGAGGAAAAAACAGTTGGATAATGGTATTTTTTAACATCTTTTTAGATCATCAAGGGAAATGTCAGGGATGAGGAAACGGGTGCTACAAATAGCGATCCAACAACACCAGCAGGTTCCAATCATCATCAAAACAACGATGATAACATGTTCTTCACGCACCGGTCTAATTCCTTATTCTCGAGGAGTGGGAGTAGAAGAAGAAGCAAAACGCCGACACCAAGCCCACGATCGTCGTCCAACAATTCAAGCCGGAGATGCACCACCCCACAATCAAGAAGCACGAGTAGTACTAGAAGAGGCTCCTCACAAACTGAATTCCCTACTTTCTCAAGAAACTCGAGCAGAAGGAGCAACTCGGAAACGGAAGTCTCTCTATTGGAAAACATGAGCTCCTTGGAAACGGAAAAGCCCCCTCCTTTGTCAAGAAACACGAGCCGAAGGAGCTCAAGTACCCCTATCATATTCTCACAATCAACAGCAAGGAGAAAACCTCCACCAGTCGAGAAAAAGCTCCATTGCACGCTCGAGGAGTTGTGTCAAGGATGTCTCAAGATGATCAAGATCACAAGAGATGCCATCAGCAACAATGGGTACGTAAATTATTCATCTTTTCCTAGCTATCTTGGTCGTGTGACAGGTCACAATTATCATCATCGTATAGGCCATTTATACATGTCTAAATCTTTAATGTCATTGATCCAAACACGATATCATTTAAACCATCATTCTGAAACATGGCAGGATAATCATCCAAGAAGAGGAGATATTGAAGATACAAGTGAAACCAGGATGGAGAAAAGGGACCAAGGTTACATTTGAGGGAAAGGGTGATGAAAAACCGGGCTATCTCCCTGCTGATATAATCTTCATGATAGATGAAGGAAGACACCCACTATTTACGAGGGAAGGTGATGATTTAGAAATAGGGGTTGAGATCCCTCTAGTGAACGCCCTTACAGGCTGCTCAATTCCTATTCCTCTGTTAGGAGGTGAGAAGATGGCATTATCATTTGATGATATCATATATCCAGGCTACGAAAAGATTATTCCAGGCCAGGGCATGCCACATCTTCAAGTTCAAGGAAGGAGAGGCGATCTTCGAATCAAGTTTTTGGTCGAGTTTCCTATAGATTTGGGTGATGAACAACGAGCCGAAGCTTATAGAATACTACGAGAGTGTGTTTGATTATCAAACCTGTGATTTTGAATAAATTTTCATCTTCTTTACCAGTGAAAACTTAAAAAGAGTCGTTTGGAAACTTAGAATATCTCATAATTCTGTGGCGAGTAGGGATATAGTTTGTGAATAATAGTGAATAGTTTGCATTAACATGTTTTATTGAATTTTAGAAAATGAAAGAGAAAAAGTTGAATAAAAATATTATTAAGTTAAAATTTGTTTTGAATATTTTTTTTTTTTAAATTTGAAAAAATTATATTTTTTTTTATGTTTTGTTTGAAAATTTAAAAAAATTATATTGCATTTTGTGTTTAAATAATAATTAGATGAAAATTTTGAAATCTAAAATTAAAAAATATTTTATATTTAAGTAATATTTAAAAAAGAATTTACTAAAAGTTTTTAGAATATTCGATAATATCTCATTACTCAAACAAGACCTTAGGCCCCAAAATATACGATACTCAAGTTACTAGTTCAGAGATGCGAGATGCCTAGCATTTTTAGAAAAACATTTATTTAGTCACGAAAAATCAAATATGATGATTAATCCAAGAGTTCTACAATCAGGAGTAGAAAATGATTGATTATGAGAACACTATATCTACAAAAAAATCCTATAAAAATAAATTCTCAGACTGACATAATTTGATGTGATATTTTAGATTTAAAAATAATTTTATAATCTAATATACCATATCAAACCACGTTAATTTGTAAGTTTATTTTCGTGACTTGATCACTTTTCATCGATTATATAGAAGGCCAGCACAAATGATCTATGTTTCATCGGAAACATCATCGGAATGTCTCTCAATAATTTACAAGCACCTACAAGCAGTACGACTTATATGAGCTCACTTCAATAGAACGTGTTGAGGTCCAATTCATTGAAGACATACCAAAATTGATAAATAAAAAAAGAAACCATTATCTCTACTACGTGGTTCTTGTAGTTTACATTTGGTTTGAGAATTGGAATTAAAACTTCGTAATAAAAAAAAAAAAGTTAAAATAATTCAAGATTCATTGAACTAATAATAACAAACTCATTAATGACAAAGTAAACCATCTCCATTTATAAATTAATGTAAAAAAAAAATGCAACAGCAAACGGGAAAATATACACAATCTTCTCGTAAAATGGGACCATCTTGTAACGTGTAGAAACTCTCAAAGCACAACGTTCATTGCTTCAACCTCAACAAACAAATAAATTAGAGAGCATACTACGTACCGGAGCCAAAACCAAATAAAACATAGGTATTGAAAAAATAAATATATTTTTGCAAGGTGTGAATTTGAACGAAAAAGCAGTGTCTCCACACAGGAAAAATGGAGGTGGTCACTGGAAGCAGCAGGACCAAACAACCTGCAGGATTGAGTAAGAATATCTTAGTTATTTTTTAATGCAGTGATGAAATTCGACAGAATATCAGTTGGGGCGCTATTCCCAGACATCCGGTGCTAATAAAAAAAAATCAACAGAATAAAACTTAATATTGCTAAACGGAAAAGGTAGAGCAAGGCATAATTTCATGGACTCCGATGTGGAGCTTGCCGACAGAAACTCAGTGATGGGTTTTGTTTTCAAACTTCCTATTCACCAAAGCAAAGATCTAATAATTTTCCAGTATCGAGACAGGCGAATCATTTGGGAGTCACCAACAACCAATAATGCCATAATTTGGTGGACATTTTCGTGGAGGCTTTCAATGTTTAACATATCAAATCAAGTGTACAATGCCAGCACTAAAACTTTACAATCACAGACAGAATCCAGAGGTAAGCATTGGTGAAGTACAAAAATGCCAACCTAAAAGGAATTTGTGGACATCTATTTTCCTTATTTAATGCTACTCATTATAATTTCGCCCCGAAGACAGATGCATACCTGGTATAGGGATGATAATCTTCTTTCAGGGCCCACAACTTATGGGAAAGAATGGTAACTCGATGACAACATTTCAGCTTCTTGGGGCAAATGCAGCTAGTGCATTAGCATGTGCGGGAGAGAGGTTGCTCAAGAGGGGTTGCATTTGCTGACCATACAGTGAAATCAAGTGAGAGAAAGCTCTGCCTACTTCCGCCTTAGCTTCAGAAGTTTCTTCAGGCGAAACCACTACTTGAGCAAAAAGATTAACCAACTCCGGAACTAGAGAGAGGATCTGCTCGCATTAAAAGGGGAAATAAAACAGCAAAGACATCACTTCTTGGAAAAAGCAAGAATTTAGGCAACTAATCGGCCAATTTTACATTGCAGTTAGGAAATGAAACAAATACCTGAGGATTTGATGATAAAACAAGAGTGGATACACAACTATAGACTGTGATGGACTCCTCATGATCTTCTTTCAAAGGAAGAACTTTCAAGAAAACGGGAAGGACCTGTCAAGAGTAACCATAGGATGGACAGAGCCAAAAAGAAGAATTAGCTATAACGAGTAATGATGCTAATTCTTTAAAAAAAAGCATAAGAAGACACTGGAAGATAACCTGATTTAGTGGGACAGACTCAGGGTGCACCATTATCATCCTTGCCACTGCACCAGCTGCATTATCCCTGACGGCATTGTCTGGCTCAGATTCCCCAAATAGGGGGTAAAGTCCACGCAATGTGTCACCATAGTATCTGGCATTGATGAAAGGAAAAGGCTATAGCAAGGTAAATACAAGTTCCAGAGAAGAAGAGTTCAAGCCCAAAATAGAATACTTAGCATACATGTTGCCCACTCCCGATTAAAACCCAACAACATCAAATCAAACAGGAAGGAAAACCAAAATTTACAACTATCAAAGAGGGCGAGAGGATATAGAAAAGGGGGAGGAGGAAAAGAGGAGAACATGAAGCAGATTACTATAGAGAAGGATACTTCAAAGCAGACTCGCCCCCATTTTTGCACAGCTCTCCAACACAAAAAGCAGCATTCCTTCTATTAGTGGCCTCCGATGAAGTTAACTCTTTCAGTACCAGGGGCATTACTCTCTGATTCATATGGAGTGAGTTCCACAAATAAGTCACATATTCTTGACAACACCATTAGTTATCCAAAAATAAGATGATATATTTAAGAGCAATAGCATTACATCAACATAGGCTGCAATTGGAGAACCCATATTCTGAGCTACTTCTGCGAGGCAAGCGACCACCATGGTTCGATCTTGCGGAGGGCGTGAAGCTCTCTGCATTAGTCAACAACTACAACAGTGACATACAACAACAAAATAAATGATAGCATAGAATTGCAACTACATGCATCACAAGATCATTCTAACCCACCGCGAATTTCATTAAAGGATCATATAGCTTCGCAAATATGGGTGCGAAATGAGAACCCATGGACTTGGCAAATGCAGGAAGCAGATCAGAAATTGCATCCATAAGCTCTTCATCATGCTGGGTATCATCATCATCAATATCACTGTCAGGTTCTGTTTGCTGACAAGCTGATTCCTCTCGGAGCAATAACAAAGTAGCATCAACAAGCCGAGGCATGTCTGAAATCAGATCACATAAACAAGCAAGTTCAAAATAAGATGTTTGGCTTAAATCCAGAAGATCTCCTTGAATAATAGGCAAAATGGAGGCAACTAAACTTTTACTTACATGGCTCAACAGCCATGTAACCATATTCCTTGATGATGTCAGCTACACTCAGACAAGCTTGAGCAACAACTTCTTTGTCATCATCTTCGGCCAGAGTCTTGATATAGATATTCATCACAGTGTCTGTAATTAAAAGGAATCATAAGAGCTAGACCAGGCAATTTCAGAGCTAAGATATTTGCTATTCCTAACTCAAAAGTTCTGACCTAAAATTACTTTTGTCTTTGCTGCTCCTTCCTACAAAACGAGAAGGATTGTGAAAATGTTAGTACTTTTTAGTATATCCTGCCATCTATGGTGCTTACACAACATAAGAGTACCGAGACTAAGATAGCTTTCAAACTAAAGCTAAAGGCGTTGCTTCTAGAAACATTGACGAGTGAGGTAGTTCTTTATTGACTAAGATAAAAATGGAACCAATATTGGCAGATAAAAAGATCCACGAAATCCAAAGTGCAAATAAAAACCAAGCTCAAATTGCCAAGTATGAGAACCACAAAAGGAACTACTTGTGCTAATACTATTCTAAAGCTTTTGATTGGATCCAAAGTACACAAGGGTTTTCAAGAAAATAGTACTTGAGAGAGAGAGAGAGAGAGAGAGAGAGAGGGTTCTGATTCAGACTAACATTTTGACTTTGGAAGATTGTCAGCGCTGCTAGTAAGATATCTGCAATTAAATTAAAATAAATTAACTATGAAAATTCTATAGATTCATTCGTGAATTTTAAACAGAGTATAAAGTGAATATTATCTTGCTTGCAAATTTTAACAGTGCTTCCACTATTAATCATAAAAATTAAATTCCAAATAGTTGAATGTAATATTGAGACAAGTTAAAGAAAACAGTGACCCGGAAAATAACTGCACGTGTCAACTTACAAGACTATACATCCACTCATATAAACCTGTTAGACATCTGAAATAAACCTTCACTTGTCTTGTACAGGTTCATTGAGCTTGACCAAGCCTATATATTTTTTCTTGGTTTCTGATATAAATATCTACTCTTTTTTTCCATTTTTGGAAGGAGGGGGGATGCTAAAGAAAGAATGGAAAAGAACAAAAGAGTTAATGCTGGAAGCTGTGAAAACAAATGAGTTGGAGATAAGGTTGTCTTGACAATGACAAGACAGACATTTTTTTCGTCAATTGCGAGACCATTAACCAAGTTCAGAGAGTATATTTTAAGGTTTAGATGCACCAAGTAAAAAAGGAGACAAAATAGGATAGATGCATGGTGCAAAACAACTTTGACACAAGCAGATAGCAGATAGATACTAACGTTTTAGAGCTATTGTTGCCTGAAGCCGAACATCTTCATGAAAATAACCTGAGTGTCTTACCAAAATTTTCAATGACTCCTCCAAATAGCTTAAAAAGATTAAGAAACCAAAAAATCTTCTCTCCTTCAGTTAGTGTTTTACTCTTGCAAAGGTGAGATGAAAAGCTAAAAAGGAAAAACTAGAAGAAATAGAGTTAAAGGATACGGTGCATAAGAACTCTTTGTGTGTTGAGCAAATAATCCAAGAGCTTGAGTTGCAGCAGCCTTTTCATCTAAAACTCCAGTTCTTATACTAATATTCCGTACCCTTGGTTCATCACGAGCTTCATCGTCAGATGAAACTCCTCCAAATCCATTAAAAATTTCATCATCAGACTCAACGATGTCCACTGCAGAGCCATCATCCAGATTGCATGAAGCAAATGCCAGAGGTACAACATGAGGAAGATACTGTTTACCAAGATAAATATCTACTCATAAATATAGGCAATAAGAAAAATCCACAAAAGTCACAGTATACAAAAACATGCACACCTGTGCAAATCCTTCGCCCAAAATTTCTGCTATATTGCTGAAGAATCCATGTGTGTACTCCCGAAGCTCACTGAACTCCAGTCCAAAACCCTGAGAATGGAATTATTAATCAATTACTTAAAAGGACCAATAATAATCCGGTAAAAGAGAAGTGCCAAAGCAAGTACTGTAATTGCGGCCTCTATGAAAGGAGGTAATATTGATTCCATCCTCAATCTCCCCACAGACATTGCAACGATTCCAACTAGTTCAGTAGCCCTTGCTCGTGAACGGAGATCCTCATCATTAGCAAGTACCATAAAATTTTTCATCAACTCTAGAACCCTTTCAGCATATGGAAGGAAGGCTTGCTCTGCAGCAGCTGCAACTGAACCAATTGCAGACTGCAAGGAAATTAACAGGAATCCTAAAGTTATGGTCAAACAGAAGAAAATGAATTTTGCAGATAATGATCACCAAATTCAATGATGCAAGTCTTTAAAGCACACAAGATACATCTTTTTACCATGCACGTCTCCTGCAAATTCCGAGGGCTGCTGTGGAGGGCTGCCAATAGTCTCCCCATCAATGGATCTAGAAAAGGAAGGATTTCCTCCCCCATGTCCTCACAAAATGCAGCCAAAGCATAGTATGACTTCTCCTGTAGAATAAGTCTGAGTTGAGCTCAGATAATAATTATAACAATAAATGGCAGAACTCAACATTCTGTCCATATTTACCTTTACTTCATCAGATGCATCATCAAGGGCATTTAAGATGCTGGGAAGAACACTTTCATAATGTGATACAATTTCAGGTTGCAAATGCTCAGCAAATTGACCCAATGCAAATGATGCAGCCCCTCTAACCATTTGTTCAGGATCCCTCAAAGCCCCCAAGACAATATGAAGAACAGGTTCTAACTTATTTTTCATCAACTCCAAACAACCCTCTGAAATGACGCCTAAGGCAGTAACAGAAGCTTCCCGATACTTTGGGTTTGCATTCTGACTACTCAGAGACACAAATTCAAAAACAGGGGGAAACACATGCTTGGGGAGGTTTAAAGCCATAGTATCAATAACTTCAGCAGCGGCTCTATCTGGTGCAAGATCATCATCTTCATCTCCATCAGTTGATTCTGCAAGCAAAGGGCACATAACTTGCAGGATAGGGATAACCAACTTATACTTTTTAAGGGAATTGGACTTGTACTTTGCTAGCCATGAAATTATCTGAATAGCCTGATAAATTGAACAAAGCATAAGAAGTAAGCAAATTATCTAGAACACCCAGAAGGGAGTAAATGCAATTAAATGGATCAAATCAAAATCCAACAAAGCTTTATACCAACTGCCTAGGCTGATTAGAGTATGGAAGACAGGAAAATATATTTGCAGCTCCTTCCTACCTGATGACGTGTGTTGGATTCCAGATTTTGACTTGAGCACACTTCAAGGGAGAACTGCACAATGGATTTAACAGATTCCCCAAGAAGTGGTGCGGGAGATTCAATCAACTCATCAAAGATTTCAAAAGCAATTACAGCTACATCTTCCTCACCAGAGGCAAGACACTGCCTGGAAACATGCAAAATGCTGGGAATGAATTCACGAAACTTGACCTGCATCAGTATGATATAATCATGCAACAAAAAAATGGAATCAATATGAGTCAAGGCCAGAAAGAGCTAAAGTATAATGTTAGAGCCCAAGGGAATTGATGTTTAATATTTAGTACAAGGAATCATGTTTCTAAAATGCAATTCATCTCTTAGCATCAATAAATATCATGAGTCGCTTCTAGGACAGTGCTTTTTTTTTTTATCAGTCCCGTCAAGAAGTACACTGAATAGTTGAGCAAAATCGCAATAGGAAAATCTAATCTTAGAAATTTCATGAACTGCATAAAAAAGATGCACACACGAAGTCATCAAAATAACTATAGTTGTTTCTCAACATCATTTACAATACAAGATAAACACAAATACATGTTCAAATATTTCAGGACAGTGAGATTCCTTCCAAAGCATAATTTCTACTTTTCTATATCAATAAAAACAGATTAGAAAATGATGACCACCGCAAAACTACAATCGGATAACATATTACAAACTCACCACTTCATCCCCATCGTTAGTGAACTCTAGAAAAGACCCCACTGCTCTGGTAGTACATGGAAAAGAACCTAGTAAGCAACCATATGATATTGGTCGTTCACTACAAAAGGAACAAAAAATTGTAAAAAAGGAATTTTAAATTACTTGAGAGCAGCAACTCTAACACGATTACTAGTCTCATCCTGTAGGCACTTCAATAGAAGAGCTTGCAAATCTGTGAAATGCGGTCGAAAACTACTCCCGATGGTTTCAGTTAAGGAGCTGAAAAGGATCAGGGCCACCTTGTACCACAAAGAAGAAAAATCGTATGAGTTAGCCTATTTAACATTGTAAATAAGCACCAGCATGAGCAAGCATCCATATGAACCACTCATACGCTGAAAAGATAAGAATAATAGTATTTGTCTGAGCTAATGAAGATACAGAACAGATAATAAGAATCATCAGAGATTGATGAGCAAATATATTCATGGTAATATAAGAACAAAGAAAAATAGATTTGACCACAGTTCATCCCCTTAAATGTGATATAGATAGGTTTTGGTGTAATAATACTAAGGCAAAATGCGGAACATCTCGGATTCCATGAAAATTATGTTCCTAAAGAAGTAAGCAAATTACAAGTGATACAATTATCACTGATACATATTCATGCTCTTATATATGTAGCTACATAGTACCAATTGGACAGAACAATCTTCTCTAGGGTCATCGTTATACTTGAAACTGCCTACCAAAGCTGTGAGTTTATAACGTCAGTAAACATAGTGTGGAATATCTACCATGAATTTTGTGTATACAAGAAAAACCCATCAAGATTAACATAATCCATCATATATTTTTTTTTTTGGATAAGTAAAAGTAAGTATATTGATACGAATGAAATAGGCATAGCCCGTGTACACAGGAACTTACAAAAGAACACCTAAATACATTCGAAATAAATTCTAAGATCAAGAGATTGAAGACAAGAAGTCATGCGCATTGTTTCCATTAAGGACAGTGGCTGAAAACCAAAGCATTAAAGTGTTAATGTGGATGCGTGTTGAAAGAGATCTAACATGGCAACAAGATAGCACAAGACATTATAACAGCACATAGAGAGCAACCAGATGGCTTCGAAGAGTTGTGAGCTTACTTCTCTATGGTCTTCTTGTGCACTCTGGCTACATTGGAACAAAAAGGGCAGCAAATCAGGCCACTCTCCTGCTGGAATGGCATGCTTTGCAATGACACTCACCACATTTGCACTTGCTCGCCTCACTGGTGGGCTGCAGTAGTACAATCAATAAGATCATTATCAAAATCCCAAAGCAAAGCAATCACAAATACAATTAGCATGACATCAGGGCAGTTGACTAGCTGGTAGAGAAAGAGAAACTCAAAACTCAAATTTAACAAATCACTAAGTAAAAGAATAGGCGGGACTGGTTTTAGAGAATAGGCCTCATGTGAGAATGTTCAATGAAAAAGGATAGCGGGCCTGACCTACAGAGTAGTTGCTTTGTCTCCAGAAGCTAGAAAAAGTTCCACTCTAGTATACATTACTTTAGCTTACATTTCCTAACTCTTAACGGCACCCAAACATGAAGTTTCAAAGCCTCAAAAATTCATTTAGCAAACTATCAGACATGCAAGAAAGCCACATGATAAAAATTGAACATATTATATGCAAGGGTCATCATGGTAAAATCTCGCTATAGCAGCAACTGAACCAGTATATAAAAAGCAGGTTTACGGATTACCGAGAAATATTGGCAATTTCAAATGCTCAATTTCAGTGCATCAATACAGAGGCAAAAGAAATAAGCTCCTACTGAGTAGGAGCCATCAACCATGAGATCAATACCTCAATCACAACAAACACAACCTCGACCAAACCAAACTAGTATCTTGCGCAGTTAAAAAGGGAAAAAGGATTCCAAGTTTAATGTTCTCCCATCCATAAATTTTCTAATCAAAAAAATTTCTTAAAACAATTATCGCAAAAATTCAAACTTCAATTCTTTAGAATCATCAACATCAGATCAATGCATCTTATTCCGATAAAGCAACAAAACCGATTAAACTTCATAATATACCAAAAATCATAATTGAATCAATAATACCCATATCCAATTTCAGAACAAAATTCATAATCCGTGAATTAAAAGCAACACGTTTATAAAAATAACTGAGTCATAACTTTTAACAAGTGGAAAATAAAGTGCTTATTATTTATCTGCATAGTTAATTTGGACCTGTGTTCCATGGTAATACTCTCAATGAGGGACTGTTTGACAAGCTGCTTGAGCTGCGGGGAGAGCTTGGCCCAGTGGCCGGTGATTTTCTTGCGGAGCAGCACGGCAGCTAGCTGGCGGACGTTGGGGGTCTTGGCCGTGCGGAGATGCTGCACCAACGCGGGCACCACCTGCGGGTCCTTGGCCAAGCGCTTTATCTGCTCCTCCGCCTGCCGCCTTGCGTCGTTGTCCGGCATCAAGAATTGTATCAGCAAGAGCTCCAACGACTGCGCCATTGCTCTGTTTCTCTGTCCTTCTCTCTCTCTCTGAATTTTCTTAAAGGGCCTGGCTGGCTTCTTTTTCTTACGATGGAGGCTAGTGCCGCGAGTCGAGGCTTTTGAGGGTTTTTGAGTTTTGCTTTGCTTTGTATTTAAGGGAGCAGAAGTGGGAGTGTGTTTTGGGGTTCTACAGCGCACAGAACTGGTTTTGTTGGGATTTTAGTAAAATGTCATCCTACACACTTCACGATTGTTGGGTCCACGCCCACGCGTGATGTTTTGCCTCCCGGCATATTTTAAACTATTGAGGTTTGCTATTCATGGTTTCACACGCTGCATCATATTTTCTTTTTTCCTGTTAAACTGTCTCGTTTATTTTTAAAATTTTTTTTCATTTATCTATTATCATCTTATTTAATTATTATAATTTTTTAAAATTTTTATATAAAATAAAATAAATAATTTAAATTTTACAAGTCTTAAAATAAAAATAATATTAAAAAAATATATTCTAACAATATTTTATTCAATTTTTAATTTTAATCTCAACTCATCTCATCTTATCTACAAAAACAAATCATGTGTGGTGTGAGATTGGTGAGTATAATTTTTCTTACCTATTCTCCTTTCTTTTTCTATTAAAAAAAAACTCTCATTTTCTTATAAAATTATCAATCTATAAAGTTTATAATTTCTTTCTTTATTTTTCTTGGATGATCTTATATACAATCTTGGAGGGTATAATTTTCGCATACTTTATTTGAAAAAAAATGGAGATCACCATTAAAAAACTAATTTCTCATAAGAAATCAAGATTTATCTATTTTTTTAAAAATATTATTCATAAAAATTATACACTTACGACTGCAAATATCACTTCTCATTTTCCTTCTCCTAACCTCCTAGATTGTAAATATTCATATAGAGGGTCTTCGGCCAAAGTTCATGCAAGTCTGCTAGTGAACTCCCCGACAGTCAATCGATTTTTATAATAGCACTGATTAGGCATTGGTTGAGCCATTTGATAGTTAAACATACTACTTCGGCTAATTTATTCAAAGTCAATAATACATTGAAATATTGGCCATAATTCTCTGTATAGTAATAAATTTTTGTTTTTATTTTATCTATTTTTCAAATTTGTATTTAAATTCATCGAATCATATCTATTTTCTTTTTTATAATTTTCAGAAAACGGCAACCTATACAATCAAAATACGTCAGAAAAATTCAAAATATCAAAATACATCAAATTGCATAAGATCAACGTCATCAAATTAAATCACATCAAATTGTAAATTACATAAAACATAAAAAATACATCAACTTACATGAAAACTCAAAGCAACAAAGCATCATTTACTGAAAAATTTTTAAGGGGAAAATAATGTTTTTTAAGTAATATTTTTATGGTGGGAAATTAATGTTTTTTAATTAATTGCCTATTTCTGTTGCTTCATACAAACAAGTCTATTAACTGTAGATAAAAATTATTTTCATTTGCCTTTACCTATTCTAATATTGGGTAAAAAAAAGTGATATTATCTTGCATTCGAAACATCTCAAGATGAAATCTCTCTCGCAATCATAACCAATTAAGTAATATTAGATACAGTTTTAGGATATACAGATCCGGCATATTTATTTAAAAAAATAAGATTCATCATTAAGATATAATTTTTTATATAAATCTCAAATTTATTTATTTATTTTTTAAAAAAGATTTACAAAATTTACACATTTTAAAATTATATATATCATTTCGCTAACTAGTTAAGCCGGCCCGCATTTATCTCAATCGGCAACAGGAAAGGCGTTGGTTCCAAGCCCACGAAGGCAAGGCCCGTGTGGGAATGGATTCATCGGGTAGTCGAGAATTGGAAATGGGGCATATTTTTTTATGGAAATGGGGCATATATAGGATAGGTAAACTTTGTTGGGTACGTGTTTTAACTTCTAAGAGCACTCTTATTGGATTAGTCAAAGTTAAAAGATATTTTTGATGAATATAAAAGAAATTTAACTTTTGACTATTCCATTCATATAAAATCTCTACATTAAAATAGTTAATTTTTCATTATATAACAATAAAATAATATAAGATAAATTTGATTTTAATTATTCACATTAAATCTTCACATTGAATTATTCATTTATTCATTATATAGTAATGAATAATGAATAATTTCAAAATTATTAAATTTTTTTAATTATTAATTTATTTTATTTTATCATATTTTACTATTCATAATATTATATATTAATTAGTAATCATATTCTAATTAAATTAGGGGTTAAAAAAATTATAGTTTTGAGAGGGAATGGAGAAAGAGGTTGATAGAAAGAAAGAGAGAGAGAAATAATTAATAAAAAATGTATTTGATATATGAATAATTACCTTTAAATTTAAAAATACTTTTGATGTTTTCTGTAGCTAAAGTCTATTTAGACTTTAACTAATCCATTGTGATGATATTTTAGAGTCTAATAATTAAAAGTGGGATGGATTTAACTTTTAACTAATCCATTGAAAATACTCTAACAGGAGCAGTGCTACTCATCTGCCACGTTTTCACATACACCGCACGAAATAATGATGTGGCATTTTTTTTTTTTTTAAACGCAAGCGTTTTGGTTTTAGACCCTAAATACCCATACCCAAATCAAAGCGCATTACTTCGAATTTTGATTCTCCCCCCCCCCCCCCCCCACGTTCTTCCTCCCACAGCCTTCACCGTCACCGTCTGGGATCTCCGACGAGACTGCAAAGCTAGCCACCAGAAGCAACAAAAATACTTCTTCACTGCTTTCTGAAGAAACTGGGGTTTGGATAACTGGTTCTGTACCACCTATGCTGAAAAGCAAGCATGAAGAGTGGGCTAGAGGTTTTCACACGAATGGGGGTTACTTCCCTGAAGGAGACATCGGATGGGGCCAGTACCTTGGGGAAGAAAATGAGTTGACCATGTGAGATGTGATGGTGGAGATCTTGTTACTTGCAGCACTTGGGAAAGTGGGTGCTATTGCTTCGGGTGACATCCTCAGGTCTACGTTCTCATTGGTTTCAAGCCATCTACTCGAACAAGCTTGGAAAGAGATGGCCCAAACTTTGACAGAGAATAGATTTGGCAACTAGGCACTAACGGAGAGAAGATGAAATCGTCACGGACGGGGGAAAGGGATTTTTCCTTGAGATTTAGCTGATGGGAGAAGATGAAATGGATTCACGGGAGGGAGAGGAATAGGGATTTTTCCTTAGGATTTAGCAATTGAACCGGACTGTAAGTAGACCAGGTTTGCCACGTCAGCTCGTGTGGTGTGTGATGTTAAAACCGGATGAAGAATAGAATTTTCCATCTTGGTAAAACAATCTCGTGTTCGATTGTGACAAAACAGCACCCAGAAAGATTTTAGCTGGTTTCAGAAAAATGGAAAATAAAAAAAATCAATGAAGGGACATATGGAACTGGCCAAGAAGAGTGTGTAGATTAGCCAATATCACCAAGCTATTGCTGGTGTACTCCCTGGCCTTCTGCATCTTCGTCATCGCAGCGCTTATCCACGCTTTTAGGTCTCCGATCTTGGCCTCCTTCAACACCATCTCTCCTGGGCCCACATCCATCGCCACCAACGAGTCATTGAGTCGACCCATCGCTTCCTCTAGCTGGCTTCGACAGTCGGAACTTGGTTTGCATTTACTCGTTTGTTTTGGAAGATGTAAATTGAAATTACTAAGATGGATTGAGAAATTTCTCAAAAACAAACTAGGAAACCTGCCTTTATTTAATTAAAACTTTAATAACTGACGTGAATGTTAGTGCGCTATCGGTACACGAAATTGGCAGCATTCAGACTTTTCCAGATTTTTCCTTATACATGTCATGATCTTAACACGTATAACTTCTCAATTTATTGATAAAAACAGTAACAGTACTGATCCGTGGCATACGTTTATTCAATTTCAATACAACAATATTATTACAAAAATGCTGTGGACAACCAGGATACGTAAATATGTAAACGTTTTTGTCTTTAAACAATGGCAATGATCGATGATCTAATTCCGTGGTGGAGGTACGATGATTGCTGTCTTTCCCAATTTCGACCTGAAAATCTGTCCAAATTCTGCAGAAACATTGAGGGAGGCTTCTATGACCGCAGGAGATAAAGCATCCCACACGGATGTCTTACCAGCTAACCCTTCCAAAACAGGCCTAACCAAAACAAAACATCATTACGTTAATGAACAACAGCAATTGTGCAAAAAAAAAAAAAAAATTGTCTAGATGTAAGAGTACTTGACAGAGACTAGAGAGAGAGAGAGAGAGAGTGCTTGAATATTACCTCTTAGCTGTGACCAAAGAGAAAAACTCCAATCCATCTCCGCCTGCGAGTTTGGCAACAGCGAAGAATCTGGGCACGACAAGCAAGTAACCAGGCTTTACTTCCGTGTCCAAGACGCGCTTTCCATTAATGCCCACAACTTGAATCTTCCCACAACCCTTAACTACATAGATTACTTGTACTGCAGAATCAGCCGAATATGTCGGCGCATGCATTGCTTCAGGATCGAGTTCAACGCGACTGCAACTCAGCTCCTTAACCTTTCCGAGGAAAGGAAACTTGGCCTCTGTCAATGTCGTAACTCGTCCACCATTTTTTACGACAACGTCAGGCAACGCAGCATCGATGTTATACACCAGTTTTCTGGTATTGGTGTCTTCGTGTGGCTTAGGCATGGTCTTTCCTTCCTCCAGCTTAATTATCAGCACCCCGGTTTGGCTTTTCGCGAGCTTGTTTGCATCTTCTGCACTGGTAATATAAGCTCTACTTATAAAATCCTGTGAGAAACCTCCCATGATTCCTTGGGCACCGCTCAAAAACAAGTAGGTGAATTCGCCAGGAATGTAAGCCTCAGAAGTTTCGCCAATGAATAAAATATCTAGCTCGGAATCGCCATCGTTGAACCACCATGAGAGTGCTCCCGTTGGTACAGGGATGACATCTCCTTTCCTTAATTTCAAGACTACCTCCTCTTCTGTATCTGGGAATACAAACCCAACCACTCCATCACTACCTGCAAAGTTACAACTTTGTGAGAAAATTTGGTCACAAATAAATCTCGGTGTTCATAATAATAAGGGCTAAATTAATAGAAACCCACGAATTATGGAACGAGATTAGTGAACTTTGAGTAATGGTAGATATTGGATATATAATAATTATTTACTAATTTTGTCAAAAATTACGTATTTTATGTTTTGGGTCATTTCACTTGGTCAACTCAAATATTTTAGAAATAAACAATAACGACTAATTAAAATACTTCAAATTTTGTACCAAATGAACTTTGTTTTTTCAATTAAAAGAAGATTATATATAAACTTAAAATGAGAGATCGATTAATCTTGTTCAAATTTAGATTGCCACTTGACTTCCCGGCAGCCATCTAGTACTAGAGCCTCCAGGAAAAGGTAGCTAGCTAGCGACGTACGCCGGCGCACTAACCTTGGAGGACATAACCGACTTTGGAAGAATCTGCATGGTGGGGAAGAGCAAAGCCGCGTGGCTGTAGAACAAGCTTTCCAGCACCAACCTTGCTCTCACGAAGCACAGGAAATTCAGAACTCGACCAACTATAGTATGATCCACCATCTCCCTCGAATATCTTCTGGGCAGACTTGGATGCCAAGTCAAACTCCATAGTTTTCTGCACTTCAAATAAGGCGGCTATCAAAAATAAAGCAGGGCGCATGGTTATTAATATTTGTACAAGACAGATCGAGACAATATAATTTGGTTAAACTTTCGTGTATAATTACAGCATTTACAGCGATTTGAACAAGATGATATATCTGTTTGTTTTATAGATTCAACTAATGTTTTTATGTGTTGAATGAAGAGAATAATATATTTAACTGAAAAAATATAATTCAAAGGCCGCTACAACTATTTTTTCTAATTTTGGAGCAACCTGAAGATCAATGCGAACATACAAAATTTTGGGGAAGAACTAATCGCATGCAGCGTGCACATTTTCAATTTCTATACCTGTATTTGTAGATATCTGAAGGGTACGTACGTAGCACTGTAGCAGTTTATAACAAAACACCTCAGAGCTAAGAAATTATATATATATGTATGATGAAGATGTATGATGAAGATAATAGTGCAAGGGTTTCTACACATATATATAATAGCAGGTAGGCAATGGGAAGAAGAAAGGAAAAAGGATACGTACGCATCAAGATCAGAACGCGATGAGATCGAAAAATAATTTAGACCACGTGTACGTACGATTTACGATCCACGTGTTGAACAGCAATCGGACAATGCATGGTGGCATTATTTACGCGTCTAATATTCCTTGGTTGACTAGTCTTCTAATTTGTCGACAACTGATCTGACCTGGTTTATAAGTTTCATTTTCTTTGAAGAAAATATGATTTTTTAATTTATTTTTAAAATTAAATTATATTATATAAATGGTGTGTACTGGTGATCATCGTGTAAAAGATTTTTATTTTTAAAAAATTATCCTTCCAATTAATTAATTATAATTAGCGTATATTCATGACGTTGACTTTGATTCAGATGATCTCCACCGGATTGCGGCAATATCCAATCCAAACTCTGTAATTATTTCCCATCTCGACATGTGTACAGTAGTCTAAATTAGCAAGAAACGTAACTTAATTAATTGAGGTTCGAACACGTGTCTACACTACAGATCTAGGAAGCTTCTTGCGTAGCCAATTATATATATCGTTATATATATCGTTATCTGCATGCAGCTAGCAAGCCTGATCATCATCATGATCATCAAACTCCCACCATAAAAACTTTGCTGCATCCATCTTACGTGTTCTACTTCTTCTGTATATCTGGTATGTATTTATTTGCTCCGTGAATTGAGAAACATGAACATTTTACGCATGATGCGTGCGCGTACCGGGTTCGCCAAATTAATATGAATGCGGCGCGTAGATAGACTAATTGAGAAACATGCACATGTGTTTTTGTTCCCCGCTGACAAGGACGTAGTATGTTGAGGTAGAGGTGGTAAATTGTGTTTTTTGATTTTGTTATGTTTTGTAAAGTCATGAACATTTGACTATATAGATTAATTCAAACCTAATCTATTATTCTAAAAGTCTCAAACTTTCAAATTCTAACCTAATCCATTTAGATAGCAGGTCGTGTTGTACTACCTATTTTGATCATTTTAATAATTAATTAGAGATATTTTCTTTGTAGCTATAACAGTTATATATGAACATATATATATAATTATTCAAAATAATAGTACTCATATTGCCTCATTGTTTCCTCCATGCAAGGTCTATATAATTTAAGATTCACTAAGACTTTCTGTTACAATCTTAATGTGATCTATTAATTCTTTGTAAGATAGGTGTATAGTCTATCCGGGACCATCTACATATATATATATATATATATATATATTGATACGGGGACCATCTACATATTAAAAAGGAAGACTTGCGTTCACATTGCGTTTTATACTTCGGATAATGGATTGATAGATCTTGGGCTTTTCCTTTAGAAATAGGTAATTTAATGGACAGCAAACAAATGGTTCAGTTATAGAAACTAATCGGACCTAAAGGATTGGCCTATCCCACCAACTGGGCCTAAAACCTGAATCCCCAGCCCAATCAAGAAATCTTGGGCTCGAACCTTCGGACCCATTAATAGAACAATAAAAGAATAAAAAAATCCAATTTTCTGTTGACAAGTGTTGGAACCACGAGAATACAAAGATATCTTACAAGAAAAATTTATAAACCGGCGATATTTAATGTAATAGTCAATTTTATTTTTATAGTAGAAATATTTTTATAATTTAGCATATTATAAAAAATTGCGTCAATTTGTAAATTTTTATTTTTTTTATAAATTTTCTTTGTAAACCAGACTTTATCATCTCTTTTACTAAAAATAACAATTTATTCTATTATCCAATCGGTGTGTATCACACCATTAAGATTACTTAAATGACAATATCTTATTTGTATGATTCAAATTTTATAATTAATTTTTCAAATAAATTATGTTACATAAGTATTATTAAGTGTACATTATACACCGGCTTGAAAATATGATTTTTCAAACATGAATCACTTCTCCTTTTAAAACTTGAAGGATGAGAGACACATAGAGGGTGATGCTAGGATGCCTTCCAAATATGCCTCCCAAAAGTATCCCTAATGCATTTTGATTTTTTTTTTTTCATTTTAAATAAAAATCACATACCCAAATTCACTAGTGGTAACTTTTTTAAATATTTAGAAAATAAAATAAAATACACTAGATTAGGGACACTTTTGAGAGCACATTTAGAGAACATCCAAGCATTTTCTATTATAAAATGTCTGCAATAACATTTATAGTGACTATAATGAATTTATCAAACAATATTAATTATGAGATATCACAAAATTAATCTTATGTTAAGAATATAGTACAAATAATCAAACTTTTATTCTTTCATCAACTTAAACTTTTGGGACACGTGCTCACTTCACATCTCACTTAATTTTCTATTCCATTTCTTAAATCTAGATAGATTCTTTTAATAAAAAATGTTCGTTATATTTTTCAATTATAGTAGTTTAAATATCTGTTTGTTTGTTTGTTTTTGTTTTTTTGCTAATTGGTTGTTAAATAATAAGTATTTTCAATTATTTGATATTATATAAAAATATAAGGTAAAGATGATGCTTAAAAAATAATGATTAATATCTTCTTCTTTTTTGAACTATAATGATGAATATCTAGTAACTCTTATAAATTAATAAAAAATAATAATTTATCACCATACTATTCTCTGGCTACAATTAGGGTTGGCTAAATACGCAAACATTAGCATAAATTTTAGGGTGTAACTGGTCCGGTCCAGTCTGGTTTTAGACAAAATTTATGATCAAATTGGTATGTACCAGTTTTACATTTTTAATAACCGATTACGTCCCGGTTACCCTCTCAAACTAATACCTCCAGTTTTACAAGTTTCCAGTCCGGTCCGGTCCCTTTTTTTGATTTTTTTAAAATGTAAAAAATATATAATAAAGTGTTACTTCTTATGATAACATGTTATTAATAATTTAATATATTTTATTTTTATTTTTAAAGCATATGATCAATTGAATTTTCATATTTAAGATTAAACTTTTATTTTATAAATTATAAAAAAATTATGTTATATCGGAGTTTTCATTTACTCTACAAGATCCTCCATGGGTTACGTTTAAACTACAACCCAAAAATTAAGACAAAAAGATTCAGAGAATCGACCAACAAATAAGTGACATTGTAGCATACACAAACACAAGGGATGTACAGAACAATTGTCCCTCATTTAGGTATTCTAACTCTTCAAATCTAACATTTTTTAAAACCATAATATGGCAATAACTAACTTTTAATTTTCCCCCCCTTAATCTAGGTATCCTAGGAGTGTAACATTCTCCATGTCTCAACAATAAAATTGTGGGCCTAGTGTAAAATCTTAAATATAATGTTTGTAGTCTTGAGGTATTGTAGCTTGAGAAATTTTAATGTTTGTTGTTTCGAATGTATTCTAACTTTGTGCCTTGCTATAATTTTGCTATCCCGAGATTTAATTTTAAAATTTGTTTATATGTATATTGTTGGCTTTTGAAGCAAAGATATCGCCAATGGTTCTTGAAGTCCAAATCGAAATACTAGTGGTAGTAATTGTAACCAGATCCCCCAAGTGCAATTGTGAAAATGGTATAATTTAATGGTGACATTGGTGTAATTGTAAATGTAGATGAATATCCCACGGGTAGCTTTGTTTTGGATATGTAAATATATGTGGTGTTTGTAGCATTGTTTTGAGTTTGAAAAAATAGAGGTAGTAAAGATCTCACGGATACATGTTCTTGTAACACTCGTTGACTTTTGGAGTCTTTTCATTGTGTAAATGTAACAATATTGGTTGTTCTTATTATTGATTATAATGATATATAAGGAATGAAAGATCATAATTCCAAAACGAACTTCTCATATAGAATTTAGAGTGATAGCTAGGTCAGCTATATCAAAATATTGTTTTGCTGGTATTTTCATGTCTTTATTATTGCTAATAATCAAGACTAAAAGTGTAACATTTTCACTATCAACATAATGTTTAAACATTACATTCTACATAACATTCCAACATATATAACATTGTCAACCTAACATCCCAACATTTTATACCCCAAATAGTGTACCAAATGGCCTAATAACAAGGACCGAGATACATAATTACCAAAAAAATCGAGTTTTGCTACACAACTTCCTACTATTTATCCACACTCCACACTCCACATTTTTTAATATTTTTTTAAAATATTTTTTTGAATTTATTTTTTTTAAATTATTTCAAATTTTTTATTCACTATTCATATAAAAATTATTTAATAAAAAAAATTAATTTTTTTTTAAAAGATGGAGTGTGAAGTGTTGGGAGGTTGGGAAGATTTATTATAATTGTAATGCAAGCCGGTTTGTATATTTAAAAATAGATAAATATAAAATCTATACGAAAATTTATTTTTTTAATATTGAACTCTACTTTTTTTAATCAGATTGGGTGGAAACTATTACAAAATCCTCATATCTAATATTACTTCTTTTAGATAAATATTGTATGTGAGTTGATCGAATTTCCATATTCTCGTATTATAATTCTTTGTCCTCGTAAAACTATCATTTTTAGCCATCAACATTAAGAGTGCGTTTGGGAACACATGTATTCTTCTATATTTCATTTTTAAATATACTCAAAAATAAAATATTTTTAATTTTAAAATTTTCAACTTTTTCATCTAATTATTATCTAATTATTAGAATTTTTTTAAATTTTTAAACAAAACACAAAAAATAATACTACTTTTTTAAATTTCAAAACAAAAATTGTATTCAAACAATTTGTTAATATTATAATATTTTTATTCAATTTTTTTTTTTCTTTTTTAAAATTTAATAAAAATATTTTAATTTAAACTATTTCATTACTATTTATCGATCTAAATATTTTAAATATCCAAACATGCATGTTGTGTTGGAATTCGGAACATGGGTTACGTTGTATCGATGGATACGGTTAAGGGGGTTAGATCTATGATTCTACGGTGTTTTGAACCAATAAATATGCAATAAAATGACTCTAATTATTAGATAAGCAGTCACCGGTTTTTCGTTTGTTTTTATTGATGAGATGAGATAAAATGAGATAATATGAATTTAAAATAAAAATTAAAAGTTGAATAAAATATTATTAGAATATATATTTTTAATATTATTTTTGTTTTAAAATTTGAAAAAGTTGAATTTATTTATTATATTTTATAAAAAATTTTAAAAAATTGTAATGATGAGATGAAAAAGTTTTTAAAAGTGAACAGGCCTCATGGTTTAGTGATACCTAATATATATTTATTTTTTTATTCGAATTTGTTTTTAGACAAATACATTATCAGAATTGCTTGGTACACTGTCAAAATTTACAAAGAATAAAAAATTATAGATATAAAAGTGTTTTGTACAACAGTAGGGTGTGGTACAACAAACCAACTCTCTAGTAGCAACAAACCAACAAACCGCGTTTTTTACTTCGGATAATGGGTTGTATCAATGGATACTCTTAGGTGATAGATCTTGGGCTTTTCTTTTAGAAGTATGTAATTAATGGACAGCAAACAAATGGTTCAGTTATAGAAACTAATCGGACCTCAAGGATTGGGCTATCCCACCAACCGGGCCCAAAGCCTGAATACCCAGCCCAATCAAGAAATCTCGGGCTCAAACCATCGGACAAATCGGACCCATTAATAGAACAAGAAAAGAATAAAAAAATCAAATTCTGTTGAGAAGTGTTGGATCTACGAGAATACTAGTCTCATATAGACAAGTTAGTTTCATGCAAGCATTTATAAAAAAATATATCCCACCTTAAAATATTATTTTTAAATATTATTATTATTTTAAAATTTAAAAAAATTGAATTGAGATTTGAAAAAATTAAATTATTTATTACAATTTATATAAAAATTTTAAAAAATTATAATAATAAAATGAGATAATTTTATATCACTAAACATGCCCTAAAGTGTCCCTTAGTACCCAGCTATTACAAAGAAAATAACAAAAACAAAAACACTACTTCTTGAGCCAGGCCCAAGGCCCCTTTCGCTGTCCACAGCTTCTCCCTTCCTTTCTTAAAGCCCATCACGATCCTTCCTTAGGCTCACGTGCACTGACCCGTAAGCCTTTTTTTTTTTTTTTAAAATTTTTTCCTCAAGTCTTTTTTTTTTTATTAATATTTTTCCTCTGCCTTCAACACATTTGTTTTACAGAAGAACCCTGGAGTTGCTGTCGCGTTCCTCTCTACCCTTCATGCCGCCGCCTGTTTCTTCTTCAACCGTTTCGGCGTGTCACAGGAGGGGCCAGAATGAATAGAGAACTACTTCGTCGTCGGCTCGAATCCTGCAAGTGCAGGTCTTCCTCTCTCGAAGAAGTTGTGGATCTTCTCCGTTCAACCTACCGAGACTACCAACGAATCAAGAAGCAGCCTTTTACTACTTTTGTCCGCAAGACGTTGAAATCACTCTCTCAGGAATCGTCCTCTCCGCAGCAATCGAACAAAAGGAAGAAGCGGCAAGTTAAGCTCCCCTCTCCTTCGACTCCAGGCCGGACCGAAGAGGATTACGATGATGAAGGAGAGGAAGAAGTTGAAGGCAGTCGAACTACTGCTTCTCAGACGAAGAAGCGGAGGATGCTGAGTGGGAACCACCATCAGCCGTCTGATGATCCGTCGGAGGAGTTGGAATCGAGTTTGGACGGTGGAGATGGGGCGGTGTCCACATCGGAGGACGCGGTTTACGGAGAGAAGATGGAACCCCCACAGTTTGACGTGACGAAATCGCGTTTGCTAGCTGCCTATAAGGAATTAAGGGGCACGGCGGTGAAGAGGCCGGAAAAGTCCGCGGTAGAGGAGAATGTGGAGCTGGAGGTTGACAGAAAAAAGGCCAATAAAATCGAGTTGGTGGATGGGGGTAGAGGAGGGCAGGAGAGCTTGGGGACTGAGCTGCCCACGGGAAGGGATGGTGGCATTGAGGTGGTGAAGGGGGAGGAGGGACCGAGGTTTAGGGATTTGGGAGGGATGGAGGGGGTTCTGGAGGAGTTGAAGATGGAAGTGATCGTGCCCTTGTACCATCCGCAATTGCCCCGCTGGCTCGGGGTACGGCCTATGGCCGGGATTTTGTTGCATGGCCCGCCCGGCTGCGGGAAGACCAAGCTAGCTCATGCCATCGCCAATGAGACTGGGGTTCCGTTTTACAAGATTTCGGCTACTGAGGTCGTCTCTGGTGTCTCTGGTACCTCTCCCTTTTCACCGCAATTCTTTAATTATACACTTTGAGTTGATTACCAGTTATTATCGTTGTTCATATGAGAATATTTTTAGAATTTCTCGGCTGTTTGAGATTTTTTTTATAAAAAATATATTTTTCTGCCTTTGGCTAAATCCTTTGATGGTTTAGCTATTTGTTGTCGTAAATTAGAAGACTAGAAGTTCTATAACTCCCTCTCTCTAATTGATGAATATTTAAGGTGCGTCGGAAGAGAATATTCGAGTCCTCTTCTCTAAAGCATACAGGACTGCACCATCAATTGTTTTCATTGACGAAATTGATGCAATTGCCTCTAAAAGAGAAAATCTACAACGAGAGATGGAGCGAAGAATAGTGACACAGTTGATGACTTGCATGGATGAATCTCATAGACTTGTATATCCGTCAGATGCTAATTCAAACTCAGAAAGTTCTGATCAGAGACCTGGATATGTTCTTGTGATTGGTGCAACCAATAGGCCAGATGCTGTTGACTCTGCACTGAGGAGGCCTGGACGATTTGATCGTGAGATTGTCCTAGGTGTTCCAGATGAAAATGGAAGGGCTGGGATTCTTTCCGTGCTTACACGCAATCTTAGACTGGAGGGTTCATTTGATCTTCTGAAAATAGCCAGGTCTACGCCTGGTTTTGTTGGGGCTGATTTAGCAGCTGTTGCTAACAAGGCCGGTAACCTTGCCATGAAGAGAATTATGGATGAAAGAAGGTCTCTTCTATCGAAGGATTCTATAAATGAAGAATATACAGAAGATTGGTGGAGGCAACCATGGTTGCCTGAAGAGATGGAAAAACTTACCATTACAATGGCTGATTTTGAGGTGCCCTCAACTTCTTTCTATCTCCATTTTTCTTTCACACACATGCCCTGGTTAATTCATATTTGGCCCTGCCTTTCTTTGCTTTTACTTTTCGTACTTATCCATCATCTGTTATGTCTCTTTACTCTTAAGTTTTAAGTGCACAAGACAAACATGTGGACGCGAATATTGTTGTTATTATTGCTGTTTTTCCTTTCGTCATCTTCTCCCCTTTATATGTGATTTACGTACACTCTCATGATGTATTTCTACATTTTGGGCCTTTGGCAGTCAAGATTGGTATCCTTATAACCCACCCATGGGTAGCCCAAGTGGTAACGGCGAACTTGTGTGCATGAGCCCCATGCCATAGGTTCGATTCCCCTGGGATTAAATTGCGATTTAAGTGGGAGGCCATGACGGGTTGTTGTACTAGTCTCGCCGGGGGTTTAGGTTACATGGGCGAGTCCTAAGGGCTCTGCCGTGGGGTGGTTCCTCCGTCATAAAAAAAAAGATTGGTATCCTTATGGTTTTTCTTATGTTGAAGCCCCTTGCATTCTATAAAATGTAAATAAAATTCTGCTGTTTTATTGTTTTTACTGATTTTCTTAAATGATGATTGCAATTGCTTCTATGTGGTGTTTTCCAGGAAGCAGTTAGAATGGTTCAACCCTCATCGAGAAGGGAAGGATTCTCTACTATTCCTAATGTAAAGTGGGAAGATGTTGGCGGGCTTGATTTCTTAAGAAATGAGTTTGACCGTCATATAGTTAGGCGTATAAAATCTCCAGAGGTTTATGAGGTATTTATAATTATTATTTTTTGATAAGTAAGACAATTTTATTCATTGAATGAAATGGGCGAAGCCCATGTACACAGGACGTTTACAAAAGAAAACACCTAAGTACATTCTATAAAGTAGAAAGCGAGAACAAAAAATCATGAGCTGAAGCTCCATTAATCACTATAGCAAAAGACCATTGCAATAAAGAGTACATGAAAAAATTCTGAATTTCCTCCAAGCTCAGCTCCTTATCATTAAAACAACACTTGTTCCTTTCCCACCAAATGCACTATATAAGACACAAAGGAACCATCTTCCACACAATATCCACTTGAGGGCAACTTCGTAGCCCATTCCAACACGCAATCAGATCCACAACTCTCAAAGGCATCGCCCAAGCCAACCCAACTCTACTAAAAACTCCATCCTACAAAGCCTTTGCCACCTCGCAAAAGTAGATGATCCTCAGATTCCCCATGCTTCTTACACATAAAACATCACTCCATAACACTTATAAAAAAAAAAACACCACTCCATAACTATAAAGCCATGCTTCCTCAAGTTATCGATCGTCAAAATGTTCCCAAGCGATGCTGCCCATATAAAAAAAGCGACTTTGGAAGGCACATGAAACCTCCAAATACGCTTCCAAGGGAAAGGAGGACTATGCTGAACAGTCAACACCTTATAATAAGACCGAACTGAAAACTTTTTACTTCCTGCAGGCTTCCACAACATTCTATCCCTCTCATTACCCCCAGTACCCAGGGAGTGTAGAAAGCTGAAAAAATCTGAAACATCATCAAGTTCCCAATCCTTTACAGCTCTAATCAAATGAACATCTCAATATAAGGATCCAATAGAACGGACTAACAAATCAGAAACAGATGCGTGCTGATCAGCTACCATATGGAAAATAGCCAGGAACACCCTATAAAGGGTTTGATCACAACACCAATCATCAAACCAAAAACAGATCCTTGAACCCTCTCCAACAGCATAATTAACATGTTTAACATATTTATACTTAATTGCCTCTGTTCTTTCTCAACTACCCCTTTCTCTCTCTGTGTGCGTAGAAGCAGTTTTCATTGACAGTTGAAATAGAAATAAGTATAACTCTTCAAAAGGAGGAAGGTGATCATATGTATTTCCCTATGTATGTATGGATGTTTGTATTGCAGACATAAAGATGGATATAGCTTTTAGTTAGCTTCTACTATTATTGCCCCACTAAATTATGTTGGCTGAGTCATCTGGGAAAGATTTTGAGGTATTACATAGTTAGCTACCCAATAGCTCAAATGTAGACGAACAACACAGCTCCAATGCAGGAATTTTGCCACATGACAGGTCTGGAGATTATCAAGAGAGTGATTCCATTACAAAAGCTTTAAGTTCTGCTTTTCTTTCCTGAATTGGAATACTAAGAGTCATGTTAGAAAGAGTGTTTATTATTATAAGGATTGCTGACTTGGCCAACTGGGGTTGTTTGTGATGAAGACCAGGTAGGATTTGTCGAAGTGTCTTTTTTCCAGGTTAGGTCCACTTGCAGTCATGCCAA
Source organism: Cyclocarya paliurus (assembly GCA_029856935.1). Lineage (NCBI taxonomy): Eukaryota > Viridiplantae > Streptophyta > Magnoliopsida > Fagales > Juglandaceae > Cyclocarya > Cyclocarya paliurus. Next base: position 2,758,311 of record CM056957.1, on the reverse strand, counting down.
AGATACACTTTTCTCAATAGAAACTTAACTTTCCTTTAGATAATGAGGCCATCTAGTCCCTTCTGGGACATCCGATAAAATTGGAACAATACATATAAGCTTAGCATGGCCCCTGCGCAAGGATGACATGCCAAATCAAGAAATGGTCCTAATTTTACTGATAAAAAAAAATAATGACACCACCTGCGCTCTTTTGTTCCTCACATTGAAGCTCCACTACTTTTATCCTTAAGGTCCACTAAATTTGAATCCCTGCTGCAGTTTTTTTTAATCAGTGCATCCCTGCTGCAGTTTACACAACTACTTCCTGAAGTTCATTTTCTTTTTGAAGAGTTTTCCTTGAAGACATTATAGGTTCACTCTAAATGGCTGATCATGTCCTGAAATTATTTGCATCTTCAGGGATTTGGCGTGGAGTTAGAGACAGGTTTTTTGCTCTATGGGCCTCCAGGTTGTGGTAAAACACTGATTGCCAAGGCTGTAGCTAATGAGGCAGGAGCCAACTTCATTCACATCAAGGTCAGCCTCTTTGATTTTCCATTTCCTTCCATCTGTGCATATATGGTTTCGAATTTTATTCTGACAATGATGTTTAGCTCATTGTGCTTTATTAAAACAATAAATGCATTTCTTCCTTTTTTTTTCTTTGCTTAATTTTTGCATTTAAATCCTTACTAAGATGGTCATTTTTTCTCTCTTTTTTGTTGCAAATATGGTTAGGGCCCTGAACTTTTGAATAAATATGTTGGGGAAAGTGAGCTGGCAGTTCGGACATTATTCAGTCGTGCAAGGACATGTTCGCCATGCGTAATTTTCTTTGATGAGGTTTGCAGTTCTCTCTGCATTAAATGTTTATGGATGCTGTCATGCGCTTGCTATTTTAAGAATGTTGTATGATTTTCACCAAGTTTGGATGGCGAAGATGGAATGACTGGTTTCTTCATACTTTTCCCCCAAAGCTCTCTCTCTCATCTCTTGACTCATTTTCTCCCACGTTGCTACCGCATTGCTAATGCTACCTCCTTAACCTAAGATGTCATTGGCCCATTACCCTTGCTGCTGTCTTTGTCTCTCAGCATTTAAGATGGCATTATACCACCTATTTTTATCAATTTTAACTCCAGATCTTAACGAGATAGTAATTGAAAGCTACCTTGTGATATAAACACCAAGCAACCAAAGTTGTCATTTTTTAAAATGCATCTATGAGAGTAAGAGTGGGATTAAGATCTTATGAAGCAACTTTGTTGCATGTTTGTTTGTGTGTGTGTGTGTGTGAGAGAGAGAGAGAGAGAGAGAGAGAGTGGGAGGAGATTTTCATTATTAGTGTTTGATTCCTTGACAATCTGTCCATTGACTTTTTAATATCATTTCACATAATTGTGTATGTGAAAAACTCTTGTCTAATGGAATTGAAGAGTTAAAATTTATTGACCCTCAAAGTAGTTTCTTCAATCACACTGTCTTCTTCAACTGTACAAAACAACGTCATGTTTTCAGCACTGGATGGCATCATATATAAGCTTTGTAACAGTAACAAGACATTAAAACAGAAATCACAGCATCACTCCTCTGTTCTACAGCTTCATAGAATGACGTGTATCTCCATGAATGTATGAAGTTTACTTTGTTCTACAGCCACAAGGAAATCCCACAAAAGCAAATCAACAAATTGACATAACTTCATATGATATGTTAGATCTACTTTATAATAAAAGTAATTTTACAATCTAACGTACTTCATCAACCCACGTCAGGTTGTGAGTTTACCTTTGTGGTGTGGCTAAAGTATATATCTTTTTTATTCATCAATACGTTGTATGCACCTATTGAATATTACTTAATGTAGAATATGCCTGAAGCAAATGCCAGTGAATTGGGTTGTTCTGCGCTCGGGCATTGGATGAGAAGCAATATTAAATGGCTTCAGAGATGTATGCTGAGTGGTCATTGAACATTTGGTTACATCTCTGCGTCATTTTGCTACCTTTTCTTTCGAAACCATATCGATAAAATCCAATGGATCAAATCAGTTGTAAGGTTGTGTTTAAAAGTAACAGCTCGATCATGTTGCAGAGAACATGGTTTTCAACATAGGTGTCTTGATTAGGGCTTCTATTCATCATATGTTTTTTAATTGTACATGTTGTGGTAATTAAATTTGCAAATTTGATCTCCCTCCCCCCCAAAAAAAATGATTTGTAGGTGGATGCTTTGACAACAACGCGCGGCAAAGAAGGTGGATGGGTTGTTGAGAGACTACTGAACCAGGTCTGTTAATCTCCAGAGATAGCCTGAACAAAATCATGCTGCCCTAAATGTTTTCGTGTCTGGCAATTTCTATACCAATATTGATAAAATGAATCAATTCTTACAACTGTAGTTACTCATAGAGTTGGATGGTGCAGAGCAACGGAGGGGTGTTTTTGTCATTGGTGCAACAAATAGGTAAAACTCATTGTTTGCAGTCTTCTGTGTCCTGATAATTAATGCCATATTAATTCCTTCCAGTTGGCATTTCTGTTGGCAGACCTGAGGTGATGGACCATGCCCTCTTACGGCCTGGTAGGTTCGGTAAACTTCTTTATGTTCCTTTGCCCAGTGCAAATGAGCGCGGACTGATCTTAAAAGCTCTTGGGAGGAAGAAGCCTATTGATGCCAGTGTGGATTTGAGTGCTATTGGGCAAATGGAGGCTTGTGAGAATTTGAGTGGAGCTGATCTTGCTGCACTGGTTTGTATAATGCTGGATAGATTTTTTCTTATATGAAGTCAGAAACTGATATCTCTCTCTCTCTCTCTAGTTGTATGTGTGTGCACATTTTTTGGGGTAGTGGGGGTTGGTGTAGGTTTCTTGCTTATGATTTTTTACTGATAACAGATGAATGAAGCTGCAATGGTTGCTGCTGAAGAGAAACAATCAACCGAGAGCATTTCAGATGCAACTTCATGCACCATCAAGGCAATACATTTTGAACGGGCACTGAGTAGAATCTCTCCTTCTGTTTCAGACGAGGTACGAATCGGTCTGTTTAATCATGTCTAGTGCAAGGATGCTTGAATTCCATAATAAACCGGTACATTTTCCTACTCTTAATATCTCTTCCATTTGGGGATCAGCAAAAACAATACTACAAGATTTTGTCTGAGAGCTTAAAAGCGGCATGAGAAGAATAATTTCCGACACTGTACAGTGACATGGCTGTGGATGCGACAGTCACGACCCAATCAGAGGAACATTGTATACAAAAGAAGTCAGTTTCGATGCTAAAAGTAGCTAATGTTTTTCTCATTGTTTTTTACCATTTTGTTTTGCTGTAATTTCGAAGAAAGTACATGCATTGCGCAGTACCCCCAACATGGGGGAAGAAATTTTGTGCTGATGGAGGCTCCAGAAACTTGTTGAGACGAGTTATTTCTAATCTAAGTAACGAATGAAATTCTTCTGGTTTGGTGTTTTTGTTTTATTTATTTTGTATTTTTGTGAAATTGGGGTCTGCCTGAGGCCCTGCATATTAAGGAATCCTCTCCTTTTCGGGGTCTGCCAACATGTTAAGTAAAACAATTCCGCTACAGGCAGGTAACTTCGCGCAGGAGAGCTGCGCAGGATGCCAGGTCAGAGTCTATTAAAAAATAAAAAACAAAATTAAAAATGAAAAAAGTATAAGAAATGCATGAAAACGGAAAAAGAACAGGGAAAGACGCAGTTCTCGTTCTCCATCGCGCGTTTAGCATTTTCGACCCCTGTTGCGAGATTTGCATGTTCTTGGGGCTACGTTGGCTGGTTGATCCCTTTTCTTCCTCTGTTTTTAGTTTAATCGCTGGGTTTCTTGATTTGAATTATTATTTTAGTAAGAAATTGACTGGCATGCATGCAGTACTTGGAGAATCGACAATAACTCCAAGGAAAGGCCCAAAGTACTATTGGTGGAAAATAATCTAGAGGGTAAAAGAAAAGAACGAGGATACTAATTAAAACTACGTTTCTTTTTCTGGGTGCAAGTAAATTATAGGCCAAATTGATTAATACTTAATACAATATTGCATCTGGTTGGTCCCTTTTCTTTCTCTGTTTTCAGTTCAATCTTTGGGTAGCAGCACATACCATTTGGTTGTCATCTCCATATATAATGTCATACAATATTAAGAGTAATTCCATTTGTATAGAGCACCACTAATATCTAACCATTGTTGTGATAAATATGCATCAATGATGTTCTGAAGCTTCTGTTATAAAATTATTTTTAATGTTATAAAATGATAACTATTCTCTAGATAGATGGAGAAAGAGAACATTTCAAACAGCTTTATAATACACAACATTCCAAACAGCTCCATAATACACAACATTCTAAATAGTTCCATAATACACAACATTCTAAATATGATTTTGCAGTTTAATGGCTTCTGACTTCAATGGCTTTTGACTCCAGTTTAATGGCTTCTACAAGCACCACATTCCTTGAAGCCTCAGCTTGTATCTTGGCTTCTGTTAGCTGACTATACAAGCCCTATTCCTCAACCTCTGGTTCGGAAGTTGAAGACACCATTCTCTCAACAAAATTATTTTCTGAACCAGTGCTTGTAGTAGTTGGAGAAAATGGATTGTGGAGATTGAGAGATGATGGATGGATTGCATTATTCCTACTGCAGTGAAATGACTTGGAGTAGAACCATGAAATACTTGAACAAGAAGTTGCAGGTGCTCACGTATCAAACAATGTAACTAGCCTATTTGATGTGAAGTAAATCCTTTTATAAAACCATCTTCAGCTGTAAAATAATCAGGCATCAAATGTTGGCAGTAGTCCATCATTCCATTCTTCACCATCTAAGCAAATCTCTACCCAAAATGAAAAAAAAAAAAAAAAAATCTTAGTGAAAGCAGAGAACATTCATGGGAAAAAAATAGGGATAAAGACCAATCTAGATTTTGAAGTTATAGCACTAAAGCCAATACAAAAATTTGCACAATTGCCAACTTCCCCATTGGTTCTTTGTCCAGTGTTGTAAGACCCATAGAAAATACAAGAATTAAAAAGTCTAACAAGGTGGACCATCAAACCAGTAAACAACACAAGTGTAATCACACTCTCAAGGGCCACTCGGTTCTCTCAAAAGGCAACAACATCTAAACATTCAGTGCAGAATAATCACATAAAATTGAATTAGACAATCTAAATACAAATATACTGAAAAAATCAGAGCAAAAAAAATCTAGGGTTTTCATTTAATCAGAGGATTATCATAAAAAATGTTCAAAAGAAAAAAACTGCTAACATGTTCGTTTAATCTCCCAAGCAAAGAAAAAAAAAATTCTTAATCAGAGCACATCGGTTGGACCACTAGATTTTCAAACACCATCACTCAAATTTCAAATAGTTAGGATTTTAAGCTCATGGTTTTTTTTTTAATGCTTGCAATTTAGGGTAGGAAATGGAGGCTTACCTGTAGTGTAAAAGGGTTCCTTGATTCTCCTTCAGGCTGCCTCCAAACGAGACAAGAAAGAGAATGTGAGGAATCTGGAAAAAATGAGGGTTTGCTGCTGGAATATTGAGAGTGCAATAAATTGACAAAAACAGAGAAATTAAATTACCAGAATGTATAGGCAGACAATAGGGAGAGAGAGGAGCGGCGGATTGAGAGATGGAGGGAGATGGAGGGGGAGCATGAGATGGGTTTCAGAAATTGGGAAGGAAAAAAAATTCTAAAACGCACCGTATTAGTTTCCACGTAAACACTTCCATTTATTCGTGCGCATTCCCTACGCCAACTCTCCTGTATAAAGAGTTTTCCTAAGTCAAAAAGAAAGAAAATGAAAAGAAAAAAAAGGAGTTGCGTGCCACCTGATTTATCAGTTCTGCTATTGGTACCCGAGGCGGGTACCTTTTTGCGGAATCGGCTTAGCCGATATTTAAAAAAGAAAAAAAAAAGTCTGAAATTTAGTTCTCTTCTTTTCTTTCATTGGTCTTAACGTTCATAACTCTCAACCACAGTTCACATTTTACAACTACACTTCAAGAGCCATTTTAATTTTAATTTAGATCTCTTTTAAGCATTGACTTTCGCGCCCATCCTGCAATTGCATGTTCTTTTTGCAGGCTTGGTTTTCTCAAAAGATTCTCGAGAGAAAAGCAACTTCTTTTAGTTGTGGAAATGAGTTAAGCTTTCAGAAACAGTCCAGTTTTTGAAGTGACCAAGAGCCACTTCGAGATGGAATAGCTTTGGGGCCAAACTGAAATCAACATCACTTATCTTCTCTCCAGCGATATATGGTGCCTTAAGGTGTTCATCCAAGGCCTTCAATTCATCAAGCAAAGCTTGCTCCGATCCGTCATTGGGATCCTTGCTCTTCAAAAATTTCACAAACGCCCCAAAAATCTTTGATCCCACGGAGGCAAATTCAGGAGGAGTTATAAACGCTCCTCAAGAATCCCAACGATAACATCAGAGTCAGCCACCCATTTGTCATCGAACTTCACAACCGGCACCTTCCCTCTTGGGTTCACCTTCAAAAAGCATCCGGGTTATATACAACTTTAGAAACTCAAGACCTACCCGAAAATGATATAAAGACTGTAGCCCAACCTTCAACCAAAGAAAATCTTGGCCTTGTCGAAACAGCGCAGGTCTCAGCTGAGAAGAATAGTTCATTCCTGAAAGGTCATAACTTTAGTGAAAGTGAGTCATCTGAAGCTTTTCACCAAACAGCTACAGTGATTGTTAATTAGTCAGTAACGATTGTGATTTCATCCAAATAGTGCGAATGCACTGTTTCAATAAGCTACAGTGGCCCCACGGATACGCAGGAGGTATCCCTCCCGGGTGCAAGTAGCATTTTTGCTGATTTATATTGCCAAAGCTCTTAGATTACCCTCAATGGATTAGTCAAAGTTAAATGATATTTTTAGTTAATGTGAAATAAATTTGACTGACTATTTCATTTACATTAAATCCTCGCATTGAAATAATTATATTTTCATTATATAATAATAAAATAATATGAGATGAATTTAAATCCTTACGTTAGATTATCTCTTTATTTATTATATAGTAATAAAATAATATTAATTTTAAAAAATATTTAATTCTTTTGATTATTAATTTATTTAATTTTATCTTGACACATGAAGCCGTCCATTACTAAAAACTTAGAAATATAGCATCTTATATTTATGACTAAAGATTATCCATGTAGGCCAATGCTACTACGGCAATAAATAAAAGGGTCATCATAAAAAGGAAAGGAAAAAATATTCACGCACAAAGTTTTTCATAAAAAGAACTTGCTTGAAGACAGTTGTTATGAGAAAGAAGAAAGAGAAACAATAATAAAATATAAATTTGATCTATGCACAGTAACCATCAAGTTTGGAGTTTATTTTGGAAGGTATCGTAGCTAACATAGCTAATCCATTGCAGTCAGTTTTTGTTGTTTAATAGCTAAATATACGATGTATTTAACTTTTAGCTGAATTAAAGATGCTTTTAACTGTAGAGTTTCTTTCCATCATGAATACAAAATAAATAAATAAAAGCTAAAAAAAAACGTTTCCATAAAAAAACACAATTAAACTTGCAGGCCTCTAAACACAGATACCAAAAGAAGAACAAAAGAAAACAGCCAATACTGGTCCATCCATATGATCAAATTTATGCACATTCTTGCTGACTTACCAAATAAACAGCTGCAGCACACGCCAACATACATAAATTATTCTCATCAAACATCTTGGACCAATGTAGAACAATCAAAAACAACAAATTCCAAGCACTTACACCACGCTCTCCCACCTCTCAACTCCAACAAGACCATTTATTACCCAAAACACTGCTGCAAAGGTTGGGACTTGCCGACTTGGGGTGGGTGTGGTTGTGTTTTATGGTTTTGAGATATTACTTACCATTAATCCTCTCAATGACAGTGATTAAACCCTGAGTACCAAGCTTCCCATCACCATTTGCCACCATCCCAGAAAACAACTGCTTACACAGTCCAGCCCCAGGCAACACCACCACACTCTCATCTTCGCCTTCCCCCACAACATCCACACCCATTCCCAAGTCCTTTACCATATACTCCGCGAACCCGCCTGGCCTAAAATCCCTCCCTATCACCCTATCTCCCCACAACTCCATCGCCATCGACCCTGCCGCTCCACCCCTCACCGCCTCCAACAACTGCTTAACATCCAACCCCGCCCGCTCCGCAAACACTAACCCTTCACTCAACCCCAGTAAGTTTGCCCCCACAGTTATTTGATTCGCTATCTTGCAACTCTGACCGCAACCCGCTTCGCCCACATATGTTGCCCTCCCCAAAATCTCAAACAATGGTGTCAACCACTTCACAACTCCACCATCGCCACCGGCAAATATTGCTAATTTCCCATCTCTAGCACCAATGTCACCCCCTGACACCGGTGCGTCTACTGCCCAGCAACCTTTCTCACGCGCAGCCTCGAATACATTGCGCGCAAGCTGAGGGTGACTGCTGGTGGAATCGACAATGACAGAGTTGGGGTTTAGGCCAGAGAGGAGGCCGTCTGAGCCAAGGACAACTTGTCGAACATCCGATGGGTGTCCCACCATAGTGAAGATGACGTCACTGCGTTGAGCGAGTTCGCGTGGCGAAGAGGCGAGGCTGGCGCCTTGGGCTTGTAGGGAGAGTGTCTTGGAAGGGTTGCGGGCGTAGACGGTGAGGGAGTAGCCGGCGGACAGTAGACGAGCAGCCATGGCAGCTCCCATTACCCCTATGCCGATCCATCCGATGCGGGTTAGGGAGGGAGTGATGAGATTTGGATAGGGGGTTCCCATTGTAGCGGATGAATCTGGCTTGGGTTGTGGGCTTCTGACTGATTCGATCAAAGTGATGCATTAAAGTTTTGGCAAAAAGTAGAAAAAAGTTTTGGCAAAACAGATCCCCCTACGGTCCCACTCGAGCAAGGTAAAAGAGCGCAAGGGAAGAGCGGCCATTATTATTCGTTATTATTTAATATATTATTATTATTTTTCAATCATAATCTTTGCATCATTGAAGTATTTTTTATTTAAAAAATCTATTTTCAACTACCGGTACACACCAAACATGTTGTGAAATATTTTTTTAAAAAAAGGTATAATTATGTGTTTTGTTATTTTGTAATTGTGAAGATCGATAATGTCAAATTGACCAAAACCAGCAAAAAAAATAAAAAAAATAAAAAAAATCCAAAAATCCAAACAACACAAATTCGAAAACATCTAAAAACATGAGAAACAACGTAAACTAGTTCACATCTAACATACTCAACAATGTCGTCCCCGTGAATTTGTAGGTGAAAAAAACTAAGCTTATTGCTTGAAGAAACAAGAATATTGGCAGGCAAATAGGCAATAGACAATATAGTTTTGGAGTGTTTCTTATAAAGACAAGATAACGCCAAGTATTATAATCTCAAAATCTTTTGTTTTTTTCATTCGATACTGTAAAACCTAAGCAAAACGGTAATGACTAAAAGAGATCAACATTGTTACCCACGTAAATGGCGGGCTCACCTATAAACATGTCAATTCCAGTACTCCTCGATCCATAGCTCCTTTATTTTTTTCTACCACTTGAGATGTATAACATATCATTCTAAGAAACTCCACAGAGAGTGAGTGATCAGTGAGAAATGGAGTCGCAAGGAGACACTGTGTTGGTAGTGGTGGATGCCAATAGGGGGGGTAAAGGAGGCATGGAGGCTGTCAACTGGGCTCTCAAACACGTTGTCCGCCCAAGAGACACTGTCATTGCTTTAGGAGTTATTCTTGAATCTTGTTCCAAGAAGATTTCTTGCTTCCCATTTCTAATGCGCATTGGCATCTCCGGACTATGTAAGTTTTTTTACTCTGCTTATCAGTTCTGTTTACTTAATTATGATATATATACATACATACATATATATATATATATGATAGTTCACAAAAAAACCTCGAAGGATATCTTCATCAAGGAGTTGATTTTAAGTGAAGATACCCATCCTCTGATCTTAAAAGCAAGATATGTTTTCTCCTTACGTTAATTTTGTTTCCTAGAAATCCTTTTGCTTTGACATGATCGAAGATTAATCTCTTTTTTAAGCGTCAGCATCAGTTTGTGATCAGTATACGCATCTTTGCTTTTGTAGCATGTGTATACGTTTCAAGAAATATAAAAGGTAGTGGAAGTTTCTTAATCTGGATTGATTAGTGCTTACAGAGTTTTTCTTAGGTGTGTTATAATTCTAGGGACCGTTCATAAGTTTCTAGCTATAGACGTTTTCAGGAATCTGGACATAATTCATCATGTTTATGGTCTTCTGTTTCTGAAACAATATTGAAGTATTTGTTTGTGATATATATGAAACTGCAGCCACTAAATTTTTATTTTTATTTTCATATTGAAAAAATTAAGAACTTCTGTTTTACATTATAATAAAAAAATCACTTCTGATCTGGAAACATTTTATAAGAAAACAATCATGATATTTCAATAGATTTCAACATAAACAAAATTCTGATCAACCCAACTTCTTCCTTCTATCATATGCATGCAGCAAAATCCTTCTACTTTCACATGTTTTATCAAAATAATTTCAAATTTTCTAATGCTCTCAACTCTAGTTTCTTTTATGGTTTCTGGGTATGCCCAACATAAATTACCTTTGCAGGGGAAAGATTAGACTTTCCAGGGCAAGGTGAAGTGGATCCTGAAGAGCTTGAGTTAGAAATTGAGAAAAAAAGGGGACAATACCAAAGTAATCTCAAGCCATGTTACAGACAGTGCCTAAAGAACGAGGTTGGTGCTTTCCTACATCAATATCAATAATAGGAATAGCATGGGAGAATAAGTTTAACACTTTCTAGTATGCAGGTGAAGATGGAGGTTAAATTTGCTGCCGGAATTTGTCCCACTAGATTAACTGTTCAGGAAGCACAAAACTCTAATGCCCACTGTGTTGTTTTAGACAGGTTCTCATTCTCATCATGATCTTACAAAAATAGAAGCTAAGGAGATGTCCAGACACCAACAGGAAATTAGATCATTCATTTTTTTTTCATTCAATTAAATTAGATTTTCTTACAAAAACTATTATTGCTAGTGCTGCTGATATAGGCCATCATCAACAGGCGCATACCAGCAAAATCAATATAAGTGAACATCGGGTTGAGATGATTTACTCATTCCAAATCCCATGTAAAATAAATGGACCGATCTCAATCCCTGTGGTGCCCAAAAGCCTCCTAACATTCAAGTTGACTTTATCTTTTTGTTTCATTTATTGATTTGTTTATTTATTTGTTGGTTTGTCAGTCACTTCAAGAAATATATGGAATATATACGGCAGCGTATAAGTGGTAATCTTGTAGTTGTGAAAGGAAAGGATACTGCTGCCTTAGTGCCATTAAACGCTAGTGGAAAGGATATTCCAGAAGAGGAATCATCTGCACCCTTGCCAGTGACCGAAAGTTCTTGCTCGTATCCACTGTCTAATTGTTGGGGTTCTCCTCGAGCCATTGATCAGAACGAACTTGAAGCAATAACAAATAACTTTGCTGATGAAAATATTATTGGGGAAGCGAATGGCATGAAATATTATCATGGGATGTTGCAAGATACACCTGTTTTAGTTGAGTGTTTCATAGAAACTGATGAAAACTTCTGGTCGATGCTCGAGATCCTTTCGAGGGTACGCCACCGCAATATCCTGAACATTGTTGGATACCTCAGCACTGGTGCTTCTAAGTCCTTGCTTTACGATTACATGTGCATGGGTAATGTCGATTTGAACTTGCAATGTAAGAAGAACTTCTCTTATTGAAATCCTGATGTAGTTAAACCAAGATGATGAATTGCCGATGCATTCTCTCTGTTCAAGAAATTCTCTACAAGAAACGTAGTAGTTAATTATACAATTTATGACTTTATTACGTTCTGCTTGTTATATGACATGCTTGTGATATAGATTGTATCTTGTATTTCTTGTGGCTCTTTACTGAAAAGAATTCTGGAATTAAGGAGCCTGGGAAAAAAAAAATGGAAGAAAGAGCAAGGTGGAACCATTTCTCAGTTCAGAATATGAGGAGATATTCTCCTCAATTCTTTATCAATATGAGAATTGTTATTTTATATAAATAACATGAGGGCCTGATTTAACTCCTGCGTTTTTGCATTCTGTTTGCAGGTGACGACTTGGCTATGGATTTTGGGTGGAAGGCAAGGTGGTGTGTTGCTCTAGAGATAGGTGGAAGCCTGCGGTACCTTCATGAGGAGTGTGTTGATGGACCCATAGTTCACCTCTGTGTCTGTTCTGCTCATGTTGTTTTCAGTAATGGTTACTCCACAATGGTAAGTGTAAAGAACAATTCCTCAAACGCAATTTATACTGCAATTCTAGTTTCGAGAATGTCTATCCAAAACAACTGAAGTACAAGTTCTGTACATAAGTTTTCCTGCTTTTAATATGGACCACCGTTCAACTTCTTTAGCAAAGAAGGTTTCACAACTTGTTCCAGCAAGCAGAATTTCTTGCTTACACATAGTTTTGAAACCCAAGATTTCTTGCCTCAAGACTGAACATCTGGCTTTTACTTTCATTCAAGCTGGTCAACTTCAGAACTGCGAAGTGGCTTACAGGTGATGTCTCCTCTCAAGAAGATTCACCAGCTAAGTAAGTTCCCCCTTCATAATTTTATCTCAAATCTGGTATGTGCATGTTTGAATTCAAAGTCATTCATTAAAAATGTAGAGAACCCAGTATAAATAAGAGATGCCGTGATGTTGATGATAAGAATATAAACAGCAACAACATTAATACCAACAACAATAATAGTATATTTTATCATGCAATGAACATTGTTCATGAATCCAATGCCTTGAGTGTCAAATATTTTTAGCAATTTACGTGTATGGTTTAACCGGTCACTTACAATCTTTTGTATGGTTGAAGAGGCAAAAATCTTGAGGAAGATGAATATCTTTCTGTAGATATACACGATTACGGGATTTTCCTCCTTGAGCTCATAACTGGAAAGAGTGCCTCTTGTTTCCAAGCCCGAGGCAATGGCCAGAAGTTGGTCGACTGGGTAAGACTCTTAGGCAACCTTCTTGTGGTGGTTTCATCAAAAGCAGCTAGAAACAAAACTCTTCAAATTGAAAATACATAATATTTTTTCATGTAGGCTGTTTTACAGGAGAAATCACTAATAAGGAATTGAATCACTTTGAAAATACTTTCTAAATCAAGTATTTTTTTTTCTTTATACTACTCTGCCTGCTAGAATTCCAAATAAACACACGGGTTTCTCTCTTAAAAAAAAAAACAGGCAATTCCACTTCTCCAAAATGGTTCGATTAGCCAATTGATGGATCCCAGACTAACAGATACTACTGATACAAAAGTGGTTCAGCATATGGCCAATGCTGCACTCTGCTGTCTGAAAAATGCTAAGAATCGGAGACATTCTATGAGTGAGGTAAGATAGAATATTTGTTATGGTTCTTGATAATCCCATCCTGAGAAATGATTTGTAGAAGTTTCAAATAGATAAATATCATCCAAATCCTTGTAAGAAGTGGACCCAAACAACTATTCTTTATTGATGGGAATCACTTTTTTACAGCTCATCCCTTTCCTGGTTTTATCTATGACTTTCTTCTCTATATACAGTCCAATATTGCTCAGTACGTGGCGTAACTTTTGCAGGTCCTAGCTGTGGTTCGAGGCGATGAGCTTGCAGTATCCAAGTACGGAGTTTACTGAATTAATCTGCAGATTGTTCTTCTTACGTGCATGTAATCCATAAAGTGATCAGTATAGTTTGTCATTGCGGCACATAAAATTGGAGGAAACTAAGAAATCCTTTTAAATCTGCAGCAAATATTCGAGTTCAATTATATTTGTACTGAAAAATTCATTCCCATGAAGGGGATGTTCTCAGATGGTTTATTTGCTTTTTAAACTTGTATTTGTCATTATTAAGGTTTTGGATCCTCTAGAATTATTGAATGTAGCTTGAGATATTTACTAATTCAGATAAGAAATTTAAAGAGATTTGAATTCAATTATAAAAACAACCCTCTGAAAAGCATTCATGCTGATGCGATCTCAAAAACCTTTACAGCATTTTCGTTCATGGATTCAAAACGCCATGATAAGGCTTAAAAAAAGCAGCCATGCTGGTGTATTTTCTTTTTTTTTTAAAAACCCAGTGGTATGAAGCATATTATTATTTTATTTAACACGTGTTGTATTTCTCTCTCTTCTTCGCATTCAAAAAACTTTCGGTCGATTCTCTATTTTTATATTATATTCCTTGACTCTTTTAGATTTTTTAAATCAGTCTATTTTTGTGAATCGATGGTGTGCCGAGGTACCTTTCAATAAACAATAATAATAAAAAAATGTCGGTCCATTCCTATCGATCTGACACACCACTACGAACAACCTGACACACCACTAAAAATGACCCGACAGCCAAAAACAAGACAAAGCAAAGCAACGAGAAAGATTAAACGCATGTTAAATTGAATTAAATTGAGTTCATGAATTGAGATGATAAAATATTATTTTTTAATATTATTATTATTTTAAAATTTGATAAAATTAAATTATTTATTATATTTTATATTAAAATTTTAAAAAATTATAATAATAAAGTGAGATAAGTTAAACTTGATTAAAAAACTAAACGAAGTTACCGTTTATATGGTGAGTTTAGTTGAGGTAAATTAAAATTAGTTGAGATGAGTAAATTTTGTTATGTCTATTTAAAATAAGTTTAAATATATTTAGGTGTTAAAATAAATTTAGATGTATTTATGAAAAATTAAAAAAGATTGTAAGTCCTGCTTGTAAACAGATGTTGAGTTGGAAAAAGTTATAGATCTTATGTGTAAAGAATTTTTTAATTGAGATGAGTTTAATGATCATTTGAGAATTAATATTTAGATATTAGACTTAACTTAAAATTAAACTGAATTGAATTGATTTCAATTTAATCTAAATTTCAAACGGGCCAATGAGAAAGATTCAGAACAACGGTAGATCACCAAAGCCTTTTGTTTGATCATTGTTTCAACTCTTGGGAACCTGGGATGGCGTCGTGGTCTTGAAAAAATTCGTATAAATAAAATCTCCTTAAATTTATAATTTCATATTTACATTCTACGAGCCATTGTTTTTAAATTATCTTAATTGTATTTACGAGAGAGAACTTTTTAACTAGAGTTTGTGCACCTTAAGATTAGTTGATTTTTCGTCTAATTATAGATTAGTTAAAGACTTTGTTACTGGATACTCGAATCCCACGTTATGAGGAGAAGTTTGATTTCAAATCCTATTCTACTTATAAAAAAAAAAAAAAAAACATCATGTTAATGTGTGTCTCGGATGATCCACATTTCAGGATGGATGAGCACATTAATTCAGGCTTGCTGGAGTGACTCTTCTTACGTTGGCTACGATGCTGTCTTTTTTGCAACGTGTGCGTCAAATTCAATTTACAGCTTCCAACCTTTGATTATACGAAATTTACTTTAATTTGTGGTACGGAATTAGACATTAGTTGGGCTTACGAGAAACTCGTTATCAAATGTAGTGCTAAGATTCTTAAGACTTTGTTACCAATAACCGTTACCGATATTAATTGAAAAGAAGATAGAAGAAAATGATTATTCCTATACCTTGAAAATCAAAGCTAATTGGGAGACTCTTAAGTCGGATGATTTTAAATGATTTGAATTGATTTGTGAATAATAGTAAATTAAGATGTTTAAGTGATAGAATTTATAAGTTTATTGAAAGGTACGAAATAAGTTAAGATATATTTAATTTTTTTTATAAAAAAATAAAAAATAATATATTCCATCGATAATTAGGTCCATCCTAGAGGTTGCACAAGAAAACGAACCAACTTTAAACATATAATAATTTCTATGCATGTTTTGGTGTGGTTTTGGATGGATACCTACAGAGAAGGCGACAAGTTTTGCCGTCGCCAGCAGAACAAAAAAAAAAAAAAAAGGGTCTTTTTTAATGAACGGCTGGCAGGGGAGTTTGGAGAGCCCGGCTAGGGGTCCCACAAGCCACAGCCTCCATCTTTCTCTCTCTTTAATCTAATGCCAAGTGCCATTTCCTTTCAAATACCTATTGAAATGGTTTACACGGTGGCACTGCCCACGTCTTTATCCCTTTCGTGGCGGATGGTTCAGTCCTGAATCGGGTACAGCTTGAGTACATCAGTTTTGTCTGGCTCCGCCACGTGGGTCCCAAAAATCCGTCCTTCCTCGGATGTTGTCTATCTATGTGCTGTATTGGACTTTTTTCTTTCCCTTAGACGTATGTATGTGCCACGACCAAAGAATCCTCAACAGGCACGAGCATCATCTAGACGTCACGCAACAGTTTAAACTACATAACTGTAGACAGAAAGAGAAAGAGAGATAGAGAGGTGGTGTCCATTCAAGCAGAGAGGATCTGATGGGACATGGTGGGCTGGGGTTCCTTTTTTAATTTGTTTGCTGGTTAAAAACAAACTGAGGAGGTGGGCAGTGATCGGCTTGAGATTTTGGAAAAGATAATAAATTTTTAAGGATTCGGTGGCTCTTTCAGTTTGAGTTTGTACGTGGATTGTTCTTTTCATTTTGCTTATAGTCTACTTCACCAGAGATTCCTTTCTCTCGTTTGGATTGATGTTCTAAGCTAACTCAGGCGAGTTTATGTTTTCTCATCTAAAATCCTTTTATGCGTTCTTGAATTGAAAATTCATTTTAATTCGTTTATTTTTTTGTGAACTTGATTATCATCATCAAGTACAACCTTGAATCCATCACTCTATCTGGTATCACTTGTTTCATTAGGTATAATACTGTTTATTTATTTGATGCGAAGAAATGAGAACGAACAATAAGATTTATTCTAATTAGATCCCCGTGATATTATTTTGATTTTCAAGAGGTTGATTGTTATTCTTTTATATATTGGGAGACATGGCTGTTAATTTGAGCTCAAAAACTTGGCTTGAAATAATTTTAAGCTGCTTGCATGGACGAATGATGTTAACCATATATAGGAATTTCCTTGCCAAAAGAAATATTAATAGAGATATGGTCACAGGGAAAAATTGGAATTGTGAATCATTCTGTCAATACAGTGGCAGGTTTGTCTTTAAAGCGTATGCTTTGGAAATTGACCTGTTGAAGGAATAGCACAGTTGAGGGAAAAAGAACTATTTGTAGCTACTCTTCTTTTTTGTGGTGATGCATGTACCTGGCAATCAATATTATAATGATGAAAAGATTTCAACATGAGTGCTGGCTATTATGATCAAATGTATAACTGGATCAAGCAATTTGGATTTGGATGCCTTTGAAGCACCCTGACTTTTGAAATAAAAAGAAATGGAAAATAATAGATTTGCTAAGCAGTGGATTTTTCTATTTGGAAACATACAAAAGATGGATGCTTTAACGTTTTAAATTCCATGTTGTTCTCCGATGTGCCTCTCTTTACTAATACTACACCAGATCAGTCTTCTTTGTTCAGCGTCCTCGACTGGACATGACGATGTTAAATTGGTAGTGAAGGTGAAAGAAGAATTTCCTTATCAGTGTTCAAATGACTAGAAAGGTATCTGAGACGAGACTCTTAAAAGGCATGTAGATCGGCTAGATCACTTATCGCATACTGGTAATGGCTGACACTCAAAGGTAAAAATAACTTGGTAAATCTCGTTCTCTCCTTCTACATATATCTATCATTACCAAAGTCAGAGTATCTTGCTGTTCATACATGAATCATTCTTCTTATCCAAAACTTTGATTAGGGGTGATAGAATTTTGGTTGATACATTTGTATTTTTTTTCAGACTTGGTGACACGGTCTTTCCGAATGGAGATATCTATAGTGGTAATTTTAAGGGAGTACAGCCCAATGGCAAAGGTAAATATACATGGTCAGATGGAACGATTTATGAAGGGGATTGGGATGAAGGAAAAATATCAGGGAAGGGGGAAATCATTTGGTCCTCGGGGGAAAAATATGAGGGTGATTTCTCTGGGGGCTATCTTCATGGTATTGGCACCTTTACTGGACCTGATGGGTCCGTTTACCATGGGGCCTGGAGGATGAATGCTCAGCATGGGATTGGCAGAAAGCAGTATTCTACTTCTGATACATATGAAGGTTCATGGAAGGAAGGAGTACATGAAGGCTGTGGCAGCTATTGTTGGAATGATGGAAACACATATATCGGGAATTGGAAAGGTGGAAAAATGTGCGGTAGAGGGGTTATGAAATGGGTAAATGGTGATGTTTTTGAAGGCTTTTGGTTAAATGGGTTTAGACATGGGTCTGGAATACATAGGTTTGCTGATGGGGGATATTACTTTGGAAAGTGGGATAGGGGCCTAAAAGAAGGAAAAGGAACTTTCTATCCTAGTGGATGCAAACATCCATCTTTGGAGAAGTGTCATTACTCTCTCAAATGTGATGACAGAAATTTTCTTCTGTCTCACATTTCATCATTGAACTCAGAGGAAGACAGGGTAACAAGACCAAGTGTTAAGCGCAGTCTTTCTGAGAAGATTTTTAGTGATAGAGTTTTACGAAGTACAAGTCAAATATCACAAAGGAGGCCATTGTTAAATGGAAATTGGAGAGTCTTTTGTCCTGCTAAGGACCTAAGATGTCATGAATCTTCAGGCATGTCTTCCCATACCTCTTATGAAGATCAGGATGAGGCACAAGATAACAGTACTTTATTTTATGAAAGGGAATATGTGCAAGGAGTTTTAATCAAAGAGAGAACTAGGACATATGCCGAGTTATCAGGCAAAACAAAACAGAGTAAAAAATTTAATGTGAAAGCAGCAACAAGGAGCTATTATTTAATGCTTAATTTGCAACTTGGTATAAGGTAAATCAATTGAATCCTCTCACGTAGAAAGCCAAGTTCTATGGTGTACTTTTCTAATGATTTCACTTCAAATTCTTTTTTTTTTAAGTGTCCATATTGTGAAATGTGTACATTACGACAGATCTATCTTGGTTTTTCCTCCGTAGATTCTTGCTGTCATATGCTGGATTTTTGGCTTGGTACAAATTGATTTTTGTATTCTTCGCCTATGACAATTGTTAACTATTTAAAGTTAACAGGTATACTGTTGGCAAGATTACACCAGTCCCTATGCGTGAAGTGCGGTCATCTGATTTCAATGATCAAGCTAGAATATGGATGTATTTTCCAAGAAAGGGTTCCCAGTTCACTCCTCCACATTATTCTATTGATTTCTATTGGAAAGACTATTGCCCAATGGTCTTCAGGTACCTACCAATCTTTTGTGTAATTGTTGTTTTACTTGTGAAAGAGTAAACTAATGAGAGCCATGCAATTTAATATTTTGTTTGAGGGCTACATGATTAAAGGTCTGTTTGTTTAGATTCAAAAAAGGCTGCAATCTGTTCGAATTATGATATTTTTTTTGTTGAATAGTGTGTTGACAACCAACTAACTCAACATCCACAAGCACTAATCATGCATCTATAATTATTATTATTTTTTGTAAGTAAGACAATTTTATTATAGAGTGAAAAGGTGCTATGCAAGTGCACTGGGAGTATACAGAAGATACACATATCAAGAAAAGAAAAAAATCGTGAAAACTAAAACTGGAAATACTGAAGTGTGCCACCATCCAATGATAAAGGGATCTAAAGAGTAAATCCTTAAGCTCTTCTGTTTTCTTTTCACAATCCTTGAAACTTTGATCATTCTGCCCCTCCAAATATGCCAAAGGCAGATTGGGATCATTTTCAATAAATTTGCACGATGTTGGCAGCCAAACCAACCTTTCCATGGGAGGGGGTGACTTTGGAGGGTATTGTTGAGAATTCCATCTATTGGCGTGACTTGGAAGGAATTTACATGATAGAATGCCATTCAAATGTGCTGACAAAACACAATTTATTGTCTACTTTTGTTCCTTTTTGTCTCTGCGAAATTACTTTTTTATTTTATGATCACTTTGAATACTCCCGACCACTACTTATCAAAAATAAAAAATAAAAATAAAGAATGCTTCTGAACACCGATGAATAATTTGTTATAGGAAGTGATCCTGTGAATAATTTAGTTAATATGAGTTCGTAGATAGCATGAGGATTTCGTCATTAAGATTGAAAACAAAAATATTCATGACTTTTCTCAAAGCACCAAGTAGTTTATCTATGGTCTGATGCCTTTCAGATCATAACTGGATTACACTTCAAGGCATTATTATTTTTTGAATGATTCCTCATACAGTATCGTCAGTTGCAAGTGCATTAAAAATGGCCAAACAACCTGTTTGAAGGATAAAACTACATTTACAGGAATTTGAGGGAGATGTTCAAGTTAGATGCGGCGGAGTACATGATGTCCGTGTGTGGTGATGATGGTCTGAGGGAGCTTGCTTCTTCGGGTAAAAGTGGCAGTATTTTCTATCTTTCTCATGATGACAGATTTGTGATCAAGACATTAAAAATATCAGAACTGAAGGTTAGAACACCGACAAACTTCCAAATTATTTTATATTTTATCTGTTCTTTGTGTTTCAAATACCTAGCATGTCAACCAATCTACTTACCTGTTTGCTGATTTCTGTGAAGATCTTCCATTTCACTGCACAACCTTAGAGGCAGAACCCATTGTATTTTCTTATGATTATGGAGGACCTGGTTTCAGTTTACTCATGCTTCTTTCTATTTGCCCCTCTCAAAGAATTGAAATATTTTTATAGCTTCCTACTTGATTTTTTAGTTTAAATTTATAAATTCAGACCAAATGTGAAATGGAGCTGTTAAAGAGAGTTTGTTTGATTCTGTATAGCCTTCCTAGCACGAATGCATGATCATACCCCACTGTAATTAGGGGAACCTTCTTTATACATTCTGTGTACTTGGGCATTTGCCTAGTTCTATCAAGAAAATTTTTACTTCTATAAAAGAAAAAAAAATTAGGGGTACCTGTACTGCTTTCAATTGGAGAACCTTGACCCAGCAGCTGTAGCATACAAGAAAATTACTCCATAGGGTTAGAATTAGGGAATATGGCATGAAAAAGTATAAGTATTTGGATTTTATTCCTTGTTCTCTCTGTCAAGCACTGATTTTCGAATCATATTTGAATTTGGTCATGATAAAAATTTTGCTGGAGAGGAATACTAGCTGCTCATACTCTGCTAACGCTAGTGCAGCCTGTCTTTCTCATAACTTTGTTGCGAATACCATTAAGTATTTCAAAATTTTAGATGCCTTTGATGTGTATTGGTGGGGATAAGCCATTGGGTTAACAGGAAACGTGATCTGAGTTATCGATATTGACGGTGTTGCATACATTAAGTGAGTTTTTCCCTTTTATCTCCTGTTGTTGTCGATGGTTATGATACTGACATTGTTTGATTTGCTATAGACTTTACGTGATGTGTCTATTTCATAATTTAGTTTTGTTCTGTGTAGTACATGTTTTTGAATAGAAATGTAACTTAACAAATTATTCAACTTTATTTGATTGTGCCTCTTGTTCAGCAATTATGTTAACCATGACTATAATGTTTTCTCTCTTTTTTGTAGGCTCTACTCAAGATGCTTCCTTACTATTATAGTCATGTAGGAAAATATGAGAACACTCTGATAACAAAATATTTTGGGCTCTACAGTATAACATTAATAGGTGGAAAAAAGGTATCTCTTCTCATGTCATATGGCTTGTGTTTCCTTTTGGTTATGTAGGTCTCTTATTTTTAATATGGATATTTGATCATTTTGCTGTTTAGGTACGCTTTGTGGTCATGGGGAATATGTTTTGCACAGAACTACAAATTCACCATCGTTATGATTTGAAAGGATCATATCAAGGAAGATTTACAGACGAAGATAAAATTGATGAGACTACCACATTGAAAGATCGTGATTTATCATATGAATTTCATATGGACAAATTATTGCAGGAATCCCTTTTTAAGTAAGTTAATTCCTTTGTTTTGAAATTGTGATGTAAACTTTGATTTTATAACCTAATAGTGATCCGATCCCTTACAAGTAATACATATGATAGCAAGACTTAGGAGAACATTGAAAAGGTATATACTCTGTGCTCTGGTTTGCTGATGTTGCATGTTGTTTCTAGGTCAGTACTTTAGCGTTAGCTCAAATCTTTTACTCTCTCCCGCTTTCTCTCTCTGGTTTTCCAAGGCTTATTGAATTGCTTAAAATGGCCTTATAGTAGCCAATTAGCTTTATAAAAAAACTTTCTTACTGAAAATGCCTAAGAAAATTACTGGAGTAATAAGCTTGATCTTTGAGCAAACAAACTTGCTCAGAGTTCCGATATAATCATGCTTTAAACTTGCTCTTGCTTCTATAAAACTCCAAGGCTGTTTGTTATGGTTAATTCAGTTGAAGCCCACATTGCTCTGGCTCAAAACTGTAAGACTTGTACAGATTAGACATTCAACTTTATAGTATGAGAATGGGACTCATCTTCCCTCAGCCCCCTATGTTTGTTTCTCTTTTCAAGATTTTTTTCATATGATTACCTGCAATAGTATAGTGTATGTACCTCTGATTTTCGGTATAATTATCTTTTCCTCTTCTGCAGACAAATTTCTATGGACTGTATGTTCTTAGAATCACAGCAGATCATTGATTATAGCCTTCTGTTGGGATTACACTTCAGAGCTCCTGAGCACCTGAAGCCTCTCATAGAAAATACCAGTGCAATTCACCATCATGAGAGTTTCCCTCCTGGTGATGGTAGATATTTCTTTCTCATGAACATTTTTTCACCAAAACTTGGATTTGTTTAACTTATGCCCTTGATTGCATTTTCGTTAACATCCTTTGGCTTTCTCAATGTCATTTAAATCTCTAGTTGTCCTGCAGAGATATTTGTTGCTGTTATACAACAGAAAATGTTTAAAAAGTTACTTGCTCGTTTCTGGTATAGTATATGGGGGAGATGGGTGAGATCACGGCTTGAAGCCCCAAGGGGTGCAAGTCACTTCTTTTTCATTCTGAGAAATAAGGACATTATGTTAGTCATCTTACTTACGGGAGAGGAATATTGTGGTTACGAGCACAAGTTACTTACTAGTCTAAAATTGCTATGAAAACTGCATCATTAACTGCCTATGTTCTTATATTTAAATTATGAAATTTGATCCCCCTAGAGGATTTACAAGTGGCAACAACTGCCAGAAATTTGTACTTGTGTATGTTTTGCACACATCATATATTGGTTTTATTCTCAATCCCTAGGGGTTGGCTCAAGTGGTAAAGGCCTTCGGCTTGGGGGTATGTTCCCCCTAGGTCAAAAGTTCAAATTTCCTTGGGTGTAAACAATCTCTAGGGGCCATTGGATTGGAGGATTTTCCGCTTGAATTATCCTATGTGCACTTGCAGGAAACTCCTTGCCGAGAGCCTGTGTATCCCCAGGATTAGTCGGGACACTGTTCCGGACACCTGGTGCCAATCAAATATATATATATATATATTGGTTTTATTCTCCTGCTGTGCACTCCAATAACTTTGGGTTTCAGGACTCATATTTTGTTAATTTAAAGAATGAGTTGGTTTATGATTTGGAGTAATCCAGTGAAAATCCAAGGAAGAGATTAAGGGAAGAAAACATAATGCGCGGTAGACAGGAATAGTTCCTTTTAGTCTTGCAAAATAATGACATCGGGTGTGTGTGGACTTGAGTGCATGTCTGAAAGACACTACATCTTTGAACTTTTTTTGGTTTCTGCTTCAGAACTTTTAGGTATTATTAATTAGCTCTCACTTTCAAGTTTATGTTCCGTGTCCAACAGGAGCAATTTCACGAGGACGACCCCCTACTCGTTCAAAAAGTCTGCTACTAGTAACCCATGAACCCAGCTCTGTCAGCACAGCTCCAGGTCCTCACATCAGAGGAAGTACGTTGAGAGCATATTCTTTAGGTGACAAGGAAGTTGATCTTTTACTTCCTGGTACTGCGAGGTACGTAACTCCTATGATCATTATCAATTTTTGCTGCTACACACTGCAACTCTCTCTTTCTGTAACAAGGCACGCTGCTAAACAGTTGCAGCTTTGATGAAGCTTTGGTTCATCATATCCATGCAAGTCATAAATGTATTTGTTTCTCATATCTTGCGGCGCATATCGCCACTGTCAACACAAGAATTCCTACTGCGCTTATTTAAATATCAGGCATATGAATGTCATCTATTTCAATTGGGATCCTAGCACGCAGCAGTCTATATATATATAATTGGCGAGCCTTGTTAGGTACAAGCAGTTTGACTCACCAAATCATGTACCAACGCTGATGTGGTTTTTTTTTATTGAAAAGAAAAACAAAAGAAAAAAAACTTGAGAGAAGAAGAAGGTCTTTGTCTCACGAAAATCATTCCCATCTTCAATTTGCACCGTTTCATTAAACGGATGCCTTACATGTCAACATTGGTGCACGGTTTGGTGCACAAACTTGCTTGCAAGAAGACTTTTCCATAATTAACAGCTATAAATAATTACATTTTTACTCAGGTTACGTGTGCAGTTAGGAGTTAACATGCCAGCACAGGCAAATCAGAAGCTTCGGCAGGATGAGGTCGATTCCGAAGCTGAACTTTCTGAGGTTTATGATGTTGTTCTCTATTTGGGAATAATTGATATACTGCAGGAATGGAATTTGAAAAAGAAGCTGGAGCATACATATAAATCGTTGAAATTTGACCCCCTCACAATCTCATCTGTTGAACCCAAGCAGTATGCTACCCGTTTTATCAATTTCCTGAATACAGTTTTCCCAGAGGTGCCATGAACGAGAGGATGGTCTTCACCTCTTTTTTCTTGCCTGCTCACCATAATCGTTACATAGGAAATTAAAGCTGTCTCCTTGCATGCTAACATAATATTCTTTTACATCCATTCATTCTAAAGTATAACAAATTATTCCATTTTTACTTTTTGTATAGAAGATTATTTATCAAGAGATGAATCTCATTGAATTAGAAAATTATCATATTATATTTGATGTATTGAGACAGGGTCTGCATGTGATAATGTGAACGTACGTATTGCTGAACCAATACGTACGTTTTCCACTGTATTGCTCTTAAAACACTGAAATTTATGGTTTTACAACTCTCTCTCTCTCTCTTGATGGAGACGGAGATTGATGTTCTGTATATGATTTAGTTTTTCTTCAACATTTTGGATTTGACTTATAAAGCACGTTGGGCCGAGTTGATCTACAAATTATATTGCTGATGTAATATTATATATCCTCCCAAGGGTAGATTATTATATATTGAAATTATTCAAATGTCCCTATATCATAACGAAAATATCTATCAATTCATTCAACAAATTAATTAGTCGCCAAATATGCAATTAATTTAATAATTAGGCAATAACATAGAATAAATAAAATGCATAACACCAATTTTGGTTACGAAGGAAAATTCTTTGAAAAACTCCTCAAAAGTAAAACCCTACGAGGCAATCAAGTCTATGAAAGTCAATCTTATTATTTGAAAATCAATTACAAGTAATTTTCAATTACAAAATCTTTGTAACTTGACTCTTTTACTTGACCAGAAAAAAATCCGTTTTGTCTTCTATTACGGTAGCAACCAGAACCTCTGGCGATCTTCAAACTATTGACTTTCCTTCTGGAACTTCAGTAGTTGAATTTGATCATTTTAACTTCGACACAGAGTAAGCACGCACTCAAAGAGAGAATTGAAAACCACTAAAAAATTCTTGAAAATTTTTTTCTCACACTCATGCACTTGGATCACTCTCCGATACTTCTAAGTTCTGAAAAATAATGATCAAAAGATTATTCACCCAGCCAAGATCCTCATCATAAATATTCTGATCAGTATATGATCTGTAGTAAGACTTTGCTGACTAATTGAGTCTGTTAGGAATTTGAGGCACAGTAGGAATCTGCTGACGAGAGGACTTTGCTAGTGCTGGGAATGAGTTTACTGACACATCTAGTACATAGTTTGTTTAAGTTGTGTAATATAAGAGTTTCACATTATTTAAGGGTGAGATTTGTATTGTCAAGGTAATCTATAAAATGATTAACTTACTACACTACAACTTACATAAAATATTAAGTAAAAGTTCTACTTAATACATATTACTATATTTATAGATAGTAAAAATAATAGATATTTATAAATATTTATATATTTATATTTAAGAAAAAAAAAAGAGATGCGGGGCGAGGTTGGGCCCTACCCGTCCCCCGGCCCCTCTAGGGGGCTAGATCCGGGGAGGGGCAAATGAGGGCAAGGTAGCGGGGTGCGGGGCCCCGCTACCCACCCCTAATTGAAGGGGCAAACTCAAGGATTCATTTAGCATTTTCTTTTTAAAAACTTGCAGGTTACCGCATCTCTAATTGGTTACTACAGAAAATCTAAAGCTTGGAGTTTTTTTAACAATATTTATTACTTTTTACTTATCTACGAATCATTTTATTTGATAAGAAACAAATTTTAGATACGACGAAACAACGATACTCATCAATTTGCATGATAATCATAATAGTGTGATAATTGGCAAGACTTGACTTGTAAGAAATTTAAACTTTAAACTTTTTTTGCAAATCAAATCTTGTCATGTCAATGACATAGAATGTGTGTTTTACAGACCAACTTACAAATAGAGTTTTTCTTTCACCTTTCCTTCTTCCTTCTTTATTCAGTACATAACAAATCAAGATTTTGTAGATGAGGATCATCATTATTATATTTTTATTGTTGTTGTTATTTTGAATAAAGGTGATCGTGTATTTAATTGTGTATTTAATTATGCAGAATGCTATTTGTACTTACATAACTGTTATAAAACGTTCTGTTTTATAGTTATAAAATAACTTTCAGATTCTTTGTGAAAATAACCATTTATGTTTTCTTGACAAAAAAACTTCTCTAGTTTTAAACCAAACAGAAGGAGAAACAAGAATCACAATATTTCAGTTTGATTTTGATACCACTCTCTCTCAATGACCAATGGTATTCTAAGATATGATCAAATTACAGATATCTAATAATATGCAGCAATATGCACAAGAGTATAACAGTTTATCAAAGAAATCTTAAGGAAATAAACCGTAAAGCATAGAAAGAACACACCGATATACGTGGTTCGACCCTAATGGTCTACATCCATGGCAGGAATGGGTCTCAGAGATCTTTATTGATGAATCAACACTTCACAGAGAAGCCTCAGTACTTAGTGTTACAAAGCCATCACAGAAAACTACAAAAAATCGCACAGATTTCTTCTCTCAAAGAGTAAAGCCTAGAAAACTCTAGAATCGCCCCTTTTTCTCTATGTTCTCTCTTTGCCTCACTATATGCCGATATGTACAAAATCAGTCTGTGTTAACTAGGGTTACAAGTAATGATGAATATATATATTACAACAGATGCCACCATGTGTATGGATCCAACGGCTCAGCACTCAACTTCTCAGAACAAAGTCACGGGCATATCACGTGTTTCTTTAACACTGTTGTATTAGCTTCAAGGGACCAGATCGTGCCACATGCCCCTTATTCACTTAAACACAGAATGAAACACATTAGTATAAACAACAAATATAAATTGTATTGACATACATATTACAATAACAATACGTATTGACATGTCAGTTATTAATATGGCAATATGCTGAAGATTATGAAATTCAAATTTTAAATTTAAAAATAAAAATGATAAAATGAGTCAAGTACATAAAATTGTAGGTGAAATTATAAGTACATAAGTCACTACTCTTTAATTATTTATTTGCATTTGCGTGCACATATAACTATCTCTATATATACAAATTGGAAAGACTTCGGTTATGTTTGGATAGCGAGAAGTGTTGAGAAGTGTTGTGAAAAAGTAATAATAGAATATTGAATAGTAGTAAAAAGTATGTAAAAAATAATGAATAGTAAAAAAAATAAGTGAAAAATAATAATAAAATAAAGAATAGTAGTGAGAGTGTTTGAGAGTAGCTGAAATACTCTCGCTACCCAAACAAAGCCGAAATCTTTGCAGAAGATGCATGAGCGATGATGAATGATCATTTGAGTTCCATTAATTAGCCAAGAGCCTATTACCTTATAGCAAATCATGACCCGGTTCTTTAAATAAAAAATTTGGATTCGAAACCTCTCCGCTCCTTTTATAAAAAAAAAAAAAGAGTTTCAATTAGACGTTTATCAAACCCATGCATTTGGCCAAAAAATATACAGACCATACTATTTAATTCATTCAGAAATTATAAAGCAAATAAGCCAAAAAGATCCAATGCAACGTCCTTTTCTGGCCGCTCATGAGGCATGCAAAATAAGTACGTGAGCTTGGTGCTAATTCCATCTCATTTATTAATGCCTTTAACTTTTCATCGACGTGCTTCCTACTCATTCATTCATCACTACTAGTGCTAGAAACTTCCTTCATAATGGAATTAATTAATTTCATTTTAATAATACTCCTTTTTTTTCATATATTTATAATGATCAGAAATCTCGAAAACCATGCAAATTAATACAACGCGTTTTTAATCTAGTAATTTAAATCATCATGCAATTCATCTGATCCCTCTCTATCCCAAAAAAAAAAAAAAAAAGTGGATAAAAAAAAAAAAAAAGAACATAAATAAGGACAAAAAAAAAAAAAAGTATCTTTTCCATATTTTCCAAATCCTCCACAAGTCTGATCATCGCGATCTTCATGCATAAGTGCCTTCATGGATGCTACCATCTTGTTCAAAAACAAACCCTGCTAGCTAGCATGCCAGACATTAGATCTGACCACGATGATCCTCCCTTTCATACATGATGATCTTCTGATCTGTTTATTTAAGTACTCAGCCTTCATATATACAAAGAATTCTATATAGCTGCACGAAGAGAGAACTTAAGAGAGAGACACTACTACTATCTGTCTCTCCGGTCCGAAACTCGTAACCGAAATCCAGATAAGAAATCCGGTTATCTGGATCCCGGATGAACAGTATTAAAAATTTATGATTTTACAACTTTCTCCCTCTCTCTTGATTGATGGAGATGGATATCTTGTATATGATTTAGTTTTTCTTCAACATTGTGGATTTGACTTATGAAGCACGTTGGGCCGAGTTGATCTACAAATTATATTGCTGCTGTAATATTATATATCCTTCCAAGGGTAGATTATTATATACATGATACGGCCGATCGAGTAGCACTGATAATTTGATAATCTTCCGGACTATCAAATTATTCTACTCAACATGAGTTTTATACTATATACTTGATGATGTGAGTATTTATTTTTTTTATTTTTTATTTTCATATGTACGTGATGTAGGGTTGTTGAATAGAAATTTTCTTTAAGATAAGATCATTAATATATCCTAGCTACCGGGTAGCTAGCTAGGTGATAATAAAAACGTGATTTATGTGAGACAATGAAACCAAATATTATAATAAAGTAGTACAACTCATGTAATGCATGCAAATATATTGATGCTGCATGTCAGTACGTACTTATTGTTTCGGCTGGTAAATTGGGTAATTATTAGATCTGATCGAGTCAGCATATAATTGACAGCATGTATGTGAAATTGATGATCGGCTGGTGGATATTGCACGTACGTATATATACTACCAAGCAAACAAGCTGGTTGAGAAAAAGGATGGCCAGAGAGTGTACCGCACCGTTAGTTGAAATTTTTTTATATTTTATATTTAATTTTTTTAAACACTATTTTAATAGTACAAAATAAAAGAAATACACAATTTTACTAATAGTCACTTTTTTAATCACTAAGTAATAAATAAATAAATAAAATGCATGAAAGTAAGATTGAGGGGCAAACTTATGGTTTCATTTAGCATTTCTTAAAAAAAAAAAATTGCAGGTTACCGCATCTCCAATTGGTTACTACTGAAAATTGATCTAAAGTTTAGAGTTTTTTTAATAGTGTTTATAAAAATATATTTATTACTTTTTACTAATTATACTACAAGAGATTGGATTTTTTGAGAAAAAAAAAATTGTCTCAAAAAATCTAATTTTCATCCCAAAATATTTGTAGAGATGAAAAAATTTATTCTCTATTTTGTCTCAAAAAGCCTGTATCAAAAGGTTTTTTGAGATAAAAATTAATTTTCATTTCAAAAAATAATTTTTAAGGATGAAATTGGACGGAACCAGTCGAATCTGTTCGAACGTGACTTTTTTTTAAGACGAAAACTTTTCATCCCAAAAATACGTTTGAATGTAATCTTATCAGTTCGAACCGACACTTACTGTTTGAACTAAAATAAATTTTCATTCTAACAAATGACCATATTTGAACCTGTTCGAACGAACGGAGTGTTCAAACAGATTTTATGCGTTCGAACTAATAAATTTTTCAAATGACTTGTGTTCGAACATAAATAATGTCCGTTCGAACCAACTACTTATTTTTGAAATTTTTTCCATTTGAACGAGATTTTGCATATAAATTTTGTTCAAATAAATATTTTATTGTTCGAACGGACTTACGGACTATATTTCTCAGTTGTTGTTTGAATGCATTAGTTTTTGTTCGAATAGGTCTGTTTTTGTTTGAATGGATTTATAAATGATAATTAACTGTTCGAACATGTTATTTTCCATTCGAACGGTATTAATCATACAAAACAAAATTTAATTAAAATCTCATACTAATATTACACAAAGTTTAACTCAAACATCACAATTGTTCAAATGTTTTGAAACATCATAATAGAAAGATAATTAAAAAATATTTTAAGATTATGGTGGTGGCATAGAGTTTTGAGACATCACAATTTATTAGAACTGTTCCAATATTTTATGGTTATTCAATTGCAGCCTCTCTTCTAATCTCGCCTTAAGATCTACTGCTTGATTTAATAGGGCCAGCAACCAATGTTTTGAATACCGTACAGGATGCCGTACCGGTTGAGCTACTGGAACGAAATATTTCGGTACCGGTACCGTTTCGTGTACCGTTTCGGGATAACATTTCGGTATATGAATAAATTATATATATAAATTATATTTCAAAATAATAGTTTATATATAAATAAAGTATATATAAATACATAGATATATAAATTATAAATAGTCTAATTTGAATTAGGAGTCAAAAAATGAATTTGTAGTTTGAAAATATGAAAAAAAAAAAATAGGCCAAAATATCGGCCGGTACGGAACATAAACATTTATGTACCGGTCCGGTGGCCGGTACGGAAAATACCGGCCGGTACGGTACGAAATTCACAACACTGCCAGCAACTCTTTTTTCTTGGAACTCAATCGTTCTATCTCAAGTGTTGCTTCCTCAAATTCCTTAGTCTTGTCATCATTCGATCTGGCTAGAGAAGAGGATGATGATATTGATGATGGCTTCACGGAATGCCCTAAGCCTCTCAAATATCCAAAATGTGATCCAGGAAGTTGAGAAAAGATCTGAGCATCGTTGACAAATGATTCACCAGATGGATCCGCAGTAGTTTTCTTAAGAAATATCATCTTATCCTACGTACAAAAAAAAAAGCATTAAAGTTAGTATAAGTAACAAAAATATTATTAGACAATAGAATTAAAGAAATTTAAACTACATAATTTGCCTCTACTTCGAGACTATTCCAAACACCATTAACATTTTTATGTGTTTTAGTATACAATTGAATCAAATCATAGTCAGCAGGACTTTCCTTTTATGTATAAGGAAAATCTATATTAGAACATAAATAAAAAAAGTGTATTTTATGTTAATATTTAACGGAAACTAGAATAATTTTGAAATCAAATCAAATCACATTCCAAATCACCAATATTATTCTTATTTTATAAGTACAATTTTTTTTAAGTATTAATAATTCTTATGTTTAGTATATTTTAAGTTTTAATTTAAATTTAAGTATTACGTATTTTTTAGTTATACATTATAGTTTTTACATTAATTATCTTTTAAGTAATAATTATAATTTAATTTCACTAAATTTTTATTATACATTATAGTTTTAATTTAAGTGGGAGATTATTCATATGTTTCTTCTTTTTTAAGTATAAATTATAATTTATCTCTACTTATTTTTTAATTATACCTTATAGCTTTTAACCTAATTATCTTTTAAGTATTAATTCCAATTTATGTATTAATAAATCTTATGTTCCTTATTTTTTAAGTATTAATTATAATTGAAATTTACTTATTTTTTAATTATACCTTATAGTTTTTAATTAATTATCTTTTAAGTATTAAATTTGAGTTTAAGTATTATAAATTCTTATGTTTCTTATTTTTTAAGTATTAATTATAATTTAACTTTACTTATTTTTTAATTATACCCTATAGTTTTTAATAAATTATCTTTTCAGTATTAAATTTAAGTTTGAGTATTACAACATAGGAGTACAATCGTTCGAACACTTCAAATTCTATTCGAATAGGATAATGCATTCGAACAATAAATTATTGTGTTCGAACGGTTGCAACCCAAATTCCAAACACAAGACAAAGACAAAACATAATCTCAGAGAATACATTTATGGGATAAACACAGTCTCATAAGATGTATATTTCACAAACATTGTACAAACACAAATATATTTTCATATTCCCACATCCAAACACATATATTTTCATATTTGTTCAAAAACACAAATATATTCTCACATCCAAACACAAATATATTTACATGTTTCTCACATCCAAACACAATATATCCTTCTAACCTTAATCTTTTGTTTAAAAACAGAAGGGAAAAGAACTAATTAAATTGGAGAGAACATCAATTTGAGTTTTTTAATATAAAAAATTCTACGAAAATAGAATATTAAAGTAAAAAACTTACCAAATTGAAGAGAAAGAAAGAGTTGATGTGGTCTCTCTCTTTCTCACGCTCTTTGTATCTCAACAAAAAAATTTCCAAATGCCCAGCACATTTGCGCTTGTGGATGTCTTATTTCTTATTTTCTCGTTCGAACAGAATTTACTAACCATTCGAACCTGAAAACAGGGAAGCAGAAAACATCTCCCGTCTAGATCAATTTAGCTCACTCTCATTTGAACGTCAATTTTATACGTTCAAACTCACTTCAATTGAAAGTTTAATATGGCATAAATTGATCCCACCACAGCTTATCAATGGCGCGGCCAACATATTTTATAATTTCAAACGCTGTAAATTTCCATTCGAACATGTAATTAAACCATTCGAACCATAATAACATTAAGTTCAAACGTAACAAAATATATATAATTATATTATCTATCTAATTTTATAACTATATATATATAAGTATAGGTCTATATAAGTATAATATTTATGTTAAGAATATATATAAGCATAAGTTAATAAGCATAATATAAGTTAAGAATATATTTAAGTCTAAATATATAGTAGGAGATAAGGATATATACTGTACAAGACTATATAATTATATAGTACACCCACATTAGTATTATAAGTATATGATACAAGAGTATATTATATAAGTATATTATACCTATAGTAGTATATAATTATATAATTGTATATATAAGTATAATATATTCTAGCATATAAGTATATAATAATTAAGTATAAGTATTATATAAGTAGTATAAGTATATAATATAAAAAATATACTAATAACTAATATAATATTTTTTTCTCGTTGCAATGGTATTCGTAAGACGTTCAAACGCACAAAATATTTATGGAAACCATTCGAACATCATTACTATCCGTTCGAACGGTAAAAAGTAAATATTGGCCATCGTGTCCAGACCTTTGTTGCGTCGTTAGAACGTTTCCACCCTACTTTTCTGCTGCACTAATGTCTTAGACTACCACATGACACCTCCACCACCACTCTCCAACCAGCAACAAGTATGTCCTCTCCCAACCGTTTTTACCAATTAATTTCACCTAAAACATATTTTAAATGGGTTGAAAATGGAAGACGAGATGACTTTGTGGTCATCCTAGCCTCTCATTGTTGTTGTGGGAGGAAAAACGAAGATTCTAAACCAATTATTATTATTGAACCAGAAATCGCCGTTCAAACGTGTCGTAGACGTTCGAATGGCATATGAATGGTTATTGTTCGAACCACAATTATACGGCTCGAACGACAATCTATCAGCATTCAAACGAATATTTATTATTGGTCAAACGCACTATAATACCGTTGGAATGTGTTGTTAATCATTCGATTTCTTATTTTAATTTTTTGTTAGAAATAATTACCTTGATCTAATTATGATTATAATATTTTGTAATCATTGTCCTTAATTTTATAAATTAAATTTAGCGTCATTCCAATGGCTTATCGAGGAAAGAAGTAGGTCGCGTCAGGGCAATCATCTAATGAAAAAAAAATGAGAAAGGACTATTTTATTGAAGAGGCAAGTGAGATAGTTGATTTTAGGGATCTTCTCTGGGAGTGACATTCTCTCGCATCCGTTTTTCTCGATCTTGGTTGGACACCAATCATCAATCAGAAGGAGGAATGGACGGATAAGATAGTTTCCTACATCAATATTGTATCTGAGTTCTGTAGAGAACTTGGTCATGCTAACCAGGAGGATGACGCATACGACTTCTCCGTCCGAGGCGTCTCAGTAGGATTTTTAGTTGATGCAGTTGTTGATTTTATTGGTATCCATTGACTACCCACTGCATATCCTAACGTGGTGCCTAGAAAGTCTATACCTGCAAGCGATGCAGAGACTACAGAGGAAGAGGATACTGTGATGCCTAATGAGATCGATAGCCTTACTGATCTTGAGGTTCGTCAGTTAGTTATGGATCCAGATGCTCCTTCTTATGATGGGAGAAAGAGCATAAAGCAGGTAGACTTATCTAGTTTTTTCAAGATCATGAACATTATGATAGCCAACAACATCAATCCGCGACTGCACAAGACTGAGGTGAACATGGACTGAGCACGATTTATGTTACTAGTTGCTCGTTGGGTGCCTATCAACCTAACGGGATATCTATTCGCTAGAATTCGATCAAAGGCCACCTATATTACGACATGTAGAGTTTTATTTTATTTAGTGTACTTGGTTACTCCTTTTAATATATATAATACTTTTACTTATCAAAAAAATTTTATGACAGATATATTGCCATTTGGAGTCCTACTCATAAGATTCCTTTTAGCGAAAGGAGTTAGGCCAGATGAGTTTTAGCGTGTTCTAGAGCCGATTGTACTGATCAACTCAACAACCTTATCTCGTAGCATCGGACACTCCAGATTTCGTATTCATGCACCCACTATAGAGGCGATCGACACTCAAGGAAGTGCACAGGGCGTATCTGGTGAGGCATCTATACAGGGTGCATTACGCAGTGCTACTCATGAAGAGATTGTAGATATCGTACTTGAAGATATGCGCGCACAGAAGGCAGAGACTGTGTCGAAGCTCATGTCTTGAGTGATTGATATTGAGACTAGGGCTGTACAGAAACCGACGCCACCGGCCGCCACCTACGCAAACCGACCGGCTGGAATCGGTGGAGAACCGGTCGGCGTGCGGTGGAAATTTCAAGAAACCGATGTTCATCGGTTCGATCCCAGTTTGAAGCTGGACCGGACCGCTGAACCGACTGATATAATAAAACTATTTTTTTTTTTAATATAACCTTATCAAAACGACGTGGTTTCACTTAAGTTTAAGTGAAACGGCGCCGTTTTATTAAGAACATAAGAAAAAAAAAGTCTGAAACGACGCCGTTCCAAATGGAACGGCATCGTTTCGAAATGCTTCTTCTTCTTCCCGAGTTTGAAATTCTACAACTCTCTCTCTCTCTCTCTCTCTCATTATTCTCTCAGTAGATAATCGCCGGTAGGGGAACCGACCCCGACCAAAAACTGCCAGAGAACCGTTCTATCGGTTTCCTCCTCCCCATCGACCGGTTATGGTCGGTGGCTCCCCCACTTTTTCAGACATCGGTCGGCGTCGATTTTGCCCAAAAATCGCACCGACGACGTCGGTTTTCACCCCTAATTGAGACACGCCTTGCTAGAGTCAAGGCAGTGCTACACAATCTGGCTCAATAGTGTATATCTTTTATTTGCATTAAATGTACTTTTTTGTATGGACAATCATGACTATTTGTATTTTGTATAATTAATTTAAATATTCAAATAGTCATATATTATATTCCCGCCATACATTATATTTTTGGGATGCAATTAATATATGATTTTTATTTTTAGTGTTTGCTAGTTTGTTTATTGTTAATTATGTTTTTTTTTTCATTTTACTTACAATTCACGATAATATTAAAAATGACACTATCAGAAATATTTATTTAACTAAAAGTCTTATTTAACATAAAATAAATCACTAAAATATTTTTACATCAATTACATAAAATTAATTTATGAATACGTAAATATTTTATGTTCCGTTCAAACAAGGTTTTAAAAAATCCCCACCAAATTTAATTTAATTTCCCACCAAATGATCGGTTCGAATGCATAAATGTTGTGTTCAAACACAATATGTGTAGTTCAAACAATCTTGCAACCTTCCCGCCAAATTTTCTGACCAAATCTTTCCCGTTCGAACAAACCAATTGAGGTTCGAACATATTTGAACTTTCTCCGGCTAAATAAATTACATCTCCGCCAAGATTACTATTCAAATAATTATAAACCATTCAAACAAACATTAATTCCATGTTCGAAGAGATTTTTTGCCATTCGAACGGGTTTAACTTTTTGGGACAACCTAATTCATCACAAAAGATCTAGTTCGAACGGATATTTAGCTGTTCAAACTTTTTTATAAAGTCATCCATTTTTTGATCCGTTCGAACTTTTTTATAAAGTTATCCATTTTTTGAAACGTCTCCAATAATTACTTTTAGGGATAAAATTTAGTTCATCTCTAAATAATTTCGTCCCTAAAACTAAAATTTGTTGTAATGTTATCTACGAATCATTTTATTTGATAAGAAACAAAGTTTAGACATGATGAAACAACGATACTCATCAATTTGCATGATAATTATAATAGTATGATAATTGGCAAGACTTGATTTGTAAGAGATTTAAATTTTAAACTTTTCTTGCAAATCAAATCTTGCTATGTCAACGACATGGAATGTGTGTTTTACAAACCGATTTATGAATCAAGATTTTGTAGATGAGGATCATTAATATGAATATATTTTTTTGTTGTTGTTATTTTGAATAAAGGCGAT
Organism: Cyclocarya paliurus; assembly: GCA_029856935.1. Lineage (NCBI taxonomy): Eukaryota > Viridiplantae > Streptophyta > Magnoliopsida > Fagales > Juglandaceae > Cyclocarya > Cyclocarya paliurus. The sequence goes on along the minus strand of CM056957.1, from coordinate 2,721,065 downwards.
CATGTATTTAATTATACAGAATGCTATTTGTACTTACATAACAATACATATTGACGTGTCAGTTATTATTATTCTGAAGATTATGAAATTTAAAATTTAAATTTAAAAATAAAAATGATAAAATGAGTCAAGTGCATAAAATTGTAAGTGAAATTATAATTACATAAGTCACTACTCTTTAATTATTTATATGCATTTGCATGCGTATATAATTTTCTCTAAATATACAAATTGGAAAGACTTCATCTTTGCAAAAGATGCATGATCACTCGTGAATGATCAATTGAGTTCCAATTAGCCAAGAGCGGCTCTTGATAGCATATGATCCAGTTCTCCAAATATAAAACATGGGTTCAAAACCCCCCACTTTCTTTATCAAAAAAAAATTTTGAGTTTAAATTTGATCTTACCAAACCCATGCTTTTGGCTAATAAATATACAGACCATACTATTTAATTCATTCAGAAATTATAAAGCAAATAAGCCAAAAAAGATCACATGCAACGTCCTTTTCTGGCCGCTCATGAGGCATGCAAAATAAGTACGTGAGCTTGGTGCTAATTCCATCTCATTTATTAATGCCTTTAACTTTTCATCGACGTGCTTCCTACTCATTCATTCATCACTACTAGTACTAGCTAGAAACTTCCTTCATAATGGAATTAATTAATTTCATTTTAATAATATTCCTTTTTTTCCATATATTTATAATGACTAGAAATCTCGAAAACCATGCAAACTAATACAACACATTTTTAATCTAGTAGTTTAAATCATCATGCAATTCATCTGATCCCTCTCTATCCCAAAGGAAAAAAAAAATAAAAATAAAAATAAAAAAGTGGATAAAAAAAATATAAAGAATATAAATAAGGCAAAAAAATGTATCTTTTCCATATTTTCCAAATCCTCCACAATTCTGATCATCGTGATCTTCATGCATGAGTGCGGCCTTCATGGATGCTACCATCTTGTTCAAAAACAAACCCTGCTAGCTAGCATGCCAGCCATCAGATCTGATCACGATGATCCTCCTTTTCATGATCATCTTATAAGTATAATATTATATTTATATATATATATATATATATATATATATATATATATATATTTATATACTGATCTGTTTATCTAAGTACTCAGCCTTCATATATATATACAAAGAATTCTATATACCTGTAGGAAGAGAGAACTTAAGAGAAAGACAGTACTACTATCTGTCTATCCGGTCTGAAATTCGTAACCGAAATCCGGATAAGAAACCCGGTTATCCGAATTCCAGATGAATAGTCTTAAAAATTTATGGTTTTACAACTTTCTCCCTCTCTCTTGATGGAGATGGATGTCTTGTATATGATTTAGTTTTTCTTCAACATTGTGGATTTGATTTATGAAGCACGTTGGGCTGAGTTGATCTACAAATTATATTGCTGACGTAATATTAATACAAGCTCCGTTTGGTTGTTAAACGCATATGAGTTTAACTTAGTTTAGTTTAATTTTAAACTAAATCTAACATCCAAACATTCAACTCTCAAATTACTAAACTTATCTCAACTTAAAATCTCTTTACACGTATGACCCACAACTTTTTTTAATTCAACACTTCTTTACACGTAGGACACACAATCCTTTTACACTTCTTATAAATAAATCTAAATTTATCTTAATATCAAAATACATTTAAACTCATCTTAGATGACCCCACAAAACTCACTATACTATCTCAACTCACTATTATTTATAAGGAACTCAACTCAAGTCAACATCCAAATGTTACTTATATATATCCTTCCACGGGTAGATAATTATATACATATCGCCGATCGAGTAGTACTGATAATTTTATAATTTTCCAGACCATCAAATTATTCTACTCAGCTATTTTATACTATATACTTGATGATGTGAGTATTTATTTACTTTTTTCATGTGTAATGTAGAGTTGTTGAATAGAAATTTTCTTTGACATAAGATCATTAATATATCCCAGCTAGCTAGGTAGCTAGGTGATAATAAAAACATGATTTAGGGGAGACAATGAAACAAATTATAATAAAGTAGTACTACTCATGCAATGCAAATATATCGGTGCTGTCAGTACTTATTGTTTCGGCTGGTAAATTGGGTAATTACTAGATCTGATCGAGTCATCATGCTTGTGAAACTGATCGGCTAGTGGATATTGCACGTACGTATACTACCAAGCAAACAAGCTGGTTTAGAAAAAGGATGGCACTAACATGCTGTCCAGAGAGTTTACCGTACCGTTTGTTGAAACTTGTTTATATTTTTAATTTAATTTTTTTAAACACTATTTTAATAGTCATTAAGAAAAAATACAAAAATACATAACTTTACTAATAGTCATTTTTTTAATTATCAAGTGAAAAATAAAATACATGAACAGTAAGATTGAGGAGGCAAACTCATGGATTCATTTAGCAGTTCTTAAAAAACAATGCAGGTTACCGCATCTCTAATTGGTTAGTATGGTTACTACTAAAAATCTAAAATCTTGTCATGTCATGTCAATGACATGAAATGTGTGTTTTACACACCGACTTACAAATATAATTTTTTCTTTAACCTTTCATTCTTCCTTCTTTATTTAGTACATAACGAATCAAGATTTTGTGGATGATGATCATTATTATTAATATATTTTTGTTGTTGTTGTTATTTTGAATAAAGGCGATCGTGTATTTAATTATTTATAATGTTTTTTGTACTTACAATTTTTACTTACATAACAATACGTATTGATATATCAATTATTAATATTCTGAAGATTATGAAATTCGAAATTAAAATTTAAAAATAAAAATGATAAAATTAGTCAAGTACTTAAAATATTAAGTGAAATTATAAGTCACTACTCCTTAATTATTTATTTGCATTTGCGTGCGTTTATAACTATCTCTATATATACAAATTGGAAAGACTTCATCTTTGCAGAAGATGCATGGGAGCTCATGAATAATTAATTGAGTTCCAATTAACCAAGAGCCTGTGACCCGATAGCATATAATCCGGTTCTCCAAATAGAAAATCTAGATTCGAAACCTCCACCCCTTTTATCAAACATAAAAATAAATAAAATAAAATAAAAAATTGAGTTTCAATTAGATGTTCACCAAACCATGATTTTGGCCAATAAATAGACAGATCATACTATTTAATTCATTCAGAAATCATAAAGCAAATAAGCCAAAAAGATGACATGCAACGTCCTTTTTGGCCGCCTGGGCATGCAAAATATATATGTACATGAGCTTGGTGATAATTCTATCTCATTTAATGCCTTTAACTTTTCATCGTGCTTCTTACTCATTCATTCATCACTGCTTGTAATAGAAACTTCCTTCATAATGGAATTAATTAATTTCATTTTAATAATATTCCCTTTTTTCATATATTTATAATAATCAGAGATCTCGAAAACCATGCAAATTAATACAACGCGTTTTGAATCTAATAATTTAAATCATCATGTAATTTATCTGATCCCTGATCTCTATCCCAAAGAAAAAAGAAAAGTGGATAAAATAATAAAAAGAACATAAATAAGGACAAAAAAAATGTATCTTTTCCATATTTTCCAAATCCTCCACAAGTCTGATCATCGTGATCTTCATGAGTGCCTTCACGGATGTTCAAAAATAAACCCTGCTCGCTAGCATGCCGGCCATTAGATCTGATCACGATGATCCTCCCTTTCATGATCATCTTGTGTGTGTGTATATATAGTCTGAGCTGTTTAGGGTGTGTTTAGATGTTGAAGTGAGTTGAGTTGAGTTGAGTTTAGATGATAAAATATTGTTAAAATATTATTTTTTAATATTATTATTATTTTAAAAATTGAAAAAATTGAATTGTTTATTATATTTTATATTAAAATTTAAAAAAATTGTAATGATGAGTGAGATGAGATGAATTTAGTTTGGAAACAAACCTAAAACTGTAGCTGGAAGGTTAAAAACCAAAAGATGCCTGAAAACCCGATAGAATGATCACACACAGAATTTAAGTTTTTTGGGTTCCACAATATATGCCTCCGTACCCTTCTACCTTGACCATTAATAACCATTTGGCGGCCATTTAGAGAAAGCAATCCTTTCCTCTTATCATTTGGAACTAAAACATTAAGCTATCCGGCCACTTTTTTTGTTTTGGAAAGCAAAAATCATTGCACCAAATCTCGGCCTGTTTCTTTTGTGTTTATTAGAGAGAGAACATAGCCATGGTCAACACAAAAAAAGGTGAAACGATTACGAAGTCAGAAAAAGGTGAAAGTCAAACGGCATCGTCTGAACTTGTTTGTTAGCATTTTTGACAAGTGGTTGAAATATATAACATGCAAAGTCCAAGTTCAGAGAGAGAGAGAGAGAGATTTCCACAGTACACTCGATTACCTTCATGATCATCATGGCTGCATCATCACGTTGAAAGATGAAGAGAAAGAGATCTGAGGATAGTAATCGGTTCACGGGAATGAAGCCTGGTCCGAGATCACATAGGCTTATAAATCTGTGAAGATCTTTTTTTTTTTTCTGCAGACTCAAAAGTCACAAAAAACCTCAAAGACTTAACATCACCAACATGCCCTCGAGCCAAACAACATTCCCATAAACCTTGACCCCTCGATGTTCAACGTACATATATTTCAGATAATACCGATCGATCGGCAAATTATATGGCCGGGAACGACGCCAAGCAAACTCACTAGTTCAACAAACATATATATATATATACACGCACACGCACTGCTCCCCACCCTAAATTCATTGAAATCTCTCTCCAACGCAATCTCAGAAAAAACCTAACCTGAGAGAGAGAGAGAGAGAGAGAGAGAGAGAGAGAGAGGGGGGGGGGGGGGGGGGGAGGGAGGGAGGGAGGGAGGGCTGGTTTGAAAATAAGCAATATTGGAGACTCCAATATTGCTCACCATGAAAGAAACCAAACTTTTTTTTTTGATAAGTAAACAAAGAAGTCAAGATGAAAGAAACCAAACTCATACTCTCATCTTCAAAAAAACCCTAGACCACATGGCCTTATATAGGAAGAGAGAGAAACCAAGAGACACCTCATTCAATGACCCTTACCCTACCTAGATATATATACATATGAGACAACGCTCACTTTAATGTTCTGCGCCTGTTACTTAAACGTAGTACTATTGTTTAATTTTCGAAACTTATAAATGATATTTAGTCCTAAAATTATAAGTATTGTATAATTTTTTTGAAAAAAATAAGTAAATATGAGAGTTATATGAAAAAAAATACGCGTCGTTTATTCACTCCACGACTATATGTAACATTATTGTTAAATTATTGAATAATCTCATTAATGATATTCTTAAGTGGAAAAGTATCAACGTATGAGATAAAATTTATAACTATGCACGTAACTAGTTTTGAAAACCTATAATTTATTCTTAATTAAAAAATATTTTGACAATTATATAAAAATAAACCCACAAATTAATTTATTCTTCTTAAATAGATGGTTAGAAAATGAACAATATACCATTTTTAGTATTAATTTGAGCGATAAATGAATGAGAAAATTCATGATTAGAAAGAAAACTAAAAATAGGTGCGTGCATATGTATATATATATATATACATAAATGATTGTTGAGAGAGAGAGACAGCATATTAAATGTGGTAGTTCAAAATATTAATTTCAATACCTTTAAAGTAGAATATATGAGAAATGATAATTGTAGTGATGAGTGTATATACAAGCGCTGCATAATTATTTTAAAAAAAGTAAATAAATTGATTTTTTAATAATAAATTTCACTTTATTTAAAGCGACTATACGATACTTACAAACTTAATAATTATATATAGCATAACACATTTTATATATATATATATATATATATAATCCTATTCATGCGCTAATAGAATCCATACATTTTTCCAAAAAAAAAAAAAAACGAACCCATATATTAATGCAATATAATCCTCACTAATAACGAGGAAACCCGGTTAGATCGCCGACGTAGACGTTTCCAAGTCCCTCTTCATTTGCGCTGGCTGGGTTAATTTTTCGATCCACGGCCATGCGAACGTCGAACTTCACGTTATAAATGTCATCTCTCTGCAACCGGAGATCGGTGAGGATCATTCATTCCCGCGCAAAGAGCGTGGACACTGGATTCCATTTCCAAACCCTGATCTGTTCATTTCATAATTCATTGTATTTGATATTAGAAAATAATTAATACACAATATTTTTTATAATATATTTTACAATAATATGTTAAATGAAGGATAATTTTATAAAATATTTTATGAAAGTAATATTATTTTATAAAAATATTCTTATCTTATAATTGTTGTGTGCGTATTTGTCATCTCTTCACGTTATAAATAGTGCCTGTCTAATGATATTTGACAGCCAACACACACACACAAACAGCGAACCCAACCCAGACATGAAACATGAGTCGAAACACACCCGGTCATTTATTTTAATGGCATCGAGATTCACGGGAAGGAGATCATCGGACGGCTGCGTATACCCCAGATCCTACATTGTTCCGACCACCACGTTGTTGAATTAAATACGAACAGTACGTGCTCAATAAAAGAAAGAAAAAAAAAATAATTAAAAACAATAATAAGGAGGTTTTGTACGCTTGAGTTCAGATTTGGAGGGGACCAGACCACGTCCGTGGCTGAGGTGTTGGTAACAGTGAAACAGTGTGGTTGGTATAGCAACCCAGAAGGGCCCCACAGAGGAGGCCAATTATGCGTTAATGATGAAAGGAGTGGGACACGGAGACTGGCGGGTTCCCCGGGACGGCGAAAGCGTCTTCTCACTCTGTCCGCCTGCAGGTTGTCATTAGTTGACTGAAGAAGTCAAGTGCTTGTGACAGTGTGTCATAGGTCAGTGAGTCACGCAGGTCAGGTGAGGGTTTGCTTTGCTTTGGTATTATCTTCTTCTATTTAAATTTGGGTTACTACAGTTTGGATTTAAATTATTTTTATTTTTTTAAATCTTAATATACCAACAAATCTTGTGAATCTGATTTTTGTTTTATATACTGTATTAATTTTTTGTCTTCTTTCAAAAATATAAATATTTGTTCAAAATGGAGATCGACCCCATAGATCTTGTCTCTTATGTGTATTTCAAATTTTCAACATATATGGGGATATGAAATTTTATGTTAGAGGAAATATTTGAAATGAATAGAAAATTTTAATATTATTTAAATAATATAGAAAAAAAATAGATAAGTTAATATATGGTAGTATGTAAAAATCATTAGATAAAGAAAATGTGAGTTTTGGAGATATATTATAAATAAATAAATACAAATACAAATTCATTGGGAGTGCTCTTAGTAGCATTTTTTTTATAGAATATACGCCCTCAATGGCATTCTTGGATATTATTATTTCTTCAATGAAGCTGAATTTATCCACCAAGAAAATAAATACATTGATCTACACAAACATTGAAACGCATCCCTTCATGATTTTTTTTTTCTTTATTATAAGAAAAATGCACGGAACTATATAGTCTCGGACCTGAGCGACAGAAACTTGATCGAGAGAGAAACAGGCTCACCCTACTCACGCGCCTGTTTTGGAATAGACTGGAGCCCAACTCGACCAAAAAAAAAAGGCCCAAGAATTCAGCCTGGACGTGCATTTGAGAGGCCAGAACAGAGATGAGAATTCTAACGTGGCTCTACAGCCGCCGCTCCCACCGCTGGGAGCTTATCGTTAATGTAATTATTGTGTTTTTTTTTTTTTACATGTATTTTTTTAACATTTTTAATATTTTTTTAAAAAATAAAAAAAAAATCACATCTTAAAAAACGCTTAATCACAACATCACTAAGTAGCTCACCGAAGGCAGGAGAAAGGGGAAGGATCAAGGGGACGGGGTTGTGGAACCGAAGGCTGTAAACCCTACTGCACAAACCGCATAGTCGAGCACCCAAACAACAGAGCGAGACAAGTCAACAAAGTAAATGAAAAGAAACCTGGAAAAATACATTAATCACACGAAAAACTTCATTAAAAAGCACGAATATATCACGAATTACAAATGTGAACATGGAATTTAAGTCCAGCACATATGCTTGGAAACCGATTAATATACCAATTCCTAGTGTTCACTTTGAGCCAAGCGCAAACGACACTTTCGGGCGGGATTTGTTCTTGCCCAGCAACTTCACCTGGTTTAACCGTTCTTCGTCTTCTTGCAGTTTCTTTCTCCGCATAGCCTCTTCTTTTTGTCTTTGCATCTCTTCTAACTCCTGGTACCGCTCCTCCTCTCGCTGCTGCTGCTCTAGAGCTTCCCTTCTCTGTGCTTCTTCTACCCTCCTCTGGTTCTCCTCCAACATCCTTTCCAGCTCTTCTTTCTCTTTTCGAACCTTTTCCTGTCAACCAAATAAATCAAGTGCCATTGTCAATTTGGTAGAACAAGAAAGAATATTATGTTAGTCGATTCAATTGAGAGAGAAGGGGTTGGGGGGAGGATTGGGTCGTAGAAACTATGGATCGGTTAAACTAAACCTCAGCTTTTTTCTACAAGCAAGCCAACAAAAAATGTTTTTCAAAAAAGAGCAAGGTTCACTAGTACAATGGCAGAAAACAAGAGGCCAATCAAAACCAAGTACAGTAATTTTACACATTTTTTCTTTCAAGTTTTTGAACATCCCAATCCCAAATGTCATGCTACTGGATTTCAAGACTGAAATTTCTTCATATTATATATAACAGAACATTGTACCATATCTGACAGATGACTCAGCTTCAGTCGGCCTTTTTTTCACAAAAAAAAAAAACAACGTTGAAAAGGATTTTGCCAATGCTAGTAATAGTGCACCTTTTCTACCAGCGGGTAGAGGGAAGAAAAGGGTGCATGATTTAAAGAAGATACCTCTCTTTGTCCAGCCTCAATGACAGCAGCTTCCTTTTCTTTCTCAAGTTGAGCTGCTACTTCATTGCAAACTTTCTTCCGCCCCTCCTCCAACCGCCTCTGTATTTCCAGTTTAATTTCCACAGAGTTTACGCTCTCTTCCACTTTCCTCTGAATTGCTTCTTCCACTCTTTTTTTAGTCTCTTCTTCTATTAGTTTCAACTCTGCTTCCTGCTGTCGCCTGAGAATAAAGAGAAGTTAGGAGGCAATGACCACTCACGCTAGGGGGAATGCCTCACTTAATGATTCCAAACGCTGCACTTATGATTCCAAATGTTTTTAAATCGAGACAACTATAAAACTAAAAGATCAATTATGACATATCTGCTTCTTTCCTTCTTCTTTTTTATCCTCCTCTCTACTGAGTACTTAGCTATAACATATGGCAGACTAACCTTCATGACAGCAAAGGCACTAAATATATGCTTATGCTTTTAAGGCATACCTCTAACCGAATCCTGATCCAAACAAATGAGTTTCAAAACTGGTGAACAGTAGATAAACGAAGCACCCAATTTGATCATCAAATATAACAAGTTGAACTATAGCAGTATCTTCCTTCAGAAAAGCCTGTGGAGAAGAAAGTCAAGTAATCCGCTGCAGCTTTAAAACTAATCACTGACAAGATTCAATTCTTGCATTGAACATTTTTTCTAAGAGAAATATTTATATTTTTTAAATCATATTTATCTAAGGGTTTGTAATAATTTAGTGCTAAAAGCACCAAAGAATGTCACAAGCTAAAAATGTGGCTATTCAGAAAGCAATCAAGGAACAAGAATTAGAACTCAACAGAGAGTGTCAAGGCTGCAATACAAGCAATTTGGTTTGGTTAAGTCCAACTGAAGTGCAGTTGTTGGGGGACCGGTAATCTGCCTAAAGATAAACCCAAATAGCTAAGAAAATGACCCTAACTTGCTAAACCTGTATGCGAGTTTTAGCTGAGAAAAGTCAAGTTTGCAGCTTAGGCCCAATAATACAATAGATTAGTTATATGAGATACAAATCTCCTCTGTCAATCAAATCTCACAACATGATGTAAACCAGACTTAGAACCAGTTGTAATGAGTACTGTGGGAAAAAATAGAACAAGTAATCAAGATTATGTTTCGACCAGATGATGAGGGGGCAATTTGAATAGTTAAAACATGAGAAGTTTCTCAAGTTCACAAATCCAAGAGATACAAGGAAGAAAGCATGTCTCAATCTCTTAGGTATGTGTCCACCGAAAACCTAGCTCAACAAATTAAAACCTCAAACTAGCATGAAGAAACAAGAAATTGCAGAAGGGCAATCATAACTGAAGGAAAGTGTTATGTCATGCTCTAGAAAGACATTTTTCAATTTATACAAGTTGCATTAAAAGGTATGCTTTTTCTTTTGGCATATCCTAAAATGCAGCATCTACCCAAAAGCAATGTGTTCCAAAAGCTCAGTGCTTACGCACGGGCCCTTCTTTTTTTTTAACCACTTATGCAAAGGCCCTTAATACCCTTACCATGCATCGGTACATACTCAAGAAATTTAAGATTAAGTTCATGTCCCTAACAGATTACCACGTACCATTTCATTTCAGTCACACACAAGTATGAAATAACTGAACCTTTTAATCATTTGGGATATGATGACATAATAGAATTCTAGATTCAATTTTTTAGTAAAAAAGAAAAATTATTAAAGGTAGATTTATGCTTGTAGCAAACTAGACGTGAGAAATACTAACAGTACTCCCAAATATTAGATGTTGGTACACAACTTATTCATCAAACGAAAATGAGATTTACCCCAAATAGGAGCATACATCACAACTTCATTCATGTATCTCCCAAGATCATATAGAGTTATTTCCAGAGAGTTCACAAATCTATGAAGTGCTACAAGAAACAATATTGAACAACTTCGCTTCACTAAAATCCCCTCAATCAGATTGTGAACTCTTTTTATCCATAATTGTTTGATAAGTGTAATCTGAGTGAGAATTAGCAGGTTATAGTGATTATGGCCAGGTAGCTTTGCTGGATTTTCCTATGATTGGCAAAGCAAACAGTATGAACGTAATTGTTTTTACTAGCTGCTATTTAGAAAAGTTCTTGTGGCCTTTGCCTTTTGTGTCGATTATTCCAATACTGCTGATATTGGCTAAACATTCAATACTACAATTGCACAACGAAACCCTTTCTCAACTCTACATGAATACTAAGAAACACATTACTTAATTTGACCCATTTTTCTTATAGATAATCAAGAATTTTATTCATAATTTGAATAAACCAAAAGTACACAAGAAGTACACATGACAAGTATCTAACTAGGATTTACAACCAAAAGTAGAAAATCATAATTTGAACCACTTTTAACATATGAGAATAGATGGATGCGGGTCTACAACTAAGATTTTTCCACGTTCTTTTTAAAATGCGGTGAAAATACTTCACAGGATATTACATTCCTGAGGTTGATAAGAAGCAAAAATGATAAAAATGATCATCTTTGACCTGTGGGGAACCAGAGTCCAGACTACGCATAATGATGAATTTTTCATTTTTCAACATTATAATCAGACAAACACCAAATGGGACTAACGTAAAACATCAGACAGGGATTTCCCACCCATAATCGAAATTACCACAATATATGGGAGCAATAAGATAAGCACAGAGTACACAAAGTAGAGGAAGAAAGAAACATAATTGATTCAAAAATCGTACGAGATTTATTTGATATACCTTTTCTTCTCTTCTTCTAATCTCAATTTTTCACTTGCATTTTTCCGCTCTATGGACCCAAGACTTGAACTTGAAGATTTATGAATAGGAGACAAGGAGGAACTTCTACTCCTTTGCCTCTTAGAACGTCTTGGAGTTGGTGAACGACTTTTATGACGTCTAGAACGTGAATGATTTCTGCGGTGTTTTGGGGAAATAGAACGACTTTTTCTTCTGTATAACAACATTAAATATATTGAGGAACTAACAAAAACAAACAAACAAGGAATTTGAATACCTTTAAACATTTAAAAATAAGTATGAAGTCAGTCCAACATTAAGTACAGTAAATACAGAAGCACGTACAAGTTACCTCATACACTGTTAAGAATAACCTCGGTGAGCTGCATCTTTCATCACATGAAGAAGGAAATGTCACAATCGAGCAACAAAAGGACAATCAATTGCACCCATCACCTGCTCACTTCCCAAACAGTGGGAAGAAAGTTCTTTTCTTTTAATTTTATCATGAAGAGCATGCATTTTATTCAATCCTCAAACCACTCTTAATATTTTGCTCCAATTATTTATTTAACTTCTTTTGTAGAATTTCCACACACAACATAACTTCCCCAAAGGTTATGCCCTCGACAAGTGCTTACAAACCGAGCAACATAATAACAAATCGTTTAGCCATAATCGAGCAACATGCTTCGAAAATAGCATGACCATCATCGATCTATGTGTACAGATCATGAAGGTGCTTATGAAGCTCATGAAAACAGAATATTCTCCAAACAGTAAGCAGTTATGAAATACCAAGATAGACAATATCAATATCCATATGCTTCTACTACCACATGTAAATAAAAACAAAAGAAGGAATTACAGTATAAAAATCTAATTTAAATAAGAGTTGTATCAAGGTGGGCAAAACTAGAAAATAATCATGTTCCATCAGTAGCCCAAATAAAGTCGCAGACTCAAATTTTTTAATCCTTTTGTCACAAATTTTGATAGATTTCCACATTCTCTGACAGAAACAATAGATTCCAACATTTGTATTAGTTCAAACAAAGTCGAAACAAGCAGAGGGAATGCTTTTTTTTTTTATGAGAAGTGCTACTGCCACAAAAAGAACCCATAAAAGTAAACCAACATACTGACATGACTTCATATGATACGTTCGATCTACTTTACAATAAAAATAGTTTTACAATCTAACGTATCACATCAAGCCACGCCAGTTTGTAGAATTGCTTTTGTGGGATCTCTTTGTGGCTAAAGCATTTCTATTTTTTTATATACATTTCCATATTTCTCTCACTAGGCGACCCTGAACAACACAAATTCATTGCATTCACGTTCAATGTTCATATTATGGCACCTCTGTCTAAAGTATTATAGTTCAACTAGCAATTCAACTCTTCTTTCTGCAGTCAGTCACATTTTACTAATTAAAAAATTCAACTCTTCTTTATTTTCCCTATTTGTGAATGTACAAGCACCTCAAATTACGCTTGCACGAAATCAAACCACCATTTTAAATTTTTTTTCTGATAAAAAATATATTCAAAAAATCAAGGATTTTCCTTTCTATCCAAACGAAATAGGCTTCATATTATAGAGATAAAGAAACACACAAAATTCAACATGGAAGGAAAAAACGTGTATGGATCAACTCAAACACATTTTGTAAATCCAAAGTGCATTGACGATAAGACTCCCCAAACTTCTTACAAAGTTCTTGCAAACAATCTAAAAATCACTACAAGAAAGTGGGACTATAAGCGGGATCACCTGCTATAAGAATAGGATGAATATGGAGACCGGCTTCTATCTCTTCGACTTCTCCTGCTATACCTCTGTGTCGCATAAGATGGTGAATATCTTCGCTTATACGAAGGAGATCTCGACCGTGACAAATCCCGAGGCATCTCCTATGACCTCAGCTTTAGGCTAATGATATCAAGATGGAACACCGGAGACAATGATTTTCCTATAGAAACATAATTGGTCATACAAAATTCAATCAACAAAGTTTTGATTCAAAACACTGAACCCTTAGATATCTGAATACAATCTAATATAAGTTAACCAAAAAAAAAAGATAGAAATATCAGTTGATAAAGATGATTATGGATCACCCTGAAGATTTTCCAATCTTGCGAGTCACCAATAACATCGAACACTGGAAACAATTTTTTCCCAATCAAAAACAATTAAATAAAATCAGTCAGCATAGGTCTTATTCACCGCTAAAAATAGAAAAAATAAAGAAAATAAGTCGGCATAGATATGAAACACTGCAAAAAAGTAAACACAGTAAAGGTATTTTTCACATAACTAACACCATAAAGCAAATCAAAATCTTTCAAACTTCGATTTTCCAATTATCCACTAATTTAGTGGAACGATGGCAATACAGTAGCTTGATGATGTACCCATTACTAACTTCGACGATGGTTGTTGAGGAAATAGCACAAACAACAATAACTGGACATTTTCGTCTTTCATTCAAATCAACCAGTTGAACAGCAATAACGTCAACAACGTGTTTCACTTCGGGGAAAAAATAATAGCAGAAATTGGCAATCGTACCTTCTTTACCCCTTTTTCCTTTCTTTTCAAGGGATTAAAAATGAATATTCCGTTCGGAAGCTAAGAAAATGGAGCAGGCCTATAATCGTCCCAAACAGGAGCAGTTTTCATTAAGCTTCATATGACTAATGCTTTCGGCAGAGCTGAGAGTAAATAATCGTTTTGTTTGAAACCCTAGACAACCAAAAATGTATTGCTCGCAATTCCAGTTTCCCTCAATTTTCGCGGGAACCAAACGGGGGGGCATACAAAATCAGAGAAAACTTAAAGCTTCAGGGATCGAAAAGGAAAAACCCTTGCCACCAGATTTACGGATTTACCTGTCGAACCAATCTGAAAGGTCTTGAAGTTTGGAAATTTTGCAACGGTTCCTAGATAAACCCTAACAGACAGCGTGTCTTAAAGATTTTCTTTAGAATGAGAATACATGGCCTTAATTAAGGATGTCCTAGTCCCGGTGTTCAGGCTCAGTTGCGTTTTTTTTTTTTTTTTTTTTTTTTTTTCAAGTGAGATCTATTAGGCGTGTTTGATTATGCATTTCGAGATGATTTGTAAAAAAATATATATTTAAATAAAATGTGATAATTTTTATTTTTTAAAATTTGAAAAAGATGTGAGTTTTATCAATAATTATTAACTAAAAAATATTTTGAATATATAAAAAATATTAGGTAATAGTTATGAATATATAAAACAAGTAATATCTTTATTAACTTAAATACTCATAAACATATTTTGAATAAATCTTGCTTAGAAAAAAAAATACCCATAAACATATTTAAATCTTAAAATTTATTTTTTCTACTTTGCAGAAATTAATATTATTCAACATTCCCAAAAATATCAATTTTTTATTAAAGTATATTATTCTAATTATTAATTATATATTATTCTATGTATTAGAAATTTTGAATTATTTTATTGTAATTATATATTAGAATAAAATTTAACTAAGAAATATATAAAATTTTATATTAGAAAATTCTGGACGTTAAATTTTTACTTGAAAACCAGTTTGTCCTATAAAATTTATATTGTTAGATTTATTTAATACACAAAATCAGTACTGTCACCGGGAGTTGGTTTTGGAACAGACTTTAAGGGAGAGGTTTGTTTTTACCGATGAGTTTGAGATTAGTAGGGATTAAAATTAAAAATTAAATAAAATATTATTAAAATATTTTTTAAATATTATTTTTATTTTAAAATTTAAAAAATTGATTTGTTTATTTTATTTTATATAAAAATTTTAAAAAATTATAATAATTAAATATAATTAATTGAAAAGTTTTCTGAAAATAAAGAGGGTAGAAGTTCAAGCGAGGTGGGCTGAAATGAAATACAATGTAGTATACGTTTGGACTCGACAATCCAAACCGTCCCACACCAAGTTTCACTTTATTATGAGTTTTGCTACACAACCTCCACCATACTTTATACTCAACATTTTTTTAAATTTTTAAATATATTTTTAATTTTTTTTGAGTTTATTCTTTTTAAACTATTTTAAATTTTCTATTCACTATTTATATAATAAATATTTGATAAAAGAAAAAAAATTAAAAAAAAATGTGGTGTATAGAGTGTGGGTGAATAGTAGGAGGTTGTGAAGATTTTTTGCTTCACTATATGGTTTCATCACATCTGTATTTTATCCGTGAATCTAAATCGTGCAATTAAAAGTAAAATTTTTATTTTTATTTTAAATTTATTTAATTTTTTAAAAAGATTACACAAAATTAAAATTTGTATAAATTATTTATAAGTTTTGAAAAAATCAATAATTATGCCACTTTAGGTGAGACCAGCTCGAATCAATCATTTATTTTTATAGATGAAATGAGTTGAGTTTAAATTAAAATAAAAAGTTGAATAAAATATTATTAGATTTTTAATATTATTTTGTTTTAAAATATGAAAAATATGGATTGTTTATTTTATTTTGAATAGTAATTTGAAAAAATTATAATAATTAAATGAGATGAGATAAAATGAGTTGAGAAGTTTCATAAAAACAAACGAGAATCAGATCGTGCCACCTCCCTCGTCTTGTTAAAGAAATTATCAATTAAAATGATATTCAAACAATTAAAATTAGTACCTATTCTTAACTTAAAATATTTATTTATAAATTATATATTCTTTTAAATTTTAACTCCAACTATGTCATTTATTAGAAAATTTTAAAAACTAAATAATTAAATAATAATCTTAATAGTTTTTTTTATTGACATTGGGTGTCTAAGAACAGCGTCCCGACTAATCTCGATAGTGCACAAGCTCTCTTGAGGGGTTTTCTACAGTTGCTCCTCAGGTAATTCAAGGGAAAAGTCCACCAGTCCGATTGCCCCTAGAGATTATTTGTATCCAAAGAAATTTGAACCTTATACCTGAAGGAGCAACCCCACACAAAATTTACCACTTGAGCCAACCCCAAGAGGAATATTAATAGTTTTGCTCTCGAATTACAAAATGAGCTAGAATGTGAAGATATAATTTATCTTGAAGTTCCAACTCAAGCAAAATAATAATACCTATGAAATAATCTTGCTTTGGAACTATTTTCTTCTCCTACATTAAGATTTTATTTTATTTTTATAGTTTATTGGATGATAAAATACTTTAATATTAATTACATCATAAAACAAAAGATGATTTTTCATTGTAATTGTGCACACAAAGGTTGAGATCTCTCCCCTCCACTCATGACTACCAAGCAGTTGTAGGGGAGAGATTAGGGATGATGGAAGTAAAATACGGAGATGAGTATTGCTACACAACAGCCTTTATAACGCACTCCCTCAATTTTTCTTTTTCTTTTTTTGCTAGGACACCATCCACATCTATCTTCCCTCAAAATCTGATCCCTCTCTCTTTCTCTCTCTCTCTCTCCAAGTTTTGGGTTGGCTTCATTTTCACTTTGTTTTTTTCATAGAATTTTCTACAAGCAAAGACACAAAAACATGTGAAGGAAGAGAGAATCCTAGGCCGGTTTGAGTGTTTTTATATTTAATTCATAAATCCGGTTTGCCACATTAGGTGTGTGGTGTAGAATATATGAACCGACTGATGAAAATATTTTTTCATAAATTTTATGTAAACATTTTTTAAAGAGAAATTATATTTGTAGTTATGAGGTGTGCAAACATTGCACACAATTATTTTTTTTAATGTGTGCCTTTACCACTTAAGCAAACCCAAAGAGGTTAAATAATAATATTAATAGTTTTGCTCTCAAATTACAAAATGAGCTAGAATGTGAAGATATAATTTATCTAGAAGTTCCAACTCAAGCAAAATAATAATACATATGAAATAATCTTGCTTTGGATCTATTTTCTTCTCGTACCTTAAGATTTTATTTTATTTTTATAGTTTATTGGATCATAAAATACTTTAATATTAATTATATTATAAAACAAAAGACATAAAAGCTTCCCAGCAGTCCATCTAAAAAATCCACAAAAATAGCCCTCTATTCAGTTAACTCCACATAAGCAAATACACTATAAGAGAAATGCAATCCACCACAGAGAATCACGGTTGCATGCGAGCCCTTTTGCCTTCTCATTTGCACCACCCGCCCGTCTCTGCCCCTCTCTTCCTCACTGCATCCCTTTGCACTGCCCTCAGTTCGAAGCCGACGCTGACACTATCTTCCTCGCACCACTCGTCTTTGGCCCTCCTTTCCATATTGTCATACTCCCTTTACGCAGCAGCTACCCTCATCCACACTGCAACGAATGAGTTGAAATCCTTGGGACCCTAACCACATACATTTTTCAACCCATAAATTATTACATGCAACAACCATACCTCCTCTAGCTTTCTAAGCTATCCCCAACATCTGCTTCTTGGAGCTGCAGTGGCAAATTGCATGTGAGAGTGAGTGAGCGAGTGAGAGAGAGAGTTGTCATCTTTAGAACAATGTTAGCAAAATAAAGAAAGTGCAGTCAATCAACCAATTAAAAACACAAGGTAACATTTTGAAACAATTGCACTAATCAATATGTAGTAGAGCGCCATCTCATATTGAAGGAATAAATACACCCAACTTTTACTGAGCAGGCACGGTAGGTGATATGCTTTTCTTTAATTCCCTCGTATGGAATAGACAACAGAGCTTCCATCCCACCTATTCGACAGGAGACATAAGCATCAATATTCATGCCCTTCTAATAAATGTAAACGAAATGAACCCTCACCCACTGTACAATTACTCATAATGAATATACAACAATTTTGTCAAAATTTCTCTGTCCAAACCAGAGCCTGCCCAAATCTGAAGTCATTATGAGCTCTTTTTCAAATGTCTCAACATGCTGCTAAGAAATATATCAAGCGAGTCCAAATTTCACGGGCTGAGCTTGGACAAATGGGGGTTCCTTCTGGTGTGATTCGTGGGGGAGTTCCTTCGGGTTGAGCTTTGACCAAGGGGAGTTCCTTTGCGTGCGATTTGTGGGCTGAAATCAACTTTGAGGAGGTGCGAGGAGTAAGGGGCTGGAAATCACGCAAAAGGATTTGGATTTCCCTTTTCTAGTGTAGTGCTACTTCAAGATTGGTAGGTTTTTATTAGATTAAAGCAACCTGACTGGTTGTAAGGATTTCCCAACAAAAGATGATCTTTCATTGTAATTGTGCACACAAAGGTTGAGATCTCTCCCCTCCACTCGTGACTACCAAGCGGTTGCAGGGGAGAGGCTAAGGATGACGGAAGTAAAAGATGGAGATGCATACTGCTACACAATAGCCTTTACACCGCACTCCCTCAATTTTTCTTTTTTTGCTAGGACTCCATCCACGTATATCTCTCCTCGAAATCTGATCTCCACTCTCATAATTTCTCTCTCTCTCTCTCTCTCTCTCTCTCTCTCTCTATCTCAACCTTTTCTCTCCAAGTTTTGGGTTGGCTTCATTTTGACTTTATTTTTTTCGTAGAATTTTCTACAAGCAAAGACACAAAAACATGTGAAGGAAGAGAGAATTTGAGGCCAGTTTGAGTGTTTGTATATTTAATTCATGAATCCGGTTTGCCACATTAGGTGTGTGGTGTAGAATATATGAACCAACTGATGAGAAAATTTTTTCATAAATTTTATGCAAGCCTTTTTTAAAGAGAAATTATATTTATAGTTATAATGTGTGCAAACGTTGTACACATTTAAAAAAAGAAAGAAAGAAAGTAAATATGGATACAATCATGAGTTTTGTAAACGTCGCATACTTTTTTTTTAAAAATAGTGAGATCCATCCTTAACAAATTATTTTTTTCATGTAAATATTATATTTACTCATTTTCTCAAAAAAAAAAAATAAGTATACCTCTTATGATTGTAAATATAATTTACCTTTATAAATTAACAAATAAAAGACTTGCTGTAATAAAAAGTACATATTTTTTTTTTCATAAACGCTACTTGTAAAGAATCTTATTGGCCCATAAAAGCGGGGAGTTATTTACTAGTGTATCTCCATTCTAGAGCTCGAGGCCAATGGCGTATTCCCGGATCCATGAATGGAAAGGTCCTGGTCTGAACTGGACCCATGAAAGAGAGATGGGCCATGGCCACCGCATCTGGCTAGGGTAGGGTATGCATTTTATATTTCTTTTGCCTTCTTAAAATATGTTGGTACGTCTTAAAAATTTATTTATATTTTCATAAATCTGATGCATGTTTTTTAATGTTAATAATTAAATTAAAAACATATCAAATGTTATCGTGAATATGTCTGAATGATGATTACAATTTATGCCTAAATTTTGACGGACCGTATCAACACGCAAGCTATTATCGTGGGTCATTTAAGTGTATTGTTGAACTTCGACCATCCAATAAATTGAATTAAAACTAATCAATGAATATGATTATATAGGGAGGAATTAAATTATTTGTATAATTTGTATAGAAATAATAAATAAACTTCAAATAGATAAATGTTATGCATAAATCACTATTAACTTTTATGCTCCATACCTATAATTTTTTTGTAAGGGTGTTTTTTATAAGGTGTAGGATGGTGAGTAATGGCCGATAAGAAGAATTTTTTCTTTAATGTGACAACTTTTAAGAAAGTTTTCCCTGTTAAGATTAGAATAACATTGATCGAGTGAACATTGTCAGAGGAATAGGTCGAAAATTTTGAAATAAGTATACTTAACTCCATAGTAGTCCCCGTTTATCAGAAAAATTCGTGGATAAAGCATATACATGAATGCAAAAAGAATGCAAAAAGAATGCGTAGATGAACTGTCATTATCACTATTCATTTATCATAGGTTATACTTAGATGTAAATACACTTTTCCCCCCTGCTTAAGACATGGATAGCCAAATTATTGTCACACCATAGCCAGATTCCAAGAAGAGAGGAGTTAAAGATAAGCCCAAGAATATATATATATATATATATATATATATATATATATATATATATATATATATATATATATATATATATATATACCTTTCTTTTCTTATATGTCATTACTAGACAGTAGCGTCTTGGAATATCAATGTTGTAATGTAAAAGATAAGAATCTGATGGATAATAGCTGCTTTCAAATTGCAATTCTCAGTCAAATTTCGAGCATTATAATTGTGATTTGTTTAAATTACTCAATCAAAAGGGTTACTATTCAACGAGACTTTTTGTGGGCAAAATACTTTAGTCACTGATAGATTATACAAAAGTAATGCTATAAATTGACGTGATTTAATGTGATTTATCGTATTATAAAATTATTTTTATTATAAAATAAATTTAATAGATCAAATAAAATTACGTCAGTTTATAAGATTGCTTTTGTATAATCTCTTCACGACTATAATAAGCATCTCACAATTTCGATGAAATTTGAATCATATAAGTTTGTGCCCTTTTTCACAAATTATGTTCATTTCTTCTACTTGAGATTATTGACTTGGTTGTTTGCTAGTCTACTGCAGAAAAAATGACGACAACAGAAACAGAAACAGAAACCATCAGATAGAGATTGAAAGAGAGAAACTAATAATAATGGCGAAACTTATTTAATCTGTTTGGCAGAAATTTCGAAACTTGCATTCAACATGATATCATTTTTGAAGTTGCCTTTGTCGGTATCCCAAATTTTCAGAATTCATTTTCATGGCATTAGTTTTTCCCATGTAACTAAATATTATAGCTCAAAACAGAACAAGGAAATAGAAAGACAAATATCCCATTTTGATCTCATATTTTATGGTGATGTTGAAGCCAATTTTTTCCCTTTTTAAGAAGGATGAACCTTTTTGGATGAAAGTCCCTTCCAAGCTGATTTCATGGAAGCAGTTGCAGAATTCAGTGCGGCCTCCATATACCTTTTGGAAGCAACAGTTGCAGCCTTTTCCATCAAGTTCCCCATCTTTCTCGCATTCTCGCCAGTTTCCACCAAGCTTTTCAGCTCAGCCTTTGACCTGCTTTCGAGTTCCGCCTCGAAGCGTCTAAACTCGTCCATGGCGCTCTCCAAAACCGAGTCAAGGTAGTCCTCGGCTTGTTGCAACTCGGTCTCGGCCTCTTCAACTTCCTTTTGATGTTCTTGTTCCATGGCTGCCCATGAGTTGTATGCTTCGATCTCGAAGAGCTTCATGAGGTCTTCAATGCTGGATGGATCAAAGCTCTTGTCTTGCAAGGCTTGATCTGAGAGGAGGGTGAAATGGTAGAGGAGAGCTTCCATCTTTCTTGTGGATGTGAATTGTGCAGATCTAGCTTCGATGATGAAAAAGCTGGGTGGTAGGCAAATCATATAAAGCATGGGTATTTTTGGTCCTTGAAAAAGTATGCCAGCCATAAGGCACCGATTGGGAGGTATCACATTTCATCTTATTATTATTATATTTTTAAATTTTTATATAAAATATAATAAATAATTTAAAATTTTTAATTATTAAAATAATAATATTATTATTAAAAAAATAATATTTTAACAATATTTTATTTAATTTATCTAAAACTAATGAGAAATACAATGATTGATATTAAATTTGAGAAAAAATTAAATAGATATGATATTTACATAAAAAAATGAAATTTTTAATAATAAATTTCGTTACCTTTTAAAAAAAAATGCATGATACTTACTCAATTCATAAATATATCTAGAATTATTAAATGCGCCGTTGGAATTCTCCTCTAAACTCTCCTTTAATTCGGTGGAAAAACGAAAAAGGAATAAACATCTTATACGAGTCGTTTTGGGGGCATGAGGCATTGAGGATGCCTCCGGGGATTAAGGTCTCGTTTGTTTTTGGAAAACATTTCATCTTAATTTTATTATTATATTTTTTTAAATTTTAATATAAAATAAAATAAATAATTCAACTTTTTCAAATTTATCTCATCTTATCTCACTTAATTATTATAAATTTTCCAACTTTCAATATAAAATAAAATAAAAAATTTAATTTTTTCAAATTTAAAAATAAAAATAATATTAAAATATATATTTTAATAATACTTTATTTTATTTTATAATTTTAATTTTAATTTATTTTATTTTATTTCATCTCATCTTAAAAAACAAACGAGGCATATGAGGAGGACAGCTTTTTCTCCCTACGTTATCATCTCATTCAATTTGGGGTCCATTGTTAACTGTAGTCCTTTTGAAATTTGGAGAGAGAGAAACCTTTTGGAGAGCCGGAGAGGTGATACCATCTTTCCCCTTCAAAAATAGTAGGCACCCGCAACTTGAACTCACATGAAAAAATTTACTTTTTCAAAATAAGCTTTCTTTTAATAAATAAATAAATAATAATTTATGTACAATGTAAGATTATATATAACATTACTAAAAATGATAAATAATTCATATATAAGAATATCATGTTTTTAATCTTAACAAGTTTTTTTTTTCTTAGCAAAATAAAAGACGGGGCAACCAGCGTTGAATGATCTATTCTTGCATGAGGCTCATTATGAATAAGAAAAGTCCAATATGCAAGGCCAAAGAAGCCAGAGAATCTAAGGCCCAATAAAATCATATACTCACGTGCGTCGAGGTACGAGGAGATGAGGATAACCATGCAAATACGCAATATGTTCAGTTGGGATCTCATGCAGATACGTGACCAGTTCAACCGATAAACTCGGCACCAGATAAACATTATATCAAATCCTATATATACCAGGTAACTCTTAAAAACAAGAGAGATTACTTTGGCTTACTTGCTGAAATCATTTGAAAACTCTTATTGAGTTAAGCATCGGAGTTTTCCTAGGCGTACAACGCCGACCATACTTTAATCCTTGTGCAGGTTAGCGGTTGCAAATGGGAAGTGAATCACGTCCTTTACAAGCATAATAAGCCTCCTTGGACGTGATCATAGGAGATTCTCCCCGCTGTATAATGTTCAGTTTAAGTCATAACTACACTCCAAGGACGAGTCCATTACCACAACACTCCCAAAGTATCTAGCTAGTTCGAAACCATCCATATGGCCCAAAAGTCAAGTTTTACTATCAGTCTATTACAAGTGATTTCAACTTACGTTTTTACTCAAACTCAAACTATGAAATACCGGCTCGTACTAACTAGACTATCACCTTGATAATTTTTAACAAGTTGATTATGAAGAGTTGAGACCATGTCCATTTGTCATTTTGACTTTTTATCATATATATAAAATGAAAAGAGAAGAGCTACAATAATAAATATATTTCATAAAAATAAATTCATAAATTAATGTACATTCATGTGATAGATTAGATTCATTTTATAATAAAATTAATTTTACATTCTGATGTATCACGTGAAGTCACATAAATTTTTGAGTTTACTTTTGTAAAATTAGTTTGTGATGATTAAAGCATTTATTGCCTCAAACAAATACATTTTGATTACGGCTTCGTTTGGATACAGAAAGACTCTCAACTCATCTTATCTCATCATTACAATTTTTTCAAATTCTTATATAAAATATAATAAATAATTCATTTTTTTTTCAAATCTCAAAACACTAATAATATTATAAAATAATATTTTAATAATATTTTATTCAACTCATCTAAAATTATTTCATCTTATCTTATATCATTTCACTATACAAATGAGCCTGTTATTTTTATCAAAATTTTTCTGTCAATATTGTACACCATTTTTGTTTGTTTGTTTTAAAAAACACATTATTAATTTTTTTTATTTATCTCAATAGTCATAATTTAAATTATAGTGTAAAATGTTACAATTCTAATAACTTAAAAGAACAATATAATTTTGGATAGTACCATTCGAGGGGAGCTGCAACCCAAAAGTTGTTCAGTTCTTTTTCCTCAGCCCAAAGGGTTGGTTTGGATTTCCAACTGATTTTAATTTATCATTACAATTTTTTTAAATTTTAATATAAAATATAATAAATAATTTAATTTTTTCAAATTTAAAAATAATTTAATATTAAAAAATAATATTCTAACAATATTTTATCATCTCAACTTAACTAATCTCAACTCACTTCAACATCCAAACCCAGCCTAAACCTGATCAAAACAGAGTAAGCCCAAAAATTTGAAATACAGGAAAAATATTTCTTCAAGAAAACACTGCGACCTGAGAAAAACGAAATTCTGAAATTTCCATACGCCAGAGAGAATTTTAGGAAAAGGGAAGCATTCTAGAAAGAGTGTGCGCTAAGATGCGCGGGGAGGTGGTGTTGTCGTTGCTAGTCCTATGTTTCCTCGCAAGCGATGTCGTACGGAAGGGCCAGGCGATTTGGCTGACCGTACCGACCGCCACTACCAAGTGCGTTTCCGAGGAAATCCAGAACAATGTCGTCGTTTTGGGAGACTACGTTGTCATCTCCGACGATCCCTCCCATCCCATCCCCACCATCTCCGCCAAGGTCAGATTTCACTCCTGCCTTCATTTTTCCTCGGTTCAATCATGACCGAGTACGGGTCAATTAGGGTTACGGTTAGAACGTTTCGTGCATGTCATTCCTTCGTTTGGCTGCTAAGAAAAGTGAGGAAAACAATTTTAGAATCTCCAAAGTCTGATCTCTAACAGTTACTTTGATCCTAAGAAGGGAGATTTTTTAATTTTGTGTATGTAAATTTAACGGAAACATATTGGAGTCGTGACTCTTATATTTTGTTTAATTTTCCGCTAACTTTTCAGCATTAGCTAGACCCTAGTTGTAGTTTTTTAATTATCGTTTCAAACTTCTATTGCCACTAGTTGATAACTCATTGTGGAAGCGAGGATAATACATTATAAGTTAATGTAAATCAGCATGTAATTTAGGCGTGTCGAATTTTTCTTCATTAAGATGTTTCATTTCTTGAACGATCACATCTCCGGAGTGGTCATCTAAATTATTTTCTGCATCTCTTATTTAACTTTTTAGGACTTTTTCATCAAAGAATAGGACTTGCATCTGATAAATTAGATCAATGTTATGCTATTACCTGCGATTTTTAGCATTCTATGATGGCTTTCCACAAACTGATGGCGCAAGATTCACAATCATGGAAACTCTTTTTTTTTTTTAATTGGGTAATCAGTTTCCAGTGTCACATACTTTTATAACACGACTTTGTATAGGTTGAAAATGCCATGACATCAAATGCAAAATTTATTTTGGTCAAATTTATTATGATTAGATACATTTTCGATTAAGTTCACAATTGAAGTTTGTTTTCGAGGATTTCCAGAGGACAATTAATGACTTGAAGTTATCTTTTTTAAAACCTCATTCTTTTTTTTTTTTTGGGGGGGGGGGTGTGTTCGTTGATTTTAATTGCTACTTTCGGTTGTAAACTCTAGTTAGGTACTTCTCATGTATACATCCTATGTACTTGGGCTATACCTTCTTTTCTTATGAATAAAACTTCTTGATTAACTCATATAGACATAACTTGTCCGAGAATCATTTTCAAGTGTCTCTCTTGGTGCTCTTATGCCAAGGATTTGTCCACCTCCCTTCTAAAACTAGAAGAATGCGATATTTGGTTATCGTGGTCAGAAAACTTAAACGTAAGGATATATGCAAGAGTTGGGATTCTGTCGACTCTTTTCCAACTTGCAACCCAAGGCATGTTGGAATTCAGTTAGTTCTATTGCCACTTGAGCCTGCATGCCTGGTGATCTGAGATTAGAATAGGTGATCTGAGATTGGAATGGCCCTAGGAGGATGTTAAGCACATTTAAATTTAATTTCCAAGCGGCGGAATTGCTCAATAAGACAATCTGCCCCCTCTTTGGGGGACTTCTGATACAAAAAGCTCTCTGAGACAGATTATGTCTCTGGGAACTTTCTGATTGTTTATATTCTTGTTGATACTTTTCCTCAGCGAAAGATGAGTGAAATATTCTTTGGCAAAAGGTGCATCACTAAAATAATCTGGGAATTAGCCAGCATTATTACATGGAGTTTTGAGGAGGGATTTATTGAGCAAACTTCTGTTGTATCTGAGCTATAAATTTCTCTCGTATAGGATTCTCCTTTTTAATCTAGACAAAAAGGCATTGCAACTAAGTATTGTTTTTATTTACGTCAATTGGTTGCTACTTAATGATATTTAATGGCACCTTAGGTGACATCTCCATATGGAAATAATCTTCATCATAAGGAGAATGCGACACATGGACAGTTTGCTTTCACAACTCATGAGGCTGGCAACTATCTGGTGTGTTTTTGGGTAGATGGTTCTAAACCAGGAGGTGGAGATGTTAGTGTAAACCTTGACTGGAGAACTGGAATTGCGGCAAAAGATTGGGAATCAGTTGCAAAAAAGGAGAAGATTGAGGTGAGCTCTTTCTTAGTAGTTTCCTTCAGGTTCTCGTTCTACCTAACAAAAAAAGAAAAAGTTTCTTTAAGGTTCTCTTTGCTGACCTCAAATAATGAATTAAGTGCTTTTTTGTTTCTAAAGGTTATTGTAACTGTGTCTGAAACCATAGTCATAATTGACAGTGCCTTAAAAGCTGCAGAAGATAGTTGATTACTTGTGAGTTAGAATGCAACCTTTTTTGTACATAGTTTTAATAGTAGTTGCTGAGGGCTGAATCTAATGGAAATAACTTGGAGGTTGATTTATAAGCTTATAAAATCTCTACTTTCAACTTGTACTCAAAAGTCTCAACAAGTTAGAAAAAGAATGGGAGAATATATTATAATATTAATCTTTTCTTTTCAAACCACAATAATTTTTTTAAGAGTAAAATTAACTTTATTGAAGAGGATGAAATAGGGCACAAATACATAGGGAGTATACAAAAGAAAACACCTAATTACAGACCCAATGCTTTAACATTACTTTGTATGTTTTGGGAACTTCTGAAATGTGCTAAAGATTGTCCTAAATGAGATTGGAATATGTAACTTCTTATCTGATATACGGACAAGATGGGAATGTAGCAATAACAATTACAATGAGTGCATGGGAAAAAAAATTGGGCCTATGGAGGGGGTGATATTTGCATAGGTTTGAGGTTCAACTCTTTTCCGATCAAAAAAGAAAAATAAAAAATAAAGAAATAGTGAAAAGGAGAGAGGTTGTAGCCTTTAGTATGAAAAGAAGGATATAAACTTGGAAGAGGATATCAGAATCCAAAATGTTTCTCATACTTTCCTGCATAGAATGTTCTTTTTCACTCGTCTCGATTCCTGATTTTTATCTCCCTGCATTGCCCCCATTTGTAGGGTGTTGAGCTTGAGCTGAGGAAACTCGAGGGAGCAGTGGAGGCAATTCATGAAAATTTACTCTATCTTAAGGGCAGGTAATTTTTACATTCATAGTTGGGATGCCTTGAAATTTTAAGCGTGTCAAAAGTTATTCTAATGTACATATCTCTTCTTTTCCGGGATCTACTTCATAGAGAGGCAGAGATGAGGACTGTGAGTGAAAAAACAAATGCCAGGGTGGCGTGGTTTAGTACCATGTCATTGGGTGTCTGCATTGCAGTTTCGGCTCTGCAGTTATGGCACTTGAAGCGGTTCTTTCATAAGAAGAAGCTCATCTAGATTTTGCTAATTTAATTCTGTTTCTGGACGAAAGGAGAGATTCAATAACTTTCCCCCTTTTTTTTTTATCAACATTTTCACTTATAAATTGCAGTAGGATAATTTTGATATCATCACTACTTACTAGTCTCCAGCAGTCCAGCTTTTGATAATTGTTAACAAGGCCCCCAAGCTCCATGAAGAGCTCGCAGCTAATATTTACTCAATTTAGTAGCAGTGTTGATTGCCAAATTGGAACCCACCTTTCAAATTGGAACACTGTGCAATGCATTGCATTAGCAGTGTTCACTTAAATCTTAGAACTCATGAAGGGAGCATTTTGGTTCGTTTTATGAACTGCCAGCAAGAACGTGCCCATGAAAATGAATTTGGGGAAAGAAAGCTTAATTAATATGAAGAATCCAGCGTTTGGTGAATGCATTGCACAGAATTAAGCCAAAAGTTGGTGTGCTCTTCTGATTCAGAAGATGAGAAACGGCAAAGCCATAACCCAAAAGCAGAAGTTAAGAAAACAACGGACGCTATGAATTAAATCATTAAAGAATGAACAAAAGTTCTAATTAGATCAGAAGTCATGAAGTAATCAGAGAGCAAGTTCTTGTCATCTGAGTAAAAATGCATAAATTAGAGAGGAATTGACCCCAACAAACTTTATTCTATTCGAACTATCTTGCGGTTCATGTATGTAAACCTGCAGATCTCATCAAAGAAATCATCTGCACTGCTATGACTGCTCTTCATCTGCAGAATTTTTAGTACCAGCGTCTTCAAATTCTTCCCATACTTCAACAAGGATTCAAGAGTGCTCATTTTCTGCTCAGCATTTAGTGGTGATCGCACCGTAATCACCACCTCCTCCAGACATGGAATTACAAATCCTGAATCCACCTGTAAAATGTAAATACCAATTAAATTTTAAGTCTTGAAACCTCAACCTGACCATAAAAATAACAGCAATTTGGTATTATCAACTCACATATTTCAGGCTGTTCTTCTGGCAAAGAGCAGCAAACATGGCACCGTGGACATCGAACTTCTGCAGTTTGGGGTGACCGTTAAAAAATTCAACGAAGTCAATCTCTGGAAAGGGTTGAAGGGCCTCAAAATCCCCAGTGAATTCGACCTTCATGTAGAGATGCTTCACCTCGCTTGCCCATTTAAGCATATTGCCTATGGCTTCCCAACACCACTGGACTCCCCTGATGGACAAGAACTCAAGAGCCTCAAGCTTTCCGAAGTCCACCATGTAGACTCTCCCTATAGGTATTTACCAGAACAAAAACGTCAGTAACAGTCATGACCCAAATCACCAAACTTTAATTATGGGCTAAAATTGAAATGAAAAAACTGAGTTGTCCGTATTAGAGACGTCTGCAAAATAGTTACCCGCATTATTTGCAATTGAAAGATTCTTCAAGTGGTTTGTCTCACGAACCTTGATCCAACTACAACCTTGAACCTCAAGAACTTCAATTTTGGGGGATGTGAGAGAAAGCGAGCAGTTACCCACGCCATAAAAATCCAGCTTACACTGCCGCAAATGTGGCAAGTCAATCGAAACCAACCTAACCCCTTCACAACCAAGCAGCAACAAGTTGGTCAGATTGGGACATGCATGAATTGCATCAGTTAATGCAGGATCCTCCATTCTTGCCCCAACAATTTCAAGGTTCCAAAGGTTTTGGAAAACATCCCACTTGGGAGAATGGGCCATTAACACTCCCCAAAGTTTTAGTGATTCCAAATTCTTTGCAGCACCAATGCAACTCAATTTTGAAGGGCTCTCATTACAGGTAGGATGTTCAATAAGGTTATCCATTCGAAGCTCAAGATGCCGGAGGGACGGACCCATGAGGGAAAGCCACGAAGCAAGGCCAGCACCTGAAAATGGGCTATACACGACAAGCTCCTCTAGTTGAACAATTGATGATATCATCTTCCAAACAATGTTGTCAGGCTTGTCCGTGCCAGTATGATTGTCAAAAGAGTTCCGCGGGAAGTAAAGGCTACGAATATAAGGCATTGAGTCTTTCCACCGCTTAGATACAGAGTTGCAAGCTACCACATCCCTGGCATTGTTGATATGCGATAAGATTTGTTGAACAATGGCATCCGGGAG
This sequence comes from Cyclocarya paliurus, assembly GCA_029856935.1. NCBI lineage: Eukaryota > Viridiplantae > Streptophyta > Magnoliopsida > Fagales > Juglandaceae > Cyclocarya > Cyclocarya paliurus. The sequence goes on along the minus strand of CM056957.1, from coordinate 2,690,710 downwards.
AGAATCCATTCACTGAGAATTCAAATCAAACAGGTTAGTGTCGATTACCAAAATAAACGGGCTAATATAGACATGGCCACAAAGACGATTATTGAAATCAAATCCAAAATAAACTTGGATTTGAGGGCAGTTTCTAATTGGGTTGTTTGTTCTGGGAATCCTGAGATACAACGAAAGGAAAACTAAAATGTAATCTCTAGACTTGTCAATGTTGGGGACCAGTGTAACTAAAATTTCACTTGACCGAGCCTTATATGCGTTAGTTAAGATAGGAATTCAATCCTATCAAGGCCAATTTTTTTTAGACAATTTAAGGCTCCAAGCCACATTTTCATTTCATTTTTTCTTCAAGATTCTAGGCAGCGAAACGGATTTTCTTTGACAAAATGTAACAAACATGTTTCAAACTAATAGAATAAATCAAATGCTATACATATCTTATAAGTATAATGAAAAAGGAAAACCAGAAAATTAGCCGAACTAAATTTGAGAAACCCAAATGAGAAAGATGAGCATTTTAGCCAAAACCCATAGGGGAAATTAGTTTTGCACGAATACTTAAGATCCTTTCAGCCTGAACCGAGATGGAATACACAGTATGTAACCAAATTGAAATGTTACAAAGAAAGATGCACTAAATTTAAGAAGATGACACACACACACAAACAAAAACAAAAAGTGAAACCCCGGTGCCAAAAGGTGAGGAAGAATATCGAAAAGAGGGACAAAATGGCTTACAGTTGCAAAATTGAATGTGGGCTTGGAGGAATAACCTGGCTTTGAAAGAACAGAAGCTGGAGAGAGAGGGAGAGAGATAGAGTATTTAAAGATCTGAGCTTGAAGGAGCGCGTTTATGGAGGGTTTGGGGGTTTATTTCAAAATTTAAAAGAAGTGGGAAGAAGGCTCAGAGCGACTCTTATGTGGCTGGCCGCAACCCTCCCATGTAAAAGGGGCGAACTGGCCAGTGGCCCGCTTCATTTTTCAAAACTTTTTGAATTTTCAGACCGTTCAAACAGCTCCAAAATATTTATCTCGGTAAAAAGGAAATTATTAGACGTATTCCCTTGATAGATTACGCCCCTTTTGGATGTTATGACCTTGTGAAGTAGTTTTGAATAAAAATTTAAAATTAAATAAAATATTATTAAAATATTATTTTTTAATATTATTATTATTTTAAAATTTTAAAAAATTAAATTATTTATTATAATTTGTGTGAGAATTTATAAAAATTATAATAATGAGATTATATGAAATGAAACTATTTCTATATCAGACGAGTCATAAAGTATAAATAGTATATCTTATATTTTTTATAGGACAAATCCAATTATTGCTTATCTTCAAATTTTATGCTCCAATCTAGAAAAAATAATTTGGTCTCGTTTATTTTCAGAGATGTAATGAATTAAAATTAAAATTAAAAAGTAAAATAAAATATTATTAGAATATATTTTTTAATATTATTTTTATTTTGAGATTTAAAAAAATTAGATTGTTTATTTTATTTTGTATTGAAATTTGGGAAAGTTATAATGATTATGTGAGATAAGATGAGATGAATTTAAAAAAGTTGAATTGTTTATTTTATTTTGTATTGGAATTTGGAAAAATGTAATGATGAAATTGAGATGAGATGAGATATTTTCCGAAAGCAAAGGCTCCGTTTGGATTAAGATATGAGATGAGCTGAGATGATATGCTAGTTTTAGATGATTTTAATAAAATATTGTTAAAATATTATTGTTTAATATTATTATTATTTTGAAACTTGAAAAAAATAAATTATTTATTATATTTTGTATAAAAATTTTAAAAAAATTATTATAATGAGATGAGATGAATTGAGATCGCTTCTCAAATGAGATCTTAATATTTAATTTTTGAAAAATGATTTATATCCGCTCCAATTCTTAAAAAAAATGAGACTCATTATAAAAATGAAATTATATTTAGGGTGAGTTTGAATGTTGAGTTGAGTTGAGTTGAATTGAGTTGAGATGATAAAATATTATTAGAATATTATTTTTTAATATTAAAGTTGTTTTGGAATTTGAAAAAGTTGAATTATTTATTATATTTTGTATTGAGATTTGAAAAGGTTGTAATGATGAGTTGAGTTAAGTTGAGTTGGGTTGAGGATCCAAACGCAGCCTTACTTATTTATCTTTATACTAGTTCTCCTAGTAGATTCTATTCATGGGTAATCTCAATACACCATTTATAAATTGGATTATTCTTATTGTTTGTGTAGTTAAATAATAAAATCACAATCTTTCTTTAAAATTAGAATTCAAAATCAAGTATTTAGGATGGTAGACAATGAATAGGATCTCTCTCTCTCTTTGTTTTAATGATGAATAGGAATTCATAGGTGATTTATTGGATAACGATCATTAGTATCTTGCACCTACGAAGGAAAATGATAAAAGATACAACGATCTTTTATAATTATTTTGTACCTTTATTTAAGTAGAGGTCATTTTAGTAAAACGTAGATGTAAATGTATCATTATTTTAATATGAAAAATCATATGTAAAAATAATTGTGTTTACTACTTGTCTTTTTAGGTCCTGTTTAGATACAATAAATATTTCATCTCATCACATTTCATCTCATCATTACAGTTTTCTTAAATTCTCATACAAAATATAATAAGAATTCAATTTTTTCAAATCATAAAACAATAATAATATTAAAAAAATAATATTATAATAATATTTTATTCAACTTTCATCTCATTTCATATCAATTTACTATCCAAACGACACCTAAATAACACATTTTTTATTTTGAAAGTAGACCCATTTTTTTTATAGTCCTCTATCTATCCCACGAGTCATGATCTTTACTCCTCTTACATCCCACATTAAATTATTATGATTGCATCTCTACATAACTTAGGAGGCTACTAGAATCTCCTAAGATAATTATACATTGTAAAATCAAGATTTTAAAAGAAATGTTCTAAGAAATTGTAGAAAGAGAATATATATATTTTTTGTAAGTTCACTTTTTCCACATATCACCAAAACTGATATAAGTAAAACCCTCATTTAACAAGTCTTCCGATTGGATGATTAATTAACTTCCCTTATGAGTTAATTAGTGACTTCCTCACCTATGCGAACACTACATGAATCATGGAATACCATTTTACTAACATATCCATATATTTATTTTTAACTCTCCGAAATAAAACTTTATTTCCAAAATTCTTGCAACATTCTCTAACTAAAGATAATGACTGAGCCCTAGCTCAGCATTCACAAACTCATTATGAGGTAGAATTAGCTTGAGGTAAATAGCTAAGACAAGTTAGAATGTTAGCTCAAACAATCCCCCAACAAATACAAATAGCATGGAAGTTTGTTAGAAGCCTTCGATTCAATGATTGTTTTATTACCAATAAGGCCATATTGAAACTTTCAAGGTCTTGAAAACCAAGTCCACTTTTGCCAATTAAGTCGAAATTGCAACAAACTTGTCTCAACAATGAAGGGAATTTTTGTAGCCGTAACAAGTCTTTGTCAATGAAATTCCAACTTATTGCAAGGAAGGACACACTGAACAAAAGAAGAATAAATAAAAAAGGGAGGTTTGTTCCCATAAGATGTCACCCACGTTGAGACCCTTGTAGAAAATAATACTTCCCATTTCTTTAATGTTTCCCATTTTGGTCAACTTCATTGATCTCTGTTCAATGAGCGAGCATATAGTTTTTCAAATTCATTGATCTACAGAGTTATCTTAATATTAATTTGTCTGTCATTCCCTTCAATCATTGTCACCATATGTGGTATATGTTAAAGATAAATTCTATTTGTAGTCTTTAACGGGAGAGTCTTATTGATAAATAAGGATAAAAGGAAAAAAATCATTCTAAAAATGATATTATTATAATTTTAATTTTTTTTAAATATAATTCTATGAACTTGCACGAACAGTTCTTAAATGGGGATGCTAATTTTATGTTAAAAGATAAAAAATAAATGATAAAATCGATAAAATTAAACTTTTGAGATAAACGGTGATTTTACATGTATTAGAATAGATGTACTGAGTTCAAACCATGATTATATATCAAATTTAATTAAATATTCCACATTTCAAAGTATCAAGTAATTGGAAAATATGTATAAAAAAATTAGAAAATAAGTAAAAAATAATAAATAATAGACTTTCAATAATTTTGATGGTAAATTAGAAGATAACGCGAGAATATAGTTAAAATGATGTTGATAGAATAGTTATTCTCGTAAATTTGATCGTTCTAAAATATCTCTTATATTTGTTTTAACAAATATTAAGATAATTAATATTTAACTTTCATAAAGGTTTTATATCCTAATCACCGTTACACCGTATCAGAAATTGAGATTAAGGATTCGTTGAGATGAGAAAAAATTAATCGAGATAATTTATAAATAATAATAAAATTATTAATTAAAAGTATGTAAGATGAGATGGTCTCTATCCAAACGGTCCTAAAATAATGTGAAGAAAGTTGAGTTTTGCCGGCCAGATCAATCAACAATCAGATGACGTGGGGGTGCAAGGGTTTACGTGGCGCGTGGGTGGATAGCCCGTGAGAGAGTGCATCACATGGTAGCACAGCTTTTGCGAAGCACTGTTTTATAGTTTTAAGTGACAACGCAGAAATGCCCACCATTAACACTTGTCTCTCACCTTCTTCGTCTTCAACCTTCGAAAGAGACGAAAGAGGGGGTTCCAGATGCCCTGCAGATGGGGAAAAGCGAACTGCAAAACCTGCATCGGCAGCAGAATCACGAGGCTGACAGTAATCAAGATTCTTCGGGCTTTTTCTGTGACGGATGTTCGGTGGCTCTCAACAGAGTTGGAAGGGAACTTAGTTTCAAGTGCTTCTTCGTTTTGATTCTGACCCTATCAGTTTTGGTTTCTGGGATCTTCTGGGTCCTTCCTTTTCATTCAACCAAGTGCGGGTTCGATGCAAAAGATGCAATTAAAGTCGGCGGTATCTCTCTTATCCTCGTGTTTCATCTGTTGTTTGGGTTTTCGAGCGAGCGAGTGCTTGCACGTTGCCTGTTTTCTTGTTTGTAATTAGGGTTTTGGGATGCTTTGAGAAAATAGAGATTGGCTATTTTTAGATTATTGTTCGGTGATTAGGGTTATCTTTTGATTGGAGAAAATGGGTATTTGGTATTTACGAAGTCGTTTTGTACTTTCCTCTTATCCGATTTTTGAATATTTGGTAGTTGCTTGTATTGTCTATAATTTTTTGTTGTCTTTTCCAGCTACAGTTCAGGCATACTTCAGACTAGACAAGCCAGTTACAAAGCTTGTTCCACACATTCGAAGATTAGAATATGATATCTACGGGGAAATTGGTGTTCCTGGCATAAAGGTATAGCTTCAAGCTTCAGATATCAGTTCGCCACTCGTAATGAAACTCAAAAAATTAACTTGATCTAATTCCTCTCAACAGGTGGCTATCATATCCATGCACCAATCTGGTGCATCTAACTGGACTGATGTGGTGTTTGGTGTTCTTTCTGACCCAATAAATGTTCCTTTAAGTCCAGTGTCCCTAAGTTTGTTGAGATCATCTTTAATTGAACTGTTGCTTCAGCACTCCAATCTGACCTTGACGTCATCTATTTTTGGGAAGACAACTATGTTTCAGATTCTGAAGTTTCCACGGGGGTTAACTGTAATCCCAGTGCAATTTTCTTCAATTTGGCAGATCCCGCAGATCCTATTTAATTTTACCCTAAATAATTCGATCTCTGATATACTGGAAGATTTCATCGAGTTCAAGGATCAGTTGAAGATAGGATTGTATCTGAGGTCTTACGAGGTATAACACTCAATCAAGTATCTTTTTGCACATTCAACTTTGGGCATTGATGGTTGACACTTAGGATAGGCTCCACCAATTTCAACGTCAAACCCTCAATATAGTTGTTTCACGTTTTCTTAGAAAATTTGTGCTTCCTAACTGAGGTCCTTTTACAATTCAGTAAAAACTAATGGCAAAACCCTTAAACACTTGATTAAGGAAACAGCCTCTGGGTAGTTGTCATTAAGAAAAAAAATGTGAGCAGCTTATTCTTGGAAATCAGGAAGTATTTAACAGTTTATATGCTTTTAGGTACCACATTATTGTGGTCCTAAATCCCTCCATCGTTCCAGGTGTGAACTGACTACTAAAAACTCATATATACTCAAATCCATCACTGCACACGTAGGGCAACGGATGTTAAAATTTGGTTTCAATTCAGCTGGGTAATCTGGCTTGCCGGGAACCCTTATTCAAGCTTCAGTTATGATAATGGATATTTGGCTTCATTGTTTCTTTCCGTGCAGAGTGTGTATGTCCAGATAACAAATGATGTTGGCTCCACAATAGCTCTGCCAGTTACAGTTCAGGCTTCGGTCATGTCTGATCTTGGGAGTCTTCTGCCGCAGAGATTGAAGCAATTGGCTGAAACTATCACAGGCTCTCCTGCACAAAATCTAGGCCTTGATAACACAGTTTTTGGTAAGGTTAAAAGCATCAGTTTATCTTCCTATCTAAAGGGTACTATTAATGCTACCCCTCCTAGTCCTTCTCCATCTCCATCCCCAGAACCAAGTAATTATCCATCAATTTCGCCATATCCTGCTCTTTCTCCGCTTACCTCTCCAATGTCCTCACCTAACATTAAGCACCGCTCACCTGCACCACCTATGGTAATTGCACATCCTCCTCTTCCTTTCCCATATCAGGGTTTCAGAAATTCTCCAAGCCTCTCACCTTCTCACTATAACCCAACAGTTCCTTCTGCCTTTTCACCTTTGGTGTCAACTCCTAACGCCCCTCCTACGGGTCCCACTTCCCAGTTGTCTCCTGATCTGTCACCTAAACCTGAAGTATCATATGCTCCCAGTCCACGCCAGGACAAGGGAAGTGCTGAAGGCTTGTTGTCACCATCGCTTGCACCATCACCATCATGTAAGTCGTGAGATATTTTTTTTCCTATTTTCACCCAGGATGGTTCTTGAATTAATTTGTGCATATTGCTACCTTATTTACCTGTTTTTTTTTTAAACTTACCCCAAGTTTAGATATTATAAATTTTATGAGACAGTAGGCTTAGAGCTGAATTGATAGCAAGTCACTTTGTTATCTATAAAACTGCATTCAGTATCTCTTCTCTCAATATAGCTAATACAAAACGGTGCATCTAGGGCTGCAAACGAACTGAGTCCAGTCGAATTTGAACAAGGGTACTCAAGCTCAATTAACATGTTTGCTCGTTCGAACTCGAATAAAACTCGAATATTCTTGTTCAAACTCAGCTCGTTAACCATTTGAATTTGACTTGAGCTCGAACTTGAACTCGATTTTTTATTTTGAGATTTCTTAATCTTGTCTTTTGATTAATAAAATTTTTTAATTTTTATAAAAAAAAAACTCAAATCATTTAACTATTCAACTCAAATTATTTTTATAAAAAAATAATACTCAAGATAAATGTAATAAACTAAACTATTTAATACATATAGATAATATAATAAATCAATAGTTATAGTTGTATGATATATTATTATACAAATTATCCTATAATTTCGGGAATATAACATATATATATTAAATAGGGTAAACTATAAATAAATTAATAATATATAATTAAGTATATAAAATATAACGAACATGTAAGATATATAGCACATACATATATAAAACATACTGTGAGCTTCAAAACGAGCTCAAATGAGTCAAGCCGAGTTTGTATGAGTTTTGTTCATGAGTCTAAACTGAGTCGAGTTGAGTTTATACGAGTTTTGCTTGTTTAATATTTGAACCTATATTAGTGTTTACGAACATCTCATTTATTAAATGAACTGAGTTCGTAAGGCAACTAATTAGAGTCTTTGATGTGCTTTTTCAGTAGTGTTTTCAGTGCTGTATGTTGCCGATAGTGAGCTGGAGTTGAGATTCTAGCATTTGCCCCTTTTTTAATAAGGTTCATGCATTCAGATACTCTACATGTGTTTAACATTTAGTTTTATTACTTATAAAAAAAAAAAAAAATGAACCGAGTAGATTCGAGCTGAGCTCGAGTTGTTCACGAGCTGCTCTGTTCATTTGCAGCCCTAGGTGCATCACTTGTTCAAGTGCTTCATGTAGTCAGCTATTGAGATGCTGTATGGAATAATATACTCCAGGGAAAGATCTCTTTACTCACAAATCTTGAACTTGAAGGGCTCTCCACAAACCCCCCCCCCCCCCCTTTCTCCTCTTTCTCTGTGCAGAAAAACCATGTTATTTGTAGCAGTGTTTCTGTTGATTATGCTACTAATAGTATAGTCATATTGTTGCTGCAGAAGAGAAAGTGGGAAAGGAAAAGGAGGGCTGGGGACTCTTTCTTAAAAGCTATTTACCAGAAACCCATAGATAGATTACTGCTGACCCTCTCCTGATCTACAATCAACCAGACTCTTGGATAAAGTAATGGCAACAAGCCAAGTTAGTACAATTTAACTTGTGTGGTTAACCCATTTTAGGTTACATACATGAATAATTTGTTAAGAGAATATGCATCGTTGGAGCTGGATCACGATTTATGTAAACAAACAGGAGGGAATTAAAATAGGTACATATAAAAAGATCAAACTCACACGGACACCGTATATACTGTCTATATAATGGAACTTACATGTAGGTACCATATCTACCGTATGTAAATAGGGGTGTAACCTGAATTTGCACTATTAATGATTGCTACATATAATTAGTGCATGGAAACTCAGGGCACTTAGAGAGAGAAGCTCTCCCTTCTCTCTAGAAACTAGTGTTTGTTATTAGTGAGTCATGGGTCCTTCGCAACTAGTGCTTATTGAATCCAAGACTTTTTGAGATAGTAAGGGATGGAAGGCTTGTTCACATAACAGAGAAAGGTTGGAAGGTGGTGAAAGAGATTAGTCTGGGGCTAGGTACGGTGAGGTGGTTCTTAAAAGCCTTGGAGGATAGCTTGAAGGCTGGGAGGCAGGGGTTCTATTCTGCTTATAGAGATGGTGACAGGGGCTTTGTTGCTCAGCGTAGACTTAATTCTCGAGGCTGTTTCATGGCGTTGATGGAGTTTGGAGGGGGTGGGTATCGAAACTTCTTGTTCATTCCAGAGGACAGGGAAGGAAGGGGGTGGAGGAAGATGGTGGAGGCACTAAAGGTGGCTGGTTGTGCAGGTTCCATGCCTCCGCAACAACCTCCTTCTCGGTCTTACAGGGAGGCATTGCAGCACAGAGATAGTGGAAGGTTTAGTCATCACTCTGACACTTTGGCAGGCTCATGGGGGTAAGCCTGCAAAGGGATGTCCCCGTTCCTGTAGAAGCGCAGAAGGGGATGGGAGAAGGCAGAGGTGCTGTCGGCTTGTATGGGGAAAGTGTGATTCATGCCTTACAAGAAATGAAGAATCAAGTAGATTTGCTACAAGCTAATATAGCTTGGATGATACGGTGCGCAGAGGGGTCTAAAGGGCAGGGAGTGGGCTCGGGCAGGGATACGGGTAGTGGCCCAAATGGGCCTCAGGCTCAGTCTCTGGTTAGTGGGGAAAGGAAGCTGGGGTCAGGCAACTCAGGCTCAGTCTAATGGGCCTCAGGGTGGGAGTATGGGCCAGGGAGGAGAGGCTGATCTGAAGGGGAAGAGTGTGGTAACTGGGCTGGGCCTGGGAAGAAGCCCACATCGGGTTTGGCAGGAGAAGGGCCCGAAATCCAGGACTTCGGGTATTTTGGAGATGCCCGAATCATCCACATCAGGCCCGAGTCTTGGGTCACTTCCGGCACAGACTGAGCCGATGGCTTGCGGCGACTCAGGGGGTGGTCCGACAGTGGTCCCTCAATCGCCGGTAGCGGTGGTGGGAGTTATCGAAGAGGGCGATGAACACGAACTTGTTGTTGATGGTTCTGGAGGAGCTCTGGGAGGGTCGCCTCTTCGTGGGGTGTCTTAGATAGCTGCGGCAAGCCCTGGGTCTCCATTACCTGCGGCTCAGTTGCAGATAAAGTTATGGGGGGAAGAAATGGCTATCGGTTCTGAGGGAACCAATGAAGGGTTGGCTCACGGAGATGAGGAGGAAGGTATGATGATAGTATTTGACCCCTGCAAATTCGCAACAGAGGAGGAGGAGGCTGTAGGAGTGGATCTTACCCCATTAAGTATGGTTCCTCCTAGTGTCTCCTCGGATTGGGTACTGAAAAAAATAGAGGAACTTCAGAGCTGTATGGGGATCTCGTGTGTGGGCTATGAAGACCAGTTTAAGGCTTTGATTATAGCCATTGAGGCAGGACAACATGGTGCTGGGTCAAGAAGAGAGAGGGAATTGAGGAGGTTGATGTCTTCTATAAATTATGATGGAAAGGAAGGGAGTGTGAGTCGTGGAAGAAACAAGGGGAGGGTTAGTACAGTTGTTAAATGAAGCCCAAAATATTGAGTTGGAATGTTAGGGGGCTAAATGAGATTAATAAATGCCTTCGAATAAGAGTTCTATTAAGGCAATGGAAGGTAGACATCATTTGTTTGCAGGAAACAAAGTTGAAGTTTATCAATCGAAATATTATTCGGAGTATTTGGAGCTGCCCATATGCAGGTTGGACCGATTTACCCTCTAATGGGGCCTCGGGTGGTATCTTGGTTATGTGGGACAAAAGGGTGGTAGAGAGTTTTGAGGAGTTTGTGGGGGAATTCTCGGTGGGGTGCTTTTTTAAGAATGTTGATGATGGATTCCTTTGGGCCTTTGCTGGGGTATATGGTCCTAATTTGAATAGTGAAAGGCGGATACTTTGGGACGAGCTTGCAGGGTTATGTTCTTGGTGGGAGGCTCCATGGTGTATTGGAGGGGATTTTAACGTGACAAGATTTGCTAGTGAAAGATCTGGAGAGGGACGTCAAAATCAAGCTATGGTGGATTTCTCGGATTTCATTTTTGAGTCAGGTCTTATGGACATTTCCATGGTGGGAGGTGAGTATACTTGGTCTAATCATCATTCTTGGTCAAGACTGGATAGGTTTCTTATTTCCCCTTCTTGGGAAATACAATATCTAGATGTAAGCCAGAAAAGACTTCCAAGGATATGTTCTGATCATTTTCCTGTAATGCTCGATAGTGGTGGTATTCCAGGGGTAGAAGGCCGTTCAAATTTGAAAATATGTGGTTAAAAAAGGAGGGTTTTGTGGAGTTGGTTAGACAATGGTGGAGTTCCTACTTGTTTGAGAGCAATCCGAGCAATGTGTTGGCTAGGAAGTTGAAAGCTTTGAAGATGGATTTAAAAACATGGAATGAGCAGGTGTTCGGTGATGTAACCTTGCAGAAGAAGAGCTTGATCCAAGAGCTACAAAGCTTGGAGGGTGTAGGACTCGAGAACAATCATAAAGAGCAAGTAGTTTCTGAACTTGAAAGATTGACTCTAATGGAGGAGATTTCATGGAGGCAGAAGTCAAGGGCTCTATGGCTTAGGGAGGGGGATAAATGCACTAAGTTTTTTCACCGAGTGGCTAATGCACATAGAAGGTTTAATTCCATTGAGTCCTTGAATATTGAGGGAGTTACATCCTCTGATCAGGTTGAGATAAAGGATTATGTGGCAGGGCATTTTGAAAACTTGTTGTCAGAACCCCATACATGGAGGCCTACGTTAGATGGCCTGGACTTTGCGGGCATTGATCAAAATAGTATGGTGTGGTTGGAGAGACCATTTGAAGAAGACGAGGTAATTCTAGTAATCAAGAAAATGAATAAAGATAAAGCTTCAGGCCCGGATGGTTTCACTTTGGCTTTTTTTCAGACTTGTTGGGAGGTAGTGAGAGAGGATGTGATGCTGGTTTTTCAGGAATTTTTCACTCATGGCAAATTCGAAAAAAGCTTAAATGCTACTTTTATCGCTCTCGTTCTAAAAAAGGCTGGTGCAATAGAGGTACATGACTTTAGACCGATTAGTCTTGTGGGCAGTGTGTATAAGATAGTGTCAAAGGTCCTTGCTAATAGGATGAGCTCGGTCATGGAAAAGATTATTTCTAAATCCCAAAATGCCTTTGTGAAGGGGAGACAAATCTTAAATTCGGTTCTTATTGCTAATGAATGCCTGGATAGCAGAATCAGATTAGGAGTTCCAGGTCTTCTGTGCAAACTAGATATGGAGAAGGCATATGATCACGTTAATTGGGATTTCTTGATATACATGTTGAGTAGATGTGGTTTTGGGGAAAGATGGAAGATGTGGATAAGGCATTGTGTGTCTACGGCTCGCTTCTCGGTCTTGGTAAATGGTGATCTTGTGGGCTTCTTTAATAGTTCGCAGGGATTACGACAACGTGATCCATTATCACCCCTCTTATTTGTTATAGTAATGGAGGCATTAAGTAGGATGGTGTCGGCAGTAGTAGGGGGAGGATTTTTTTTAGGATTTCCAGTGGGTGCTTCACATAGCACTACCATTATTTCTCACCTTTTGTTTGCAGATGATACCTTGCTGTTTTGTGATGCTAATGTAGGACATATCCAATCTTTGAAGGCCATCCTACTCTGTTTCGAAGCTGTATCTGGGCTGAAAATTAATCTTGCCAAGACGGAGATGGTAGCAGTAGGGGATGTAAGCAATATAAGGGGGTTGGCTAGCATCTTGGGTTGTGCAGTTTCTTCGCTGCCACTGAAATACCTTGGACTTCCGTTGGGGGCTGCTTTCAAAGCTAAGTCTATTTGGGATAGGGTGCTGGAAAAATTTGAGCGCAGGCTGGCCGGATGGAAAAAGCTGTATTTATCAAAAGGGGGGCTGATTACTCTTATTAAAAGTACTTTATCCAATTTTCCTACGTACTATTTATCTTTATTTCCCCTCCCCGCTAGTATTGCTACTAGAATAGAGAAGCTTCAACGTGACTTTCTATGGAGTGGATTAGGAGATGAATTTAAATTTCACTTAGTGGGATGGGACAAGGTTTGCTCCCCTTTGAGGGATGGTGGGTTGGGGGTTCGTAATGTGAGGGCTTTCAACAAGGCATTATTAGGTAAATGGTTGTGGCGCTATAACTATGAGAGGGGAGTTTTATGGAAAGGGTTGATTGACATGAAGTATGGGAGTGAACCGGGGGGTTGGTGCTCTAAAGAGGGTCGGGGGACATATGGAGTGGGTCTATGGAAGTACATTCGGCAAGGATGGTGCTCTTTTGATAGTAACACTCGGTTGTGTTTGGGGGATGGTAGTAGGATCAGCTTTTGGAAGCATAAGTGGGTGGGAGACATGGCCTTGAAGGATGCTTATCCAACAATTTTTAGCATTGCACGAGATAAGGAAGCTATGGTGGCTGACTTGAGGGTACTTCATCAAGGTTCCAAGAGTGGAATGTTAATCTTACTCGGGAGGCTCATGATTGGGAAGTGAATAGCCTGGTGGAATTCTTCAACTTGCTGTATACTACTGCTATTGTGGTCACAACGGAAGATGCGATGGTATGGAGACTCTCTAGGAGAGGGAAATTCACGGTACGTTCTTTTTATGACTCTATTACCATGCAACAAAGGCACAATTTTCCTTGGAGGAATATATGGAGGAGTAAAGTACCCACCAAGGCCGCATTCTTCGCCTGGACAGCAGCTTTAGGGAAGATTTTGACCATTGATAACCTGAGAAGACGTGGTTTAATCATCACGAATTGGTGCTGTTTGTGTAGAGATAGTAATGAAACGGTGGACCATCTACTTCTACATTGTGAGTTTGCTAGAGATATCTGGAATTATTTTTTCAGCAAACTAGGATTCGCATGGGTAATGCCAGGAAGGGTGGTTGAACTACTAGCAAGTTGGAGAGGGATCACTGGGTCTCCACAGATTGTAGCTGTGTGGAAGATGGCCCCTATTTGTATCTTTTGGTGTATTTGGAGCGAACGAAATGAGAGATTCTTTGAGGATCATGAACGTTCCTCGGAGGAGTTTCGTAGTTTCTTCTGGAAGACTTTGTTTTTGTGGGCTATTGCTATAGATTTCAATGGTCACAGCTTCCATGATTTCCTTGTAACTGTTTCTAGTTCCTAAATAGGAGTATGCCTCTGTATACTCCTAGTGTACTTGGCTATGCCTATCTTTCTATTAATGAATTAACTTATTACCGATCAAAAAAAAATGATTGCTACATCTATTTGATAACCTGGGCAAGTTAGATACATGTGTTCTTTATGTGGTGTTGTCGTGGTGATATGGGATTTCAATCACAGCTATAGTGTTGCCTTTGTTGACCTAATTTTTTAAAAAATTATTATTGTACCCTGTGTGTTTTCTTATTTTTAAAGGGCCTTGTATTGGAAGTTACATTCACACGATTTGTGTTCATGCAGCCTTGGCAGCAGTTACTTCATACCAGCAGATCTGGTTATTGGGGTTTTCTGGACTCTGGATCTTTTGTCTCTTTTGTTGGTTGGCTTGATATTTAATTTTCATGACAACCAAAAGATAGTTTCCACGGCATACAGACACAACAGCTTTTAGTGACGTCCTTACACCCAGTTTTGTTTTGGCAAGGGGAGTAGATGCTCCTCTGAAAAGTTTTACAGATTTCCATCCAAGAAACATAAATGTAAGAAGAAGATACATTGCAGGTCAAAGCCAGCAAAGGTGGCAGGCCTTTCATTTATTTTCTAGGTTTCCGATGTTGCAAGAAACAATGGGAATGTTCTTCCCAGGAAAAGACTCCCAACGATAGCATGGCTAGTCGAGAAGAAAAAAAGGTTTGCAGATTTCAAAAAGAACCATCTCCACACTTCATTCGTTGAAGTGTTAAAAAAAAATTCTGGTTCCTTTTGTGCATCTGCAGAAAAACAATATTATCCAGAAATGTGATAAAGCAGGGTTATATACTCGTGAAAAAGTAGGGTAAACTTTTATAAAAATACAGAATGTTGATTTTTGGATGTTTGGTTGCCTGATTCTTCTTATTATTTTTTTTCAATTGCTAAATAAAGGATTAAAGGCCCATTTGAATAATGAGATGAGTTAAGATTAATGAGATTATTAGTTAAAATTAGATGAAATGAGATGTGAAAAGTGGGTTCCTTGGGAGGGTGTAGCAAGTCTTTTAGCAGTAAGAATTTTCATCCCAGGGAAACTAGAAAAGAAGTTGGTTTTAGATTTCTGATCACCTGGCCATTTTGAAGATGCCAAGTTGTACTACGATACGGATGTGCTAAGATGTCATCTTCGTGCACACCTTCAAGGAGACGTGATTTCCTCTCGTGGGGGCGAGTGCCTTTTGTTGGGCAAAAATTTAAGGTGTCTGAAAATCGTTTTCATGTCCTTCCATAAACCAAATCTCTTGTACATCTCTTACAAAAATTAGCTCCCATTTTTACTTTTAGACCCTCAAATTCGAGCAAAAAATCAGAAAAAGATCCCATTCTGAGAACAATATTTTCCAGCATTACATCCGCCTGTGATAGGTCGTGCCATGTAAACCAGATCTCACATATGGCAAAGCTGAGCTCCATGCATCCATACAATTCTCTAAAGAATAGAATACCATGGCTCCCCAACTTTAGTTTACCCTTTTATGATTCCTTTACAAGAGAAAACATCTAACTCCTGACATCTGTATTCCTGACTTTTGCCTAGGTTTCAACGTTTAAAGAAAAGAACCACTACAAAATTTCTCTCAAAATAGTCCAAGGAAAGAACAGAATATATAAGCTGATATGAATATATATCCAGCTAGAAGTACAATAATAGCGATCTCAGTGTAAATAAAGAAGAAACAACCAGCAATGCACCTTTTAACCGAATAATAATATTCCATAAGAGTATCTCATTTCAAGAAATTAGAGAAAGCTCAGTCTAGAAACCAATAGTTTCAGTAAAATCGCCTCCGTTTCTCATTTTTTCTGGATGAGGTAGAATATTGGTGCCCTGTCTGCAAAAACTCTCCGTCCATCCTTCGAAACAGATTCATACTTCCACGCAGGTCCAAGAAGCCAAGATGTGGCAGCCCCACCAAGCAAGCCTCCTAACTGAAGTTGTGAATGATGTATCAAAAGGTGGTACCAGTGTTAAAGGCAGAACAAATAGAGTGTGGGACATCCCTACTCAATAATCAACCAAAACGTGAGGAAAGAATCATAAGCAGCTTCCTATTCTGAGACTCATTAACAAATGAAATTCCACATGTTCCCAGATAAAACAAGACTGTTGTCTACTTAGGATTTAGAAGGATTAAATGGCAAGAATTTCAATGGAAGTTGCCGACTTTGTAGATGAAATATACCATGGAAGCTGAACTTTTGGTGTCAGTTTTTTCCATAACTTCTTCAAAATCAACACAACCAAATTAGTGCACAAGCTTACTTTTAAATATTGCACAAACTTAAATTTGAATAATAGATACCACATGAATCACATGAGAGTGCTTCAAATTCATGAATGAAGCTAAAATCAAAGAATTAGGAGACTATAACTGAAAAAGAAAGATGCAAGGGAAGATCAGATCTTTTCTTTAAGTTTTGATTGCACAGCATGCTTAGTCTGCCATTGCATAAGGCATTCTGTTAACTGGGGGTACCATAGCTCTCTCTCTCTCTCTCATGCCCGGATGGTACATTAAAGTAGGTTTCTACAAATTCTCACAAAACATAAACTTTTTTATAGCCCACCAATTAGTTGTACTTTTACTCTCTTAGAAGTCTAATAAACAAAATTTAAGACAAAAAGAATAATGAGTAGCAAGAAAAACAGCAATGCCATACTTACATGTCCCCAGTTATCAATGCCTTTGGACAGTAGCCCGATAGTCTGCACCACACAAACTTCTTGTCACTTATCAAAAAAGAAAAAACATAAATTTCTTGTTATCAATTCAAATGATACAAAAATACCATAATTTTTTGCTATATGCATTTCTAGGCGGAGCAGTGATTCATTTTTGACAATCTAACAGACTTGATTAAACAGGCTTAGAAAAAATATAAATGTTTCAATTGAATCACTGTTTTGATTGCCCCTGCAAAACCTGGACAATTTGAGATTGGTAAGGGAAATGAGAGACATGCCATATTCAGAACAACAACTCGCGCTATGTGTTGCAGATCTTCTTTGCCACCTCCAACCAGTTGTCTATGCCTCATTACAAACACAGCAACTGCTCCAACCTGAATCAAACACCAGGAGTTTGACAAAGGAAGAAAACGAGCAAACCTTTTTTGAGTATAGCTTACTTCTATCGTCTCAAAAGCTAATTCCACCTTCTTTAGGGAAGCAAATTCTAAATCATTTCTTTTTTCTTTCTACTCGACTGTTGGAAATAGAGAGAGAAAGAAAGAAGGGGGGGGGGGGCGGCTGACGAAAGAACGCTTGACTGAAATCGAGTTCAAACAGACTTACTAGTCCAAAGATTGCTCCCGAAGCACCAACTGCAGGTGCTTTGCAAAACCAATAACTCATTGCTGAACCTGATTTCTTGAAAATGCAAAATCAGATTACAAGTGGGTAAACAATTTCATCAGCTACTGCAGAGAGGTTAGAAGCTGTTACTTGCAATTGCAGAGGCAAAGTAAACTGCAAGAAATCTCCTAGGACCACTGATTTTCTCAGCACTAGGACCAATTGAATTCAAAGAATAACAGTTGACCTGGAAAAGACAATTCTTTTTCAGATCCAGTCATAGAACATAAGCCATTAAAAGAGAAATATCAAGCAGGAAGATTCAAATCAGACCATTAGATGCCCAATGTTGGCATGCAAAAAGGAAGATGTTGCTAGCCTCCACAATTGGCCGCGTCGATGAGACTATTTATCTGTATACAACTTGAATAAATCATGAAGGTAAGGAGCCCAAAAGATAGATGGTTTGATATTAAAGAATAAATATTTCTAGATTTTCATTTGCACCGTTACCTTAGCTCCCCATAATAGTAGTTTCCCTTGTGTTGCGGTTTGTGCAATAAAAACTCTGCACACATGATTTAACCAGTAATGAGCTGTTAACTTGGGTGCATACGGCATGTCTTTTTGTGACTTCCTTGTATCGCTAAACTAGCACGCATAGCCGACCCTCTTGTATATGTCCCGTATACTCAAGCTTTTGTCTATTTCATGATCAATAAAATTTTTGTTTATTGAAAAAAAAAAAAACTTGGGTGCATACAAACTTTTCAAAAACTTGAAAAGTAAATAAATGTGCCTAACAAATTTAGGGACAGCAGTAAAGGAGAAAAATGAAAGTGGAAAAGATGTAGCATTGAAATATTAGTTTTGTAGGACAAATTATTGAATGCTATCTATGAAGAATGCACCTTACTAATAATATCCTTTTTTGAACAGATCAGACACTGGTACTCACAATACATTAGCAGCAAGTAGAATATTGGTCCATCTTCTTCCATCAAATGAATTCTTGCTGGATATCTTTGAGTGCGGCACCCCATCATTTCTAAATCCCTTTCTTTTTTCTCCCCCATCAAAGAAAGATAAACAAGTTGAATATGTGGATGTCACAGCATCTTTTGATAACTGAAGAAAATTAATTCCCCTGAATTGGAAGGCTTTTTCGTGCCATACATCCTTCAATCTAGGCACGTGATCCAGACAGGATAGTTTCTGTTTAATAAGAAATCAGCGGCAATCAAGAATTTTGAAACTAAAATAGTTTCAGAATCGTGTCCCATGCATTAATGTAGCACTGGAAACAAAAAAAAGTCCCTTTATGTCACCCATTTAAATTATAATCGGAGACAAAATCAAAATAAGGAAATTTCAAAGTTAACAGCAACACAACCTCTACAATTATGTCATCTCTAATGGTCGAATAAACAGACACATCCATAAAAATCTACTACAGACATTTGAAAAAGGGCGTAACCCAAGTATACGGGAAGTATACAAGAGAAGTATCTAAAATGCATAAGGTGCAGCCCAAGTTGATTGGAGATTAGCATTCAAATATGGCTGTGGATTATGATTTTATCACACTTTTACACCCAATAGTTTCATCGTAAATTCACAGACGCACAGAAGCTACTCTCAGGGTCTTTAAAGAAAAAAGGGAAAATGCAAACTTTTGTTTATGACTCACCCACAAACTGAAAAAGGACGAATTGAAAGAGTTCAACCCAGCTACACCGATAGAATTGAAGTTTTAACATTACCCGAGAAAATAAACAGAAAATTAGCAAATGGGAAAGAGAGACATAGAGAGAGTGGGGGAGACAGGAGTACCTGGAAGCAGGAATGGAGAAGCAACCCTAATTCAAGGCGTTGGCTGACATGGAGGCGGAGAAGGTGGCCGATGTGGAAAGAAGCCGCGGTGGTGGCCAGACTAAGCGATCTTGATGTGGGTGTGGGTGTGGAAGCCACCTCCCATATGTGGAACAAGGATGGTTGAGGCAGAGCTGAACCCATCATTTCCCTCTCTCTCCTCCAAACTCCGAAGCTACAGTCTGCGTGTCAGTCTGGAGTCCAACGTATGTTCTTTTATTTTTATCGTTTTATCTCACATAAAATATTAACGGATATCAATATATCATTAAAAACAGTAAAATTTAAGACCAGCTTCTTTATTTCTATACTGCACAATCCTCATATAATTATTTAAAATAAATAAATAAATATAGATTCATATAAAAAATTTAATTTTTTAATAATAAATTTTACTCTTTTTAAAAATAATTATGCAACACTTATACACACTACTATATATAATATTACTTTTTTTTAATAAAATCATTATGTCTTATTTGAAATGATGTTAATTTTTCTTTTCTTTTCTTAAACTTATTTGTATTCAAATAATTTCATATATTTAAATTTAGTATAAGAATTATTATATTTTTGAGCCGGTGCATAAAACAAACCATCTATATATTTTAAATAGTAAGTATTTAATTTGTGAGATTCAAATTTTAAAATTTATCTTCTGAATCAGATTATACCATTTAAGCACTTTACTCAATATGCATTACATACCGGCTTGAAAAATATAATTTTTTCTTTGTAAAAATTAGGATCCCTAGAAGGTAATTTACCCTATATTTTTTGTTCCATTACAATGAGTAGATCACCCTAATAGATAACAACTCCATACATAGGTATTTCACTCCACTTGAGATATAGGGCTGTGATTACGTACCTGAAAAGCTTCAACGTGATTTCATCACAGCTATATATCTTGATGATCATTCTTACCTTAATTAATTTATTTCTTTTACCTGCCTTGGAAGCAACATAATTATGAATTGTAGAGCTCAGAGAAACCGTGTTCATGAACACAAAGCTAGCTATAGAATGGGCCAAGAATGCCACCAGTAAATACCTGCAAAAAAGTTCACAGCTTTATTATTCAACCGCCATGGTTCTGCAGAGAAAATACTGGCCAGTTCCTAGTCTCATCGACCCAATTTCACCACAAAAGCAACATATATATTTACTCAAGAGCAGAGGCTAGGCTGGCCTTGATTCGAATCTTACCCCCATGCAGAAGAACTAGTATGGAGTAGAATCTTCAAAATTAAGGTAGCGTTGTGCCCAACTCGACAGTGCACGGAAAGGCCAGAAAAAGAACAGTCGATTCCATAACCAGTTGATCAGCCCGTTTGTTAGATCTTCAAAGTGAAAACCTTCATCATCTCTAAAGTCTTCTTCTAGAACGTAGTTGTCGTAAGTGTATTGCAACTCATAGCGGCAAACAGGGCAAGTGTTGTGGATGGAGAGCCAAGGGACAATGCAATCGAAATGATAGAAATGTTTGCATGGCATCTCTCTCACTTCCCCACCAAGCTCAAAATCTTCCTTGCACACCGGGCAACCTGGGTCGTTATCTAAATGCTTCAGCGTGAGTTTCACCCTTGGAAGTAAGGCTTCGATGGCTGAAACTGCAGCAACCGGAGCCGGAGGGGGCCCTGGCTGCAGGTCATTCTGCCGGGCCATCCCTCCGACCAACTCGTTCAGCACCTCCTCAAATGGTGGAGAAATAGGTCTTGGTGGCCGAGGCGGTCCGACAAGAGTAATCCCAGCTTGTTGAAATGATCCTCCATTTCCAACTTCAGAGACCCCTAATTCTAATCTCCTGCCAAAACCAGCATTTTGACGAGGCCTTGGAGATGGGTCGAGCAGGCGAGCCAAGGCGTCTAGGCTCCTGATGCCGGCCGTGATCATGGGGCTAGGCCTTGACATGTCCAGATGATCAAGATGCAACTCATGGAAGCAATAGGGACATGTTTCGAATATGTTTGTGGAGACGATCCTAACACTACGATGGCAGTTTTGACACCAGACATAACGGAAAGTTCTTGCTCTCTGGATTCCTCTAATTGTGGCACGAGGCCGACCGATGATCAGAGACATTGTTTGGTTTTTAGGTATGTTTTCTCTGATCTGGAGAAAGAAGTGCATTGAAATTTATATGAGGGGCAAGTTTCATGAAGAGAGAAAAAGGATGGCTTTTTGGGGAGGCTACACGTTCCAAAACTTGTGTGTCACTATCTTCAATGATGCATCTTTGGATTGCTTTTCTTCTTCTGCATGATGTCTGTCTTCTCTTAACAAAGCATAAGTATGGTTGGGAATTAAATGCTTCCAAGTAACATATAGCTTTTGTTTGCCTCCGAATATGAATATGATAATTAAATGAATAACAATTCGAGCAGGCGTGCAAGAGAGTACGAGCAAGTGAATGACTGTCCCGACCACTCCCTCTCGCGCGCACCCTTGTAATCCTAGCTAATTAGAACAGCAAAAAATCTCTTACAAAATAATTTTTCTTGGATCATCCCATGGTTCAATATCATAATTATCAAGCAATTATATATCCTTTGTGTGCGAGATGAGATGATAACTACATGTGATTACTGGATTTTTTTGGGATAAATAACCAATAAAGATTACTGCTATTCTAACTTTTTATGGCCTCTATACCATGCACGGTTTATATGAAATAATTTAATTTAAAAGATAAATTTTAAATTAAAAAATCTTATAAATCAAATCTTATTATTTAAGTGATATAAATTGTGTGTTGTACGGAACGACTCAATAATAGAATAAATCAGTTGAAATATTATTGTTGTAAAAAAAAATTCGGTATGTTTCCCTTAACTGGTAAAGGAACATAATTCTAAGGGTAGTGTTAGGAGAACTGATGCATCTGACTTGTTGATTAGCATTAATTTCCGTCGATAGAATCTCACATCCTTTCTAAGAAAGAGTAGTGCTAGTGTGCCGCTCAGTTTTGACTGGGCGTGCCCACTAGTACAATTTTTTTTTTTATTTTACATTTTTAACATATTTAAATATTTTAAAAAAATAAAAAAATAAAAAAATATATTAATAGTTCCTTCCTTAATAGTAAATAAAAGAAAAAAAAAACATAAATACATCAGAGGTAAAAATGAAAAGATAAATAACCATTATTTTTCTAAGCAAAGACCGACGGTTGATGTCTAGTTAGTTAGTTAAATGACATTCCGGTAACTATATAATATGGTGGTTGGCCCCAGCCCAGCCCATGAAAAACAGCAAACCAAACCGGCCCCGAGTGTAGAGTCTACTCACCCGAACAACCCGAGTCAACTCACCTGCTTAAGCAAAACAAACCCCCCTCTTTCTCTCTCCGTTTCTCTCTCTAACACTCCCCGTCTTCCTCCTAGTGAGAGAGAGAGAGCCGCTAACAGTACTTTTTATGAGAAAATTGTACTTTTTAATTTTCTCCCTTTCCAAGCAGCAAATTTCAATTCCAAAGAAATAGAAAGCAAAAAAAGAAAGAGAAAGAAAATGTCTCACGCTGTGTTTCAAACGGCCCAAATTATGTCCATAGAGACCTTATCGTCGAAGCCCAAGGTCGGTCCCTTTTCGCCGGTTGCGCATCCGGTGGCGGGTAAGATAGCTCGGAGGGAAGTGGTGGTCAAGGCCTCTGCTTCGTCTTCTTCGGCTTTCGTGGAAGGGGACTCCGTCGGTCTGTTGGAGCGGTGCTTTGTGGCGCCTCTGGCGTCTTCGAAGGTGATGGCTAGTCCGGTTATGAAGGGACAGTACGGTTCGCTTGGTTCGGTTACGTTGGAGAAGGGCAAGCTCGATTTGTCTCAGAAGCAATCCCAGTCTAGTCCCGAGGTCTGCTTTTTCCGTCCCTTTTTATTGTACTTTATTGGCTCGAGAATTATAATTTGGAGTTCTTTCATACGATGGTTGGTGAGAGAAACTGTGTAAAACTTGAAGATGGTAAATAATTTGAGAACTTTAGCGGAGACTTGATAGAAATTTTATAATTTACGGCCTATTGAAGGCATTTCACTCGAGTATTTTGTTTTGCTTCAGTTAAGCTCTTACTTTTGAAGAAAGCATATATAGTTTTTGTACAACTTCTAGTTTTAGGCCTTTAGGCTTATTGGATTGCCAAGTTACCTTTCTTTGGAGATGTTATCGTTATCCTATCGGGTATAACATGAAACAAAATGCTTTTCCATACATCTAAAATTGACAGCAATCCAAATATTGTAGATGAATTATGGAACTGGCTGAGTTCAGTTTTTGAAACCTTTATTTCAGTTCTCAAACACTATACTATATCATCAGGAACTAGTTTACTGGCCCAGGACTACATAAGATGAATTAGCATTTGTTTTAAGAATGCAAATTTCATTTCAGGTGACGTTGACTTTTTGTTGTGCCTAAAACTATCGAAATTGGGATGTTTGGCATCATCTAATTTGTAAAACTCCTTTTCATGCAGACATTTTAGGGGGAACCATTGAATTTATAGATGTGATTATTTATTGCACGTTGAGTGTGATATAGGTCTGAGAACGCAGGCTCAAGATTCTTGATTCATTTAACCAATTAACTGAATATTTCTTCATTGAGTTGGTTTAATTATATTATGATTCATTTATTCTGTGTTTGGTGCAAGAACCAAGATGGCTGATGATTTTGAAATTGCAGACTGCAATTGGTGGAGGTGGTGGAGATATTGGGAAAAAAATAAATCATGGTGGTGGTGATGGTGGTGATGATGACGGTGATGATGACGACTACTTTGATGACTTCGACGATGGCGATGAAGGAGATGAGGGAGGTTTATTTAGGAGACGAAGACTTCTTGAGGAGGTTAAAATTCTGTTACATGCAAACACAAAATCACGTTCCTTGAGTAGATTAGATTTTTTGTCCTCTAATGCTGTTAATTTTGATATCTTCTGATTCGGTTCTAACTTTTTGCCTTTGACCAGCTTTTTGATCGTAAATTTGTAGATGCTGTATTGAATGAGTGGCAGAGGACAATGATAGATTTGCCTGCTGGATTTCGCCAAGCTTATGAAATGGTATGGTATTTTTCAAAGCATGCTTTTGGCCAAGAATTCTATCTCTGGATACTGATTGAATTTTGCCTCCAGGGTTTGGTTAGCTCTGCCCAAATGGTAAAATTCCTAGCAATCAATGCCAGGCCAACTACAACTAGGTTTATTTCTCGAGCACTTCCTCAGGGAATATCAAGGGCATTTATTGGCAGGTGATTTTGTTAACTGTTCTTTGATTTCACATTGTAGGCTGTCAACTTACAGAGATCACACATAATTGATTGCCACATTTACAAATTAATCTTGTTTAATCTAGAAC